>OZ007586.1:183898407-184498407 GCA_963931845.1 Maratus michaelseni | reverse complement strand
ATTTTATGAAAATATATAATTCGTGTGTGTTCAATAATTTTCAGTACCAAAATTGTCATTGTGTTTGGTTAAATATAACTAATTTCAAACGAAAAATTAAACATATGTTATTAATACTTCGTCAAAAATGCTTGATTTTCAATATATTTTCATATCTTACAAATTCAGCACAAAATCAGGCTTTTTGAAAAGTACCTTCACTGTATTCACACTTCGTCATTACTAATTTAACCCTTATCGAACTGAAAAAATGTTTATATTCAGCGGCAGAATGCATTTCAGGTCAATGCAACAGTAGCAATTACATGAAAAACATTAAATACTAAAACTTGATCAAACAAACATAATAAAGTAAACTAAATTATAGGTACACAACCCATCTTAAAAATTTACATGCTTTTATGTCACAAGATCACGTTCTAAAAGCTCAAAGAAATCATCACTCATCGAGGCTGACAGAATAAACACCTAACGACATTTAAAGAACGTTTATCAATGCTTTTATCTGCAAATAATACAGGTAATAACAGCACTTACAAGAGTAGAAAGTCCTTATACACTTAAAGTGGATAATTAATCTTAGAAGTGAAAATACTCATATGATACCGCTTGTAAAAGGGATAAATTTATTTGATAATTCCTTTTTCAAGTTGTTCACGTTAAAAAGTATTTATCTATTTCAAGATAAAAATTTATTACTGATTTTAAAATAGTATTTCAAATTTTTATGTTCTAAATCTAAATCGTTCTGATGCTCTGCAATTTTTCATTCTCCTATGGGATATTATTTTCAGCAAATAATACAGATGAAAATAATAACACATACAAGAGTAGACAGCACTTATACTTTTAACACATTGTCAACGGAAAACGTCAATTCATATCTTTTGGGCATGTGTAATTCCGCCCACAGGCGGTACGTTTGTATGTGTTATATTATTTCTCAAAAACATGCAGAATATTCGTATTTTTACAATTAGAATACAATATAAATACTTCGATTAGAAACTATATTATTATGATATAAATTTATTTATAATATAAAAGATGAAAACTATCTCTCACCAGTGTGTTAAACTGGATAGTTACTCATATGATTCTGGATGACAAATGGATATTTTTATTTGATAATTGACTTCTCAATCTGAAAACGTTAATATATCGTCGCTACCATGTCAAACTATCGAATATGAAAAAATGCATTTTTCATTAGTTTTAAAAATGGGCCGATTGTCACCACTAAATTTTACTAGAATTCTTCGCCTAATAAAAATACTAATAAAATTTCTGTGAAGAACAGGGTTACCAGTTTGGCCTCTTTGTTATTCAGAGACGCCGAACTCAAACCGGAAATTTTGAGATAATTTTTTTTTATTATTTTAATTAATCTGAAAGATCATATAAAGGAAAAATTCCTATTTTAAATTTCTGGTACAGATTCGAAATTTCTGAATGGAAAAGGAGGCCAAACTGGCAACCCCAGGTGATTTTGCAACCTTGAAACCCTATTAAAATTTAGTGGTGACAATCGGCTCATTTTTAAAAGTAATGAAAAATGCATTTTTTCACATTCGATAGTTTGTCATGGTAGTGACGATATATTGGGTTGTCTGGAAAGTGCGTGCCGGTTGCGAAAATCAATTCGTACCGGAAAATTCTGCCCGTTAATTATTAAATATCGGGTTTAATGTCTAATAATTAAATGATAGAATTTTCCGGTACGACTTGATTTTTCCAACCCACACGAACTTTCCAGACAACCCAATATATATAAGAATAAAAGTTATTATTAGTTTTTAAATAGTTTTTCAACGTTCTAAATCTAAGATATTACGTTCTGTTTCTCTTGTACATTCTTACTCTTGTAAGAACTTTTATGATCAGCAAATAATACATATAATAACAGAACTTACCAGACTAGAAAGTGCTTATACATTTAAACTCGATAATTTTTCTTAGAAGGGAAAATACTAAAAAGGTGCTAGATGTAAAAGAGATATTTTTATTTGATAATTCCATTCTCGTTTTAAAATAGTCCTTTAAGTTTTAATGTTCTAAATATAAATCACTCTGATGCTCTTGTATTTTTACACTCTTCCATATGCTGTTTTCATAAAGAAAATAATGCAGATAATAATAGCAGTTACAAGAGTAGAATTACCTTATACAGGGTTCGTACGGGTACCGTTACTTTTCCAGGCGACATACCAGTATATTTTTATAAAAATATATATCAAGTTCAAAAGTGCGAAATTTCACCTTATTTAAGAAGATATTATTCATAAGAAAATACCGGTACTGAATAATTTCCTGGTCTTAAAATTCCAGGACCCGTACGAACCCTGTTATACTCTTACTCTGGATTATTAAACTTAGAAGAGACAATACTCATATGACGTTAGGTATTTTTATTTGATAATTCATTTCCGAATCCATAAAAGGTTAAGAAATATCTATTTCGAAATTTAAAAAATATATTATTACATGGTTCGTACGCTTTTACCACAATTTTTACATTTATATTTATATAGCAGAAATTGCAGAAGCCTCGCTTAATTGCAGGATTTGTAATATTTTTTCTGCATGTAAATCGAAAAATCCTATTAAATTTTTTGTGGTAAAAGCGTACAAACCCTGTATTAGTTCGTACTTTTGACTTTCGAAATCAAAGGTATAACGTTCTCTTGCTCTTGTACTTTCTTACTCTTGTGTGCTGTTATTATCAGCAAAAAATACAGCTAATAACAGTACTTATAAGAATAGAAAGCCATTATACACTTAAAGTGTTTAATAATTTTTTGAAGTTAAAATACCCATATTAATCTGGATGACAAACGGATATTTTTATTTGATAGTTCATTTTTCAATCTGTAAACGTTAAAAAATATATATTTCAAGATAAAAAATTATTATTAGTTTTTAAATAGTCTTTTAAATTTTAACGTTCTAAATCTAAGATATAACGTTCGCTTGCCCCATTAAATTTGAAACAGCGTGATTTTTCTAGCACAATAGTCCCAAAATAGAAAACACATCATCAAAATCGAGAAGTTAAAAACTTTATATCTACTGCAAAAAAGTAAAAGCTTTAGAAAATAGTTTTTGTTAAACTATATATCCGTTCCTAATTCTTTTCCCATTTTCTGAGATGTCTACGACATTTTTTCAACTATTCTGTAATCCAAGAGTCTTCAGCGATCTTTCTCGTTTAATAGTTGTGCTTCATTACCTTCTACTTTTTCATTGTTTCAAAAACAGTGTCGTCAACTGAAAGAAAGAGTAAATTCTTTTGTAGAAGAACGACAAAAAATTTATTGCACTCATGAATGTTTCGTAAGTTTTTCGTTTTCAATGAATTTAAAAGTTGTATACTGAGCACATTATCTTTTCTTACTCTCTGTCTCTCTCTCTGACTTTATATATATATAAGAGAAAGACGCTGTTCGATCAACTAGGGTACTTAAAAATTTCTATTAATGTTTATAATTCAATATACTTTCATATTATGTTATTGTTTAAAGTTTATAGTTCAGTTATTTCATCATTTGTATACACCTGCTTTTTGAATTTTTGATAGTTTTGAGTTCATACATTTATTCAAGAATATGTGTGTAAATATTTCAACACTACAATGCGTAGAAAGATGCTACATACAACAACAAAACTTATTTTCTATAATTAAATTAAATAATTAAAACAACAATAATTTTTAATATTTTTTTAAACCCATTAATCTTTTTCACAAAAAGATTTTTATCTTTTTAATAACTATTTAATAACTAAGTATAATATATATATGTGTGTTATAAAGAGAGGGAGAGGGTGAGGATTGTATATGAAAGACAATTAATGAATCTGAAAAACAAATAAACAAAATATTAGTATTTAATAATTTTAAAAGGAAAAAGTATACGTGGAATTAAGAATTTACATGCACCATTTAATTGCGATATATATCAGCATTAGAACAGTTAGGAATAAATAAAATATACATATAAATTTTAAGACCTGTGGGAAGATAAATTTTCGAAGCCGTTAGATTTTGCTTCTAAATTCTAATAAAGAAAAAATAATTGTTTGAAATTTAAACTTGTATTAACCTTCTTGTATTTTACATTACATAGGGTCGTTTCTCCATTTTAAAATGTAAAATCAACCTGGTAGCTAAAAAACTTAGTAACTTTGAACTTGCATCAGTATGATAAAAAAAAATCTACAAAATTAATTGAAATAAAATTATCTAGAAGAAGGGTAAAACGCCATTTATCTTAAAATAAAAAATTAAATTAAAAAAAAAAAAAAAAAAAGAAAGAAAGAAAGCTCTTTTTTACGATTTTTCTGTTTTTAAAAATCAGAATGAAAGAAAAAAACTAAAATGTTTTCGTAAAATAAACAGTTTTTTTTTTTTTACTATTATTCCAGTGAAAATAAATATGTGTGTCTATACCGGGTGTCCCAAAAATGACAATTGGATTTTAAAATTCAATAATTTGCAAACGGTGACAGATTAAAAAAAAAATTCTTGCAGGAGGGTTATGTATGGTGTCAGGAGTTTTTTTTGGCTGTGATTCTTGATTTTAGTTTGAATTTCAAGCAATAGATGGCGCTGACAGCGATTGGCGTTCATTCGAGGCCGAAACTAACACCACTCAGCATTCATGCAGCACGCCCTGAATACTAGATGGCGGCTGTCGCAGGCGGATTTTTTTTTTCAGCGTTTCAACAGTCCTTCGAACTTCAACACCATTAATTTCTAAAAGTTTTATTTGACTTATTTGATCGCAGAAAAAGTAGGCGAAGAAAACTTTTTGAAATTATTTGTGTTGAAGTTCGAAGGACTGTTCAAACGCTGAAAAAAAATCCGCCTGCGACAGCCGCCATCTAGTATTCAGGGGGTGGTGCAAAAATGCTGAGTGGCGTCTGAACGCCAACCGCTGTCAGCGCCATCTATTGTTTGAAATTCGCAGTAAAATCAAGAGTCACAGTAAAAAAAAAAAAAACTCCCGATATCATACATAACCCTCCACATAACTTTTTTTAATATCTGTCACCGTTTACAAGTTATTGAATTTTAAAATCCATCAGTAATTTTTGGGACACCCGATATATATATATAGATAGATAGATAGATAGATAGATTATCACATATTTTTTACAAAGGCTATGTGCAAAACTGCCAACTTTTACCTTTTTCTCTATCACTATTTTTAAACAATAAATTCTATCTTATATAATCGCCGATAATTTATGATTAAAGAAGGCCTTTTTTATGTTAAAAAATAGTGGTAGGTAAAAAGCGTAAAAGCTGTCAGCTATATTCGTGTACGCAGGATTAAAAGTGTAAACGAATAAACACATAAACGTGTAATGTGTCCCACTATAAATTATGCTTAGGTATATACGTTAGCGACACAAATACTTTTACAGTACATGAGAATATCCTTTAAAAATTTAAGAATAATTAAATCGTAATTGATTATGTATAATTTTTCTTTTCAACACACCATCGCTTTTCGGAATTCGATGTACGTATTAGGTATTGGAACATACTCGTGACTGGCTTTATTTGGGACACTAAATGCATGTCTGCCAAATTTATTCTTTTCTTACCACTAAATTTTAAAAGAAAATTTTTTTTTTAGTTTTTAGCAGAAAGTTTTGCCATTAAATGAAGAATGCATTTCTTAAGGAAAAAAAACAAAAAACAAAAAAAAACAATAGTGGTAGGAGAAGAATAAATCTTCCAGGTATGTATTTAGTGCCCCAAAAACATTCAGTCACGAGCCGCGACTGAAAACAAATGAAATACATGTATTTGCTCAAAAAAGAAAAAAAGAATAAAAATCAGGTTTGCTACTAGCGGTTATTTTCCTTATTATTTTGTATATATATTAAAAAAAAAACATCATTTTTGCGGTAAATTTCTGCGAATCTTCAAGATATATTATTATTTCGTAGACGGATTGGTAGACAAAATAATGAGAACACAGTCGCCAGTGAAAACCCTGAAGGTTAAACAACTAGAATTAGACGAAAAGCTGTTTTAAAAATTCTAACGTTATTTAAAAGCTCTAGAAGTTGAATGTTATGTTATTGCAAAGAAAAAAAATGTTCATTTGGATTCATTTGGATTTGAAAAAATAATCGTTTGTGTGAAATGAAAACAAGTATCATTATAAACGTATCATTATAAACGTATCATTATAAACGTATAACGTTTAAAAACTCAGATCAGTGTTCTTTAGCATAATTAAAACAGAACGAACGAAATATTACATACAATTTATCTGAATCATAAATATATGAAACCCATACCTGCAAAACTTTGCGATTTTTCAGTACAAGTATTTTCGAATATTAATCTTCGTTTTATTTAATCGAAAAAATCTATCATTAAATAAAGAGTTAAGCTATTTGATGAATTTGTGAAGCTATTCAGAGATATAATGGTACTGAAAAATTGGAAGATTTTGCAACTATGGAAGCGTATAATGCTAATAAGTTGCTTCTTGTATAATTAAATTTGCATCTTTGTAAAAAATAAGTACTCAGAATTTATCTACGATACTTTGATTAACACTAAACATATCGGGAATTTTACTCAAATATTATCAAAATAGTTCACACCAGAATGTCTATTTAATTGTCTTTAACTTATTTTTGTGTGGTTTATATTTTATTTATTTTATGAAGAAATTTCTGTTTTTAATCGACGTATTTCCATTTGGTAGAGGTCAAATGACCGGTTGTTGGCATGATTAGCGTTAATAATCCGACAGCGTCTTAATGTATCAGTTTTGCCGATGTTGCCAATGGACTACTTTTTTAATTCAGTTTTCTGGATTGCCACCAGTTTTTTTGAGAAAGCAAAATTCGCCTTATTTAATGACAGATTAAAAAAGACACAAACAAGGTGAGTTATACTACATCAAAGAAGTGATGCAATTCCAGCAATCTGATTTTTAAAAAAGTAGCCCACTGGCAACGCTGATTGTTTCTCCTAATTTACATTATTTACACTTGATTTTTTTTAAGTTCTCTTATGTTGTGAATGTGTTACTTATTACCTAGTATTTATTAAAAGTGAATTACTGGGCAGGGTTATCAGTTTGCCTTTTTTTTTTTTTTTTTTTTTCGCATTCATACCAGAAATTCCCTAAAATATTATTATTATTTATTTAATGACAGACATTTCGTGATCACTTAAAGTAAAAATTCTTCTTTCAGAATTTCCGGTGAGAATTCGAAATTTTTGAATTTAAAAAAAGGGCCAACCTGGCAACCCTGTTACTGGGTGGATAGACAATACCATAATTCATTATTAAAAAAAAAAAAAAAAAAAAAAAAAAAAAAACATGAAATATTATTTTCAAAAAGGGTACAGCTCAAACTTTTTTTGAATTATAAGAGTAAATCAGAAAAGTACTTTCAAATTTCTAATTGAAAAGTTTACCTACTTATTATTGAAACTGTCAAAAGTAAAAATGTTTTATAAATTATCCCGACTTATTCACAGTACTGTAAAAATAATCTGCTCAGATAATCTGTTGTATTAATATGCTGATAAAAAATAAATTTCACTTTTCCGACTTACTTAATCGCAGAAACTACGATTAAACAACGTATCTAAAAATTATACGAATTAAATATGGAATACGAAATATTTTATCTTAAATAGTGGTGCCATAATCCTTGGACTTTAAAACGACTGTACGCACCTTGTATTTAAAAAGTGGTTTTGCTTTTCCCCTGAAACTTAAGCGCAATATATTATGTGCAGTGAAATATGTTTTCCACATTTATAAATATGTATACTTCAATATTGAAACGAAAATTCCCTGAAAAGTAACCAGAAATGCACAAAAGAAAAATCATCTTCATAATGTTTTACATTAATAACAATAAAAAATTTTATCCATTGAAATTCATCTTCAAGAAACACTTAAATACGAAAGTAGTACTATTTTTTTTTTCTAAAAAATAAACTTGCTTTTAAAATACTTATCTTTAATATACAAATATTCAGTTATTTTAAACCATTAAATTTAATGCCTTTGTCCTAAAATATCTTTTCTTAAAAGTAAAATTATGTTCCTACCATTAATTCTTTTTCTAGTAAATTTGTTTCTTTATTGTTGCTAAAATTTTTGTTTCTTATAAAGCTGATTCTTCTAAAGCCATTTTTTACATTAATAAATAAAAAGATACATGACACTTATTCTTATGAATATAAATAGAACAGAAAATTTATGAAGCAACTAAATGGCTAGACGGCAATCTGTCGTTCTTTGACAGCAGTGCATGTATAATGCATGCATTTGCCTCAATTCTAACTTTTATCGTGTCAAAATTTATATTTCATTTTTCAAGTTTCGCGTTATCTGAAAACCATAATTAACAGATTGTATAAGAATGATGTTTCGCTTAACAGAAATGTCATGTTAGTAAAAATACTCTTGTACAAGAATTGTTTATCTTGTCTGTGTTCAAGTTCTAAAAGATTTTGTCAGTTTTTAGAATAGTATTTGAACGTTAAAAAATTATAGATATTTTCTAAGTAAAATATACAAGAAAGTGATAAGCATCTTCTGGAGTTATAAAGTATGCGTAACTAAATGATAAGCTTTATTTTAGTTTCTTTTTTGTAAAAAGTTTATTTTTAGATATAATTTTTTATAAAAATAAAGTACATTATTTCAATTAATTTCCAACAAGCATATTAAAATATGCTTGTTAACCCTTTCCGGCACAGTGGTCCCACTCCGGGCACACCTTATTTTAATTCGAAACTTGCATAAGGCACCAAGAATATTTTAATAAAATTTTGTTTCTACCATGAAAGCTTAAAATAAGGAGTTCTTATTTTCTAAAAAAGTTGTTTGTAAATTCCGGTGTCAGTCAGCAATTTCTCATTTTACGAACAGACTTTGTCGGTGTCGGAAAGGGTTAAGTAAGTAAGAATTGAAAGTGGCATTGAATAGTGAAAGTGGGGGTAAAATCGGATACCTTGTTATTAGTTTACGTACATTTTTATTAATAATTGCTTTCTAGAAAATGTTAATTTATCCAATTTTACTCCACTGATAAGAAATTCATACCCAGTTGGTAATATGGTCTATTGGTCTATTTGGAAGTAAAAAGTATCATATGAGGATAATAGGTCAGAAAAAATGTCACAGAAATTGAAAAAAAATGCCACGTAATTCAAACGCTTGAGTATTTAAAAAAAAAAAAAAAGAAAAAAAAAAAACAGAATTATTGGGATACAAGGTCAAGGTCAAACCGGGCGGTGAGGCCTACCTTTCGGCTTAACTGAACTAGCCCTGCCCAGAATTACTGGTATACAATAGCGCAGAACTTACACTGCGGTCCAAGGCAGCCTTACCTCTATAATAGAAGAAAATTTCATTTCACTCTACAATGAAAGTCGCCAAAGAAAGATATAATTTATGATAAACGTAATCTACATTAAATAAATTGTATATAAATAAAGTATTTATATTTATATTTTCATTTCTTAAAAGGAAAGTAGACAGGTTTTGTCCGACACGTATGTCATTTATGTAAGGCAACTATAAGTCACCGCCCCCTGAACTCTAGGCTTGCGCGCTGACACAAAAATTGCGGCTGTCGTAGGCGGATTTTTTTTTTAGCGTTTGTACGGTCCCTTGAATTTGAACACTGATAATTTCTAAAAGTTTTCTTCACCTTATTTTTCTTATATCAAATAAGTCAAAGAAAACTTTTAGAAATTATTGGTGCGTAACTTTAGGGGACTACACAAACGCTTAAAAAAATCCGCTATATCTCATTTTTATGTTTGATTTTAAATAACGAAATTTTTTTGCGTAAATTTACCTTTTAATTTGAATTGGTGTCATTTCACTGCTTTTTAAAAGGTCTACGAATTTTACTCACCTGCTTCATCCATTTTTGACGAAACTCTTCTCACCATTAGCTGCCAAGCCACCATTTTTTAATAGAATCTCAGAAAAAAAAATCAAATTTAATATATGCTTAATAATTGAGTGTAAATGGATTTTTATTAACATTTAGCATTTTTTAATTTAAAGTTCCCGGAAAAGCCTTAAATAAATTTCACGGTGTCAAAGTGGTGTTAAACACTTTATAAACACTTCCTGATATTCTGGTTGTTTCGTTTTTGTTATTCTCAGAATTTCGATTACAGCGTTTTATTTTTTTTAATTTGTGGTGCAGTAATATATATGCTAGTTAAATTACGTTTATAAAGAGAATTGTATTACCGTAGAAAATGAATTATTTAATAGATCATTCACTAAATTTATTGCACAAATATTTATATTAACTTAATGATAGTAATGAAAAAGTATTTTTTTTTTAATAATATTTGTACTTTAAAATTCCAAATTGGTAACTGGTAACTTTTTTTATCGGATTGAAGTGATTCATGGTAATGTTGGTGCTGTAAATACGGTAAAAAAATGTCTCTGGAAAAAGGAATAATTTGTCACATAAATTAATAAATTCCAATACTGTATTTTTGTCATTATTTCAAATATTTTTTGATTAAATACTATATATATATACATATATATAAGTCTTTCTTACAAATGTTTGTATAGATTAGGCCGACACCCTCAATTATCTTTCTGATATTCCAAGTCCATAGATCTCCCATTTCAATCATTTTTCAACGCTATCTTGAGAAAATTAGATTAACTAAATTATATGTTTATGTTAAGCAGCTACAATTACCAATTACATTTACCAAAATCTTTTTTACGTTATTCTATTTAAGATATCTTATGAATATTTCAATTCGAAGAGATAAAAATTATTTTAAATTAGTTTTTCTCCAAGCATAAATACAGCTTAAAAATATAAATTCTTCACCATTCTAGAATAAATTATATACCAAGCTCCATATTCCAAGCTTATATACCAAACTTTCTATAAAAATAAATAAAATGGATAAAGTTGCTTAAGTTCCGACGCTTAATAATATACCATTAATTATATTTAATAAGAAATACACTATGAATAATTTATTTATGGTTGCCTTTTTTTTTTTTCAATGAATAATCAATTGCATGAATGATTACTACTCGATAAATAAATGATCTAAGAATACTTCGTTCTTTGAATAACAATGACCTTGTAATTGCATGTTAATCAAACTGCTCTTTTTCAAAGAATTTAACGAATTTAACAGGATGTAAATATACTCATCAAAGCTAAAAGACGGTAAGAAGACTCAATATTCTCAACAAAATTGCTTTTCTTGATAACGCTAGTAAGACAGAGAGAAATAATAAGACATAAAATGAAAAATCATATTTAGTCATTGTTCTGAAAATAATTAAAATTTTTCTAGAAAATACGTTATTGTGCACTGTGCAGATATAAACTGCGGGAGTTATCTTGTTTTCCTGAGTGAAATTTCTATGCAGGCAGAAACACCTGAAGAAATACTGAATAATATTATGATAAAGGTACAGTTGTGGAAAATATTTGGGGGTCGGGTGGAACAATAAATCCTTCCACACAATTTCGGCAGAAATTCATCGTATGAAAATAATAATGGTATGAATTGTTAATAAAGTTTAATATTGAATTCAATGCGTGGATTATTATTGGTGGCCATCTACATATTACAGATTGAAACACTTTTCTTTATCCAATGACAATACTCAGTTTTGTCCAATAATTAAATTTTGTTTTTGGATGAAATGCACTCGGAAAATTGACTAGATAATGGAATTTTTCTTAAAATCTTTATACAGTTATAAAAGATAATATGTTCGACCTTTATCCATACCCTACATTAAAGACGTGAGTATAAAGTATCACAAATTTACTAAGTGGTGTATACAAATGTCAAATTTAAAACTTATACAAACATTAAAATCAAAATAAAAACATCAAAGTTTCGACCAACATCTATGATCATACTCAGGAAATAGTTGGAAATAGTCAGGAAATAGTAGAAAAACTATTTCCTGAGGATGACCATAGATGTTGGTTGAAACGTTGATGTTTTTAATTTGATTTTAATGTTTGTATAAGTTTTAAATTTGACATTTGTATACACCATTTAGTAAATTTGTGATACTTTATGCTCACGTCTTTAATGTAGTACTGTTTCATGGTGTAATCGTCCAGCATTTATATATATATTTATCCATACATTTAGAAAAATAAAATTAATATCTTACAAGAAAAAGTTCCAGTTAGATTCAATAAATAACCGAAAAAAAAAATGTGTAATACTTCTAAATATAAAATAAACTAAACCAATATAAAATAATCATGTGATTAATTCTGGTTACTCATTATTTACTATTCTGTGGATACAATCGATAACACACAAATGTCCCTTTATACAGTCTGAAAATAAACTTTCTGTATATATCGAAGGAGCTGTAAAATCACATAACTTTGTACTTGATAGTGCTTATTCTTTTATGTAAGAATTAATGTAACACATTTTAATATTTTATAATACGAATTAAATTTACATAATTTAAAATATGTTTTGAATAAAAAATTCGTAGATTATATTTAGGTCCATCCATCGTAACATGTATCTGAGAAAAGTTTAAATCGGATGATTTTTTAGAAAGATTTAAATTAAAGTTTGTCACGTGAATTTAACATGAGCATATTTAATTTTAACCTCTTTTAACTTTATGAAAAATTAAGAAAAATGCATAAACGATATACTTTTCCGGGCTGATTTGAACAAAGAATTCAAATATAATGTCAAAAGTGGGTATTACCATAGCTGCCAACTTTTACGTTTTTTTAATACCACTAAAATTTAATAGTAAATTTAGCCTTACGCAATCGCCTATTTCTAAGATTAAAGAAGGCGAAAAATTCTATTAAATTTTACTGGTAACAAAAAGCGTAACAGTTGGCAGCTATGGTATTACCATTCAAAAAAAAAAAAAAAAAAAAAAAAAAAAAGAAGCTGGTACAATTTTTAATATACAAAAGACCCCCAAACCCTTATTAATGCATTATATTAAATAGTAGGTGTTATTACCAATAGAGTGGTATCAGTATAATTTCTATACGATGATTTGCGACAAATTTAGTAGGAGGGTATCCTTTTAACTAGCGCTCCAATTCCACTCTCTATACCTACTAAGTGGATCATTCCATTTATTTTGTATGTGGGGAAAGGAAGAATAAGTTAGTTTTTGTTTTATTTTTAGGTGCGTTCGTAATTATACAAATACGTAGCACCTATTGTCGTCGCTTGGTCCGTCCGTCTGTCTGTCTGTCCGCATATAACAACGCAAAAACTACCCAACCGAATGGTTTGTAATTTAAGGTATATTATCTTTGCAGAATTTTGTCGAGACATTTCAAATTTTTTAAAAATCGAATCAAAACTTTAGGAGATATTAATAAAAATATTTATTAAGAAATTTGAATTTTTTTTTTTTTTTAAATCGGTGCTTTGTTGTTAGAGGAGCTTCCGAGATAAATCGTCAAGCAACCGAGATACTTATTTTATTTCAGAAATTAATCTGCAGACGATATAATTCATTTCACAGAATTAAAAATCATCAAGATCTGAATATTTATATAACTAGCTATAGTACGAACGCACCTCATTTGTCACGTTTGACGTACAATTTCCAACTTGTTTCTTCTAAGCCATCTCGGCATCAATGCGTAGTAGCTAAGTGGTATGACGTTTATTTTCTGTTCTTTATAATCAGTTTTCAATCCAGGAAGGGGAAAGTTTGGAAAAATAGAAAGCTTTTTATTTTCAATATGTTTATTTAAGCCGTAAAAATAATTTAAAATAATATTAACAATTTTTATAATGTGAAACTGTTTAACGTGCGTTTTTGTGGTCAGGGATTTAATGATTTTCATATTTTTATAGATTCCTGTTCATCGAGTTAGCTGAATCTACTGATGATCTTTTGTTTTTCATGGGCGTGAAGCGCTCATACACGGGTTATAGTGATAATGGATTTAGCAATTTCATATTTTAGGAGATTCATATTTTTCATATTGATCGAAAGAAAATGATATAATATTCAGAAAAATTTCCTAATTAACCGATCGATTTTTAAAAATGGAACTATTTCATTAAAAAAATAAGTTAGATTTTCTATCCTAAAGATCCTATTCAATTTTCTGGTTTTTTTTTCCCTTTTAAATTTTATATTTAAATAAATGACAAATCCAAATGTTCATGATGTATTTAAATTTTTGTAGAACACAAGGTAGCCGGATTGTTAACTGTGCGCTCACGTATAAAATACGCACAACGAATTTCTAACTCCTAATACAATTGTCTTGCATTCTCTAGCCTTTCTCCCTTTCTCCACCTGCAAAAGAAATGGAATGATTCACTTTATAGGCATAGAGAGTGTAATCGAAAGGCTAGTATCCTTTTCTTTTTCCAAGTCTGTTATCTTTAACTTCTTAATGCCAAAAAGGCAATGACGGACTAAGTGATGGGCAGTAAAATTTATAATGTTTCTTTATTAAAAAAGTTGTTTTATTTCATCTGGCCATGATTAAGATGAATTTTCTATGAGTTACTGTGATGATAATGTCCATTCCATCTGTGGAGGCATTTTCAACTGTTGCAATTTTCAGGAAATGGGAACACATCGCAACGCTTTATATCAAAATGCCGAATATTTTCCATATTTTTCACATATGGAGCTTGTAAACCAATTCATACAAATGCTATTCTTATTCATCACTTGTTTATCTACTGCGCATTAAATCATCTCGCTCATCATTATCTGATGTGAGGCTCCTAGTATAATAAACAGTGTTTTATAAACAGTTTTAAGCTAAATGTTATTCTGTCGACATCACTTACACACCCAAGCAATATTTATGGTAAAATCATGGCAATACAACCTGGCACCAGCGGAAATCTTCACCTTAAGTAATTCAATAGAAATACAGTTCAATAGAATTCTTCATCTTATTTAATCGCAAAGGGATGGAAGAAATACTTCAATGCAATAAGGACTGGCTTGTTATTAAACCATGATTATAAAACTACAGTCCCTGGCCAAATTATTAGACGCAGTTGTTTTTATTATAATTTATTAAATATCTGGAAATATACATGAGGAATTATCTTGAAACTTCAGGAGTGTAAACAACATGATAAACGTCATATATTTCCGCGAAGATTTTTTCCCGAAACCCCATAAGGGGCCGTCAACAAATTGAAGAATAACGAACATCTTTTGGATAACCCTGTAAAAACTAACATTGCATAAAGCATTCAAACTGTAGATTATGATTAAGTGGCTTATTGTAATAATTTGGGTTCATTTTTATGAAGATAGCATGTATAATCGAAGAGAAATTCACGTTTTTATAAAAACAGTCCCAAATTTCACCAAGTTTTTTGCTTATAATTTGCAGAGTTTTTAATATAAAAACAAGTTATTTTCAAAAAATATGACAAACAAAATTATACATAATACCCCGCAATCAGAATTAAAAAATAATAAAAATTGTATGAAAAATGAGCAGGTTTACTAAATATTGTTTCACTGCGCATGCGCGAATTCAATCAAAATATACTGTGCATAATATATTAGCTAAATGTATAGACAAACTTTTATGAAAGTCTCAAAAACATAGCTTGAAAATTATGATAGTAATCGTCGATAGAATAAGCTCGAAATTCGCTGTTCCCAAAAGGAAGCAAAAAGATGAGGGGTTGTATCAAATATAGAATCAGAGACACTTCATTCTTATTATGTCAACTTTCATAAGCTAGTATATTTGGATACAACCCCTCATCTTTTTGCTTCCTTCTGGGAACAGCGAAATTCGAGCTTATTCTATCGACGATTACTATCATAATTTTCAAGCTATGTTTTTGAGACTTTCATGAAAGTTGGTCTATACATTTAGCTAATATATTATGCACAGTATATTTTGATTGAATTCGCGCATGCGCAGTGAAACAATATTTAGTAAACCTGCTCATTTTTCATACAATTTTTATTATTTTTTAATTCTGATTGCAGGGTATTGTGTATAATTTTATTTGTCATATTTTCAGAAAATAACTTGTTTTTATATTAAAAACTGCAAATTGTAAGCAAAAAAGTTGGTGAAATTTGGGACTGTTTTTATAAAAACGTGAATTTCTCTTCGAGTATACATGCTATCTTCATAAAAATGAACCCAAATTATTACAATAAGCCACTTAATCATAATCTACAGTTTGAATGATTTTTGCAATATTAGTTTTTACAGGGTTATCCAAAAGATGTTTGTTATTCTTCAGTTTGTTCACGGCCTCTTATGGGGTTTCGGGAAAAAATCTTCGCGGAAATATATGACGTTTATCATGTTGTTTACACTCCTGAAGTTTCAGTATAATTCCTCATGTATCTTTCCAGATATTTAATAAATTATAATAAAAACAACTGCGTCTAATAATTTGGCCAGGGACTGTATAATTCAATACAACCATTGAGTAGTATTTAGAACCTTCTAATCACACATGCATTGCCTTCATATATAGATCTTTTCTATGTTTACATAATGAAGTTGTGGTGATGTGAAAAAAGTTTCTAAATCTGAAGAAACTATAGTCTTTGGGAGATTTTTTTCCAATTTTACTCCAAGATTCTCTCAAGTCTTCGAAAGCTTTAGTATAATCGTAAAATTGTCTCTGATTTTTAAGCTAGAGAAAAGTATGAAACATCGGTGTAATTGGACAAAATATTCATTTCCTAAAAAGAACATTTTTGGACATAAGGATGCCCAAAATCTCAGTAACAGCAATTATCGGCGACTTAAAGTTGCGTCTAATAACATAGTGAAAGAGCACCGAGAACTGGCGATAGATAAATAAAGTATAAAACTTTATTGATATCACCGCAAAAGATAATACAATAGACACAACATCGCCGTTTCGGATCATATAAAATTTATCTTTCATTAGATGTAAAGCAAACAAGTCATTGAAGGCAACCGCAGAAAGGCGAAGTAGTACGGCTGCCTAACACCAAATTTTGGCTTTACACCTGATGGAGAACTAATTTTATATAATCCGAAACGGCTCTATTGTGTCTATTAGATTATTCTTATGGTTATATCAACAAAATTAGCTACTATATAATAAAATAACGCCTAAAATAACGCCATTTCTTTCATTGTTTCCTTTGAAAAATTAGCTGAGGATGTTAGCCAGCTGCTGCTGAAGGTGTTACACGTACGTGACACAATGCTACAAGCAATAACAAACTCTCTCCGTCTACACTTTTAATCAGAACCTGAAATGCAAGTTATTCAACTGTTATCAAATCATATTATCAAATCATTTGTATTAGGACTTACAAATTCGTTGTGCGTATTTTATATGTGAGTATATTTTCACAGACATTCTCCATTCTGATAGATACAAATCAATTTAAACTTCGAAAACAAACTTCATTTCGGCTTTCTAACTGTGTATTAAAAATCTTCTACGATACTAAAACTCGCTGTTATGTGACGTTTTACGTCAACTTCCAAACATTTGTATATGCAGAATGATCATTATTATGAGTTTTTGTTTAACAGACTGACTAAAGTTGTTTATTCGTCAAAAGCCAAAACTATCAAAAAGCAACTATAATTGAGCTCTGTACAAGATCTCGTGGCACTCAAGAAAGCTAATCGTACTCTACTTGGAAAAAATGCTTCTGAATCTACTATCCAAGCCAGTTTAGTTATTACCTAAACACTGCAATACCAGTATCTCTTATAATGCTTGTATAATTTGCAAACTTTTATATTTTAAATATCCGAGACAGTTGTGTTTTATTTGTGTAAATCTCACAATGCATTTAACTTAATCATCCCTGTCGGTTGGTTACAGTCTTTCCAGAAATAAAGTTAGAAGACTGTGCTGATACCTGGAACAAGGATTAGATGAAAGGGGAACAATTTTATCGTGACATACAGACAGATTTGAGGTGAGATGTATGAGGTTGAAGTACGTCCACAATGCAGTCTTTTTCCAGAAAATCAGTGTCCGGGAACTGTAGTCGTTCTCGTTCTTCGAAAGCATAAACCGTTTTTGAATAAGGACAATTGGATACCAAATTTTGTCTGCGTTTAGAGAAATCATCGACAGAAACATTTCAAACGTTGTAGCAGATGTACAGTTAAAGAGAAATGTGTCCTGAAAAGTAGTTTTCAAATATCGCCGTTTAAAGAGAGCATTTAAAGTTTAGAAAGCTGTAAAGGCTGATAAAAAGATCGTCTCGTCTAAAGGCTTCCAGGAATGGTTTCAGGAATTGTCCTCGAACTGGAAGAAGTGCATACCTACAGAAGAGGAGTACTGTGAAGGTGGGTGTGTGACACATGATATGAATAAATGATATCCGTTAGGAACACCAGTCTCCGGATTTTTTTTCCCATTATAAAAGTTCTATAAGGCAAAAATTAGAATTACATGTTGATAGACATGTAATAAAACATCACTCATTCACAACTTTCAAAATTACCTGCATAACTTACCAGAAAATAATGATGTTGATTTCCACTCAAACATTTTGCGTGCAGCACTAAATTTGCATCTAAAATTTTCCTTCATAATAATGTTATGTTTTTCTCATTTACATCTTCTCGTCTCATTGAATTATCGAAATAGAACACGCTAGAAACTTAAAAATTCTTTAAATTTTCTAAAATATGATGCTTTACGTTATGAAGCAGTGATAGGTATAGACGTGGGCGATTTCTTAGAAGATAAAATGTTTATCAGGCCCTACGTATATTCAACAACAAAAAAAAAAAAAACGAACAAGATAAAGTTTTAGAAAGCTAGATGATTACAGAAGAGCACACTAAAAGCCATTAAGGATAATGCAGGTAGGCTCACCCATATAAATAAATAAATAAATAAAAAACCTACACTCGTTACCAAGTATTAAAACACGGTTGAGCAAATAGAGATTGATTACTCATCTGTCATATCTTGATTAAACTTATGTTCATCTTTTAATTTTCACGCAGCTGATGATAATTACGAGATAAGCTAAAACTTTGAATTGAAAATTATAAGTTAAATTAGTAGCCTTTTTCGTATGAAATGAGTTTAGAATCTGTTCGCCCACGCTAATTATAGCTACACGAATTCGTTAATTAAACTGTCGCTGTCCATTAAATCTATGTAATAAAGTACATATTGTAATTTTCGTTTACTACATATTTTTCGAAATGACTTCGAAGTCTGTAAATGTAAAAATAAATATGATATATTGAGTAAGAATATGATTTATGATTTATCATTAGTATATCAATGGTCTTATGAACAACTTATATTTTTCTGATCGATATCAAATAAATATTTCTTAGATTTCAGTTATATACTTCGTGAGGAATTATTTTACGTTATTATCCCCATCAATTATCAGTAATTATTCATAGCAAATAAGCTATAGATTCGAATTCTAATTCTTATTTTTTAATATATAATGTCATTTACTTATTTATACCACAAGGGCATTTGTAATAAGGAATTATTTATTGCTTAGAAATGTTGGATTAATTTTTGGCGTTTGACAAATAAAACGATTAAAGTTAATTATGAATAAAAGATAACATCATGCACTTAGTTATGAAAATACTCAGTGCTGCCTGTGAAACCAATAATTAAAATTATAAAATGTATTTTTCTGAATATTATTCAAAAACTCTAAATATTTAAACATTATAATGTTTGCAGTGTACAAATAAGGCTAACTTGTTTAGACCCGGGCTTGTTTAAACCCAATGTTTATTATACGTATATGAACCAACAAAATACAGTGGTACATCAACAAACGAAAATAATTTGTTCCGGAATCTTAATCGTTAGTCAAAATTTTCGTTAACCTAAGCATGATTTACGGAAGTAGAGGGGAAATGAGAGTTCACCCACATGAGGAGCAATGAGGTGGTGGTGGTGGTGGTGTTAAATCATACTATAGTACGATGTGAAAAGAACACTTTAAAAAACGAAGGGGTCGTAAGGGTATGCTATAGGAGGAGGGTCCAAAAGTGAGGGGCTAACTTTTTTTGAGGGGGGCTTATTTTTGAGGGGGCTTAATTTTTTTTTAGGATCAAATTTAAATGTTAGATTGAAGTCTGCTATAGAAGAGGGTATAAAATGGAGGGGTTTATTTTTTTGAAGAGGCGGCTAACTTTTTTGAGGGGGGCTTATTTTTGAGGGGGCATAATTTTTTTAGGATCAAATTTAAATGTTAGATTGAAGACTGCTATAGGAGGGGGTATAAAATGAAGGGGTTTATTTTTTTGAAGAGGCGGCTAACTTTTTTTCAAGGGGGGCTTATTTTTGAGGCGGGGCTTAATATATATATATTTTTTTTTTTTTTTTTTTTTTAGAATTGACTTTCAGTTTGAACGCGAAACGGAGATAATTTTTTTGGTGGCGTCCTCTATCGGAAGGGAATGTAATTACGGATATTTAAAATAGGTTTTCTTGAAAAGATTTCACTGGGGTTTGAACCTGCAAAATAGCTTCTAGACTTGATAATTTATGGTAGGTTTAACTGATCAAGCCAAGAAGCTATATATGAATGTCGAGATTTTAAGTGTTTAAAGAGAGGTATCGTGAGAGTGACGTATCATCTGTTAAAATGACTTGAGAAAGGAAGTGATTAGCGTCGTGTGTCTGTATATAACGGTCTGCATTGTGTTTTCGCTCATTTATGTGTTTACCGGAAGTGACAAGTTTAAGGTTTATTTTATACTGAATTTAAATGAAACCGGAAATTTATCTTTTATGATATGATGGGATTGAATATTAACATATTTATTTTAAAATGTATAGTGGAAGCAATGGTAAAAAAGAAGACATGTTTAGGAGTAAGTACTGTTTTTATTGTGTTTGGTGTAGAAAACATAGGAAAGAGGTTTAGTTTAAAAAACAAATTCAATTTTATTAATAATTTTCCCAATGCAATACATGTGGACTCACTTTTCGTTTTTTAGTGGGTTTTGACAAATCTAATACAGAATCTTGTTTAATGTTTGTTGATAAATATTTATTTTTAATAAAATTTTGCGAGACATTCATTTCGTTTAATGTTTCTAATAATTCGTTCTGTGCCTTGATCGGTTTTCTTTTATTCACAGAAAACAAAAGATTAAATAAATCTGCCAAGTTCGATTCGGGGATAGGTTTTCCTTCGAAACTCACAGTCAAATTTTTATTCTATCGAAATTTTCTTGGACGTGCCGTGACAAACTGAACTAATGCTTTGATAATTTAGGATAGCTTTATCTGTTCAAGTTATGATATCATGGTGGTTAGATTACAGATATTTGTGTTTGGAATAACGTGATTTTTAATTTTGCCTGTTTAGTTTCAATTATATTGTGAAACGAGGGTTTATTTTTGAAAGATAATGTTAACTTTTTGTGATTGTCTTGTAACAGACTGCTTTCATTAAAAGTGTATTTTAGAATTGTAAACTACAATTTTCGTCTGTTTGGAAAAAAAGCACATGAAAAAAAATAAGAACAGCTGTTCAAAAATATAATAACAACTAAACAAATGATCAAAAATAATAAAAACTGTTCAAATAATAATAACAACTGTTAACAAATAATAAACGATTGGCTTTATACAACCAACATTTTAAAAAAATTAATCGAATCTAGTTTTTTCTAACACGACTTATTTGAAATATTCACTTTTTTCTAGTTAGATTTATAACACATAAGTGACACATAAGTAAAATGTTATTTATAAAAGCACTAATTACGAGATTAATAAGAATTTTTAACTTACAAACATTTGAACTTCTGATACACAAGTGATTCGACCAGTAAAATATTACTTATAAAAGTATTTTTGACTTACAATTGTACGAACTTCAGATACGCAACCCTTTCTGAATCAATGTGTAAGAATTAACTGACTATTGAACTTATAACAGAATATGATAAAATAATCACGTGACTTTTTAAACCAATAAAATGTTAATATTTTTAAACAAGCGCCCTCTATCATTTTATGAACTTTCAAGAAACGAGTTAATATGATTATATTGTTTCCTGTTACCGCTGTGAAAGGTTGTGTTTTTCGTTTTAAGTTAGTTTACATTTAAGTGATTACGGAACGAGTCATGGATTCTGCTTTATTAAGTGTTAATGATATGTCTAACGTGAAGAGTGAACCCTCATCACCAGGATTAAATGACCATGACATGGAATTTTTAATACAGCCTAAAGAAGAACCCGTTTCGAATTGTGAGGTGAAACCCACCTCATCAGGTTTAAAGAAACAGAAATTACCCTTTGTGTGTTCTACTTGCAACAAAGCTTTTCCCCGAAACGTTAACTTAACGTTTCACATGAAATGTCATCTGGAGAAAATACCTCTTATATGTGTAATCTGTGAAAAAACATTCGCTAGAAAGTATCATTTATTAAATCATATGAAAATTCATTCAAAGACCCCAGCGATTCATAATTGTAATGTATGTGGCAAAGTATTTTCACAAAAGAGTGATTTATTAAAGCATGGGAAGATTCATAACACTTCCAAGCCAAAACAAAAGAAAAGTAGACAGTCACCCAGTCACTGTAAATGTGACGATTGTTTTGAAACATTTAATAATAGATCTGACTTAGTGAAACATAGAAAATTTCATCTTTCACCTAAAGAACTTAACCCATCTGATCCACTTTCCTCGGGAAACAGTTCGAAATATGAAATTTCATGACATCACTCAGTTTAGTAAAATTTTTAAGTTTTTCGATGTTTTTACTCCTGCTCATTGGAATTTAGGTGAGGAAATGATTGTTGAAGTACAAATGAATAAAAACTATGAGCTTTATGTTCACATACAGAAATATGAATAATTTGAAATGAACGGTCGTGAACTTACCCCCACAAATGAAGGCATTACATTATCATGTGCAAAATTCGACAAATTTGAATCGAGATTGGATAAATTTAATTCTGTTTCTGAAAAAGATACATTCGTATGTAATAATGACTTAATAATTGTTTATGTAAATAAGGAATCATGCTTACTGCAAAAATTATTCAAATCGAAAAAGTTTGGGTTATGCTTAAAGTCTGACATTTACTGCTTACAAAAGATCATTATTTGAAACTAGTGAAAAATCGCTTTAAATTTACCGAATGTCTCATTGAGACGCTTTTAACTAAGCTTATTCCTGTTTCGGTTTTAGAAAACTTAAACAAATGTAAATGTACCCACCTCACTATCGAAGAGACTTTGAACTATTTCTTAACATGTTTCGATGACGAGTTTAAGTCATCCGTTTCTCGCGTGTTTGATTGCTATCAATGTTCAATCGGAGAACCAATTAATATGAAACACGAGTGTGATAGTTATAATTTGCGCAGAAAATATAATTGGTGTAATGAGAGTGCACTGCTAAATTTCAACGTGACTGAATTTGTAAAAAACCTATTCAAGCAATGTTCATGTAATTATACTCATTTATTTTTTGAAACTATGAATATGGACTTTTATAATAACCATTTCAACAATGTATTTATAAATTAACATAGAAATGTATTTATTTAATAAATATTTGTTTATATATTACATATCTGTTTTTATTTCCCATGTCTATTTATTTTTTTATTTTTATGTATTTATGAAATCAAACTTTGAAGTTTTATTTTCAAGGAAAAAAAAAGTGAACATATATTTATGAGTAGGCAAAATTTTTTTAATTGTAGTCTTTAAAGTTAACACTTTTTGGTTAAATGAAATCTCTTTTTAAGAAAAATTTATTATTTTTATTTGAATAGGTATTAAACTTATTTATTGATAAGAAAGTTTAATTTTTCTCTCCTTTTAAACAATGACATTGCATGTTTTGATAATTTCCATCCCACAGTTAACATTACATTATTTAACATAGTTAAGAAAATGTTTAATTTAAACCGTCACTGTATTTATTATAGATAATAAGTAAACATTTTATCTTTAACCTATATGTAATTTAAATGATTAACTATAACTGTGACTGCTTTCAACCTAGATAAGTAAATGTTTCCAGGAAACACAATCAGTTTACTGTAGACTTTTATCGAGATTACACCAGTTAGTGGAATGCTGATTAAAAATATTTTATGACATTAATATGCAGAAAAGATCTCACGAAGAAGTACTTTCACATTCAAAACGTCTACGTTTAGAAAAACCCATGGAAAATTCAAATACCTATGAGAAGGAGTTAAAAGACCCAAGATTAAAACTTTCTAAAATGGGTAATAACTGTGTAACTACTGAGGACTTACAAGATGTAAACCCCGAGATCGCTATGAATTTTTCAAACTTTGCCTATGAGAATGATACAACATCTTTCGAGGATCCCGGTCGAATGCCAAATTCTGCCACGGATTATTTGAATACATTTTTCGAAGACATGAATTTTGAAAATTTAGATTGTTCTACTACCTGAGCGTTTCAAGAACCTACAAATAATATTTTACAGACTACTGTTAAACGCGAGGTCAACGAGCTACAAGCAAGCAACCTTTCGCAAACAAGTGGTGAATTACAAACCACCATCTCACCTGCAAATGACATTAAAAGTGATAAATTATGCAATTCCTATGTGTTTCACAAAGAACTAAGTGACTGTTTCTATTTAACTTTGAAGTTAAGAACTAAAGAATATGATATACTTATACGAGAATTTAAACACAATGTATCTACTAATGAAGAAATCCCGACAAACCGCGTGGTTAATATGGATATTCTTAGCTGGTTTAAGTTTCAATATAAACTTATTGCATTTAATATAAGATACAAAAGTACGTCCTTTGTTTCTAATAACATGATTTTAGTGTTAAATCAAAATTCTACAATGCGAATTAAAAATTTAAAGAATCATTCTTATATTGACTTAAACGAACATCAACTGGAAAAATTAAAAGAAAGTACCTCTCATTTAAATAGTGCACTTTTACAAAATATGTATAAAAAACTTTTACCATCTCTTATTAAAAAGAAATGTATGGTGAGTAATATATCTACAGAAAATGATGAGGTGTTAAAGCATAAACTTAACACGTGTATCGAGAATAATATGTTATCAATACTTAACCGATTGTATGAATGTCATGCATGTGCACTACGACATTCGAGCAAAAGCCTTCACTCCTGTTTCGCATTTAATAATAGGGAAAAATTTAATAAATTAGGGGAAGCTTTGTTAATGCTCGTAGATTTTGATTATATAACTTCAATGTTTCTAAACGGAGTTTATAATGTTAGTGAGCACTTTTTATGTAAGATTAATGAACAAACTATTTGTAATGAATTGTTTAAGACCTGAAAATAAAATGTTTTTGATTAAGTTCTGTGTGTTTACTTTTTCAAAGTATCTATGTGTGAATTTATTAGTTTATAATTTAGTAGAACTTTTAAGTGAAGTGATGTAATCCAATTAAAAAATAAATTAATCTATTACAAAAATTAATTGAAATAAAAATATTCACATTCGAAAAAAATTAAAAAAAAAAATTAGAAGTTAATGAAATAAAAACTTATCAAAATTAAAAGTTAAAAGGTAAAAAAATAAAAATAAAGGTTAACAAAAATATAGTTTTAAAATAAAAGTAAACAAAAAAAGTTATAAAGTAAAAGTTAACAAAAAGTTAATAAAATATTTTAAAAAACAAAAGAAGGTATGTGTTATAAAGAGAGGGGTTTCCGTGTGGAAGTAACTTACAAAATGTATGTGTGTGTGTGTGTGTGTGTGTGTTTATTAGTTTATCATTTAGTAGAACTTTTAAGTGAACAGTTAGAATTTATGTTTTTTTATATAACTTAACACAAAATAAAAATTTTAACTATTGCAAAAAGATTCAATTATTGAATGGAAATATGCATATTAGTAAAAAAAATACAAGTTAATAAAATGAAAGATTTTAAATTTCATACAATTTAACAAATATATATACAAAACACATTACGGATTTAAATAGTATAAGAAATGTTTGATGGAAATTTTTAAGACAGATTTAATTCTTGGTCCTGCCATATATAGTTCGAACTTATTTTAGAAGATAGTTTTTAATAGTCTTGTGGTTCGAACTTGACAAAATGAAATCAAGACACAATGATCTGTATGTTATTTTAATCATTATGTCATGACTTCATACCTCTGAAAGTGTATTTAAAGGTTTGTCTAGGTTTATTCAGTGTTATTAAGCGTTTGTGAAACCGAAAATTAATGAAAAAACAGATCGTCTTCTACCAATTGCGCTACGAATGTTTTATTCAATTATTATAAATAATAAAACCTTTTAGAATATTACTTATTTTAAATTTAAAATAATAAAAATTTAAAGTTAACAAAATAAATATATAATTTCTCTGTTCATTATAAATAAATAAAAGTTTACAAAATTAAAACTTTATGAAAATTATAAGTTAACAAAAAAATAAAATAAAATAAAATAAAATTTTAAAATAAAAATTATCAAAAGTAAAGTTTATAAAAATTAAATTTTTTTTAAAAATTTGCGCAGAAAAAAACCACTAACTTGAGTTTTATTTTAAACCTTTGCTAGATTAGATATATTATACAAGTCGAATATCTTCCATACTTAGAAAATTTATAAATTTTAACTATTCGTCCCTATTTATCTTAAAACATTAACAATTAAATGTAATTTATATACTTACAAAAACAGGATAACTTAAAAATGGGTCCATACATTTCAGCTTGCTAACATCAAGCGTCTGGTCTATAACAGAATGAGGTTAAACTATCAGTTCACTTCCTTATCACTCACGTGATCAAGACTTTATCAGTTACATGTTCAGGTCGATAACAGCTAAAAACAGCGTGTTGATCATTTTAACTTCTGTCTTCGCACACTGTGGTTCGATAAGTTTTCTTGTCTACCATTTCTTTCTTTTTAGAAAATAAACTAATTGTCAAATTTTCTTTTCATACCCACTTACTTTTAAATCCCAATGTTAAAAGACTAAATTTTATTATGTTAAATTATTCTTTTAAATGTCGAACAAAAGATCTTGCAATATATTTGCAAATAAGTTCTTATAAAACGGTTTTAATTAGTTAAAGGATGAACATTGGTATTTTAACTATCTATTATTTTGAAAGCGAAAAAGATTAATTCACATGAAAATTAAACTTACCTTATTTATAAGCAGGGTAAGCATGGTCTGGCTTTTGCGACGACTTGTAGAGATTTGAAAGATAGTACAAACGTATATCGGTTAATCTCACGTGATATGATGACGCTACTAAGTAACGTCATCCATCACAGGTTAATCACGTGACTACGCGACCATAACCTTCACATTACTAGTGTGATCACGTAGCTAATTGTAACTATCACAAAATATACTTATAATATATTTATAAAAATATATTCATAAATTAATAACTAATTTATTTGCGTTTTATTTTGAAAAGTATAGCATTTTAAAATAATAAATTAATTAATTAATTTAATATAATAATATTTTGTCTGAATAATTTGTCTGAAATTTCATATTTCGAACTGTTTCCCGAGGAAAGTGGATCAGATGGGTTAAGTTCTTTAGGTGAAAGATGAAATTTTCTATGTTTCACTAAGTCAGATCTATTATTAAATGTTTCAAAACAATCGTCACATTTACAGTGACTGGGTGACTGTCTACTTTTCTTTTGTTTTGGCTTGGAAGTGTTATGAATCTTCCCATGCTTTAATAAATCACTCTTTTGTGAAAATACTTCGCCACATACATTACAATTATGAATCACAGGGGTCTTTGAGTGAATTTTCATATGATTTAATAAATGATACTTTCTAGCGAATGTTTTTTCACAGATTACACATATAAGAGGTATTTTCTCCAGATGACATTTCATGTGAAACGTTAAGTTAACGTTTCGGGGAAAAGCTTTGTTGCAAGTAGAACACACAAAGGGTAATTTCTGTTTCTTTAAACCTGATGAGGTGGGTTTCACCTCACAATTCGAAACGGGTTCTTCTTTAGGCTGTATTAAAAATTCCATGTCATGGTCATTTAATCCTGGTGATGAGGGTTCACTCTTCACGTTAGACATATCATTAACACTTAATAAAGCAGAATCCATGACTCGTTCCGTAATCACTTAAATGTAAACTAACTTAAAACGAAAAACACAACCTTTCACAGCGGTAACAGGAAACAATATAATCATATTAACTCGTTTCTTGAAAGTTCATAAAATGATAGAGGGCGCTTGTTTAAAAATATTAACATTTTATTGGTTTAAAAAGTCACGTGATTATTTTATCATATTCTGTTATAAGTTCAATAGTCAGTTAATTCTTACACATTGATTCAGAAAGGGTTGCGTATCTGAAGTTCGTACAATTGTAAGTCAAAAATGCTTTTATAAATAATATTTTACTGGTCGAATCACTTGTGTATCAGAAGTTCAAATGTTTGTAAATTAAAAATTCTTATTAATCTCGTAATTAGTGCTTTTATAAATAATATTTTACTTATGTGTCACTTATGTGTTATAAATCTAACTAGAAAAAAGTTAATATTTCAATTAAGTCGTGTTAGAAAAAAACTAGATTCGATTAACTTTTTTTTAAATGTTGGTTGTATAAAGCCAATCGTTTATTATTTTTTAACAGTTATTATTATTTGAACAGTTTTTATTATTTTTGATTATTTGTTTAGTTGTTATTATATTTTTGAACAGTTGTTCTTTTTTTTTCCTGTGGTTTTTTCCAAACAGACGAAAATTGTAGTTTACAATTCTAAAATACACTTTTAATGAAAGCAGTCTGTTACAAGACAATCACAAAAAGTTAACATTATCTTTCAAAAATAAACCCTCGTTTCACAATATAATTGAAACTAAACAGACAAAATTAAAAATCACGTTATTCCAAACACAAATATCTGTAATCTAACCACCATGATATCATAACTTGAACAGATAAAGCTATCCTAAATTATCAAACCATTAGTTCAGTTTGTCACGGCACGTCCAAGAAAATTTCGATAGAATAAAAATTTGACTGTGAGTTTCGAAGGAAGACCTATCCCCGAATCGAACTTGGCAGATTTATTTAATCTTTTGTTTTCTGTGAATAAAAGAAAACCGATCAAGGCACAGAACGAATTATTAGAAACATTAAACGAAATGAATGTCCCGCAAAATTTTATTAAAAATAAATATTTATCAACAAACATTAAACAAGATTCTGTATTAGATTTGTCAAAACCCACTAAAAAACGAAAAGTGAGTCCACATGTATTGCATTGGGAAAATTATTAATAAAATTGAATTTGCTTTTTAAACTAAACCTCTTTCCTATGTTTTCTACACCAAACACAATAAAAACAGTACTTACTCCTAAACATGTCTTCTTTTTTACCATTGCTTCCACTATACATTTTAAAATAAATATGTTAATATTCAATCCCATCATATCATAAAAGATAAATTTCCGGTTTCATTTAAATTCAGTATAAAATAAACCTTAAACTTTCCACTTCCGGTAAGCACATAAATGAGCGAAAACATAATGCAGACCGTTATATACAGACACACGACGCTAATCACTTCCTTTCTTAAGTCATTTTAACAGATGGTACGTCACTCTCACGATACCTCTCTTTAAACACTTAAAATCTTGACATTCATATATAGCTTCTTGGCTTGATCAGTTAAACCTACTATAAATTATCAAGTCTAGAAGCTATTTTGCAGGTTCAAACCCCAGTGAAATCTTTTCAAGAAAATCTATTTTAAATATCCGTTATTACATTCCCTTCCGATAGAGGACGCCACCAAAAAAAATGATCTCCGTTTCGCGTTCAAACTGAAAGTCAATTCTAGAAAAAAAAATTAAGCCCCCCTCAAAAATAAGCCCCCCTTAAAAAAAGTTAGCCGCCTCTTCAAAAAAATAAACCCCTCCATTTTATACCCCCCTCCTATAGCATTCTTCAATCTAACATTTAAATTTGATCCTAAAAAAAATTATGCCCCCTCAAAAATAAGCCCCCCTCAAAAAAGTTAGCCGCCTCTTCAAAAAAATAAACCCCTCCATTTTATACCCCCTTCTATAGCAGACTTCAATCTAGCATTTAAATTTGATCCTAAAAAAAAATTAAGCCCCCTCAAAAATAAGCCCCCCTCAAAAAAAGTTAGCCCCTCACTTTTGGACCCTCCTCCTATAGCATACCCTTACGACCCCTTCGTTTTTTAAAGTTCTTTTCACATCGTACTATAGTATGATTTAACACCACCACCACCACCTCATTGCTCCTCATGTGGGTGAACTCTCATTTCCCCTCTACTTACGGACATTTTTGCAGAAATTTGTCTAATCCATTCCTGACGTTGCTCGTAATTTAAAGATGTGTTTGATAATATATTAAAAAGTATAAGCATTAAAGAGTAAAAATTTTAAAGGATCAGAAGATCAAAGGATGTGGGTAGATAAGCATTGATGTTTGGCCCCTATAGGGTAAAAAAATTCATTTTTCTAAGATGTTTTGCTTGTTTTAATATAATTTAGAATGTATATTTTCTGACTCTCTGTTTTATTTTTGTTTAAATATTGTTTAAATGGGCTAAACAAGATTAAAAACATATGTTATCTTAGAATATTTTAATGTATTTACATTATATCAATTTAATTTTTTTATGTCAAGCGTTCAGAACACCACCGTAGCTTTTTCTCATATGTTTTAGTTATATATTACATCTTAAAAAACAGAAGAAAAACTACGATTATCTTATGAGTACTTCATACCCAAAATACTCAAATTTATATAATTGTTATACATTAAAATTGGATAAAATAAACCTACGTTTCTGATCCTGTAATACATTTAAACAATCTTCAAACAAAAATCAATCATAGAGTCAGAAAATATACATTCTAAATCTATATTGTAAAGCAAAGCCATGTTCTTGAGTACCGCTGACGTCATATCAAAGGTGGCAACGATCTAAGCATTCCATTTCCATTTTTTTTCTCAAATTTAATTACTTCTAAAGGTTGCATAATTTAAATTTTTACACCAGCAAATAGCGCAAAAAATATTTTTTCAAAAGCGGTTTGTTTCAATACTGTATCTCAATTTACTGATTTTTTATGGTTTTTAAAATAATTTTTAAGCATGATTATTTTTTTAAATATATTTCTCTTGCGAGCAGCTCGACTACGGAAGATTAACCTGTTTGCATTTAACACAATATAAATAGTTCAGCGTTTGTTTCATACTAACAAATATTTCACTTCATGAATATATTAATAAAATTGATCAATAGATTAATAATGTAAATAAAACACAAATTAAACAGGTATGTAATCTGACTAAGTGCTTAAACGCTGAAATAATTAGAATCAATGTAGCAAACTCTTCGGCAATTTCTTTGTCCATTAACCTCCAGTATGCGGCTTATACGAAAGTATCACTTTTAAAAGTTTCAAAACTTTATTTGAATACATAATTGATATTTTCATATAAAAATGCTTTTTAGTGTTGTTAACAGGCAATCTAAACTAATATATTAAATGTAAAAAATCTATTAGTTTTCAATTTAAAAACACATGATTTTCACGTATGTTCTGTAACCCAAAAAGCCTGAATTGAATCCTCTGGTGTCAATAATATGCCAGTAAATTATGAGAAAGTACTACGGATTTCTCTTTAAAAAATATTATAAATAAATAATCATAAAATATTTAGCACTACTTTTTTGGTTTTTGTGGTATTAAAAAACAATATAGATTATTTTTCTTACTTATTGAATTAATCTTGTTATATTAAAAAAAAATCAAAACATCTTACAAAAAGGGAAATAATACCCAGTCGGAGAGCAAGAAATTAATGCTTTTCTACGCAATCCTTTTCAACCATATGAAAGACAATGTAGAAAGAAAAAATGACGATCTTTATTTTAAACATAACAATGTTTTTATTCTTCCTAATTTTCAAAATTTATTCAGAATATGTCTCATTTTCTTCAGTAGTTGGCCTGTGTCACTTTGTTGGAGGAGAAGGCAAAATTCTGTCCAAATGGTGTTTTTAAAGTGGTTCTTCAATCGAAGCAAATGTTTATTCATTTCATCCCGAAAACATCGAAAGCAAAACACTTTTTAACACTGCAAGAATATTGTTGTGAAACTTCATAGTTTCATATAATGAAAGGAAATGCGAGCTATATAGAAAACGTAAAAATGCTATAATCGATATAGAAAATGCGAAAATGCTATAATCGATATAGAAAACGATTGAAATCCCAATTTCAGCCATTACCGTTTATTGACGGTAATTTAATCGAGATATTTTATGTGGCCCTGTATATAAATTTGTCTATATTATATAAATACAATAGTGTACTAAAATTTAGTTCAACTGAAAAACGCGTAACATATTAAAAAAAAAAACACTTTGAGCAATTCAAATCCATAGACGGTATCGTATTGCATGTATCGTATATTGTATCGTATCATGTGCAGCTCTATACGATATATAGAATTATACCCAACACATATTATACAAATATTTAGTTAAGTTTGTAAACGGATAACATAATTGAAAAGCCTCTGTCAGCCACTGTCACCCATACATGATAACGTATCTAAATTCTTTTGCGTGGGCCTTTAAAAAAACATTAGATCTTGCATGCACAATTTAGCATACAGAATATTTTATTCGGTACCTGAATAACGATATCGAATTCTTTACGTTACACAGAGTATAGCATCGGTAAAACGTACTTATAATTTTACCTATAAATCAGGAGTTCCTAAACTTTTAGAGTGGCGTACCACTTGATCAATATTTATACTTTTGCCATACCATCATGTAATGTTCTGTAATGCTAACAGGCGTACATAATCTTGGCTCACATTCTCAAACAATTCTCAAATCTCTAAAATGTGCCTAGTACAGCAACTTATATGTAAATAAAGTCCTCTTAGAAGACCCAATAAATAAATTGGTCCCTGAGTGCAAATATCTAAAAGTGCATGATAATATTACTAAAATGGTGCTTAACTTATCTTTTTTATTGACATTGCTTAACTTATCTTTTTTATTGACATTCAGTAGTACATGGAGTAATAATTATAGATTAAAAAGATGCATAATATCATACATGCAATGATACATGGAGTAAAAATTATAGATTAAAAATATGCATAATATACATGCAGTAGTACATGGAAAAAAATAAATAAGGTTAAAATTATGTATAGTATCATAAATGAAGGGTTGAGGAGAATAAAACAAATTATGACTTACTAGCATACGCTTGTATGCACTATTGGCTGACTTATATATACAATGTTACATACTTTACGTCTATTAATTTGTATTACTCTTGTGAAGAATGGGCCTGCTTAACTAAGTGTAACTTTCCAATGTCCGGTTCAATTTTTCATAATTTTACTCATATCTGATTCAATGCCGAATTTCTACTTCATCTTAAGAAGGAAAGAAACAAAATTTATTCACACATATAACAGTGGATAATTTTAAAATTAAAAAGAAATGTGAATAAAATGAATAAATAATACTTAACAATTGCAACTTTATGTTAGTGCGTGCATTCAATAAAAAAATTGCTAGCCGTAAGCCGAGGCATAAAACAGCGGAAAAAAAAATCTTCGTTAACCGGAGCATTCATTAGCCGAAGTATCTCTGCATATATATATATATATATATATATATATATATATATATATATTTATAAATAAAATCTATAATTCTATTGAAAAAGAAACGCTATAACCATTTAACTTTACTTGGCTAGAAAAGCAGCAAAGCACTTTAATTATTTTTCTATTTTTTAAATATTTTTTAGAACATTTCTTTTTCTTTTTCCCTTTCCTTTACTAAACCACAATCTAACTTATTCCTCCCACTATGATTGCACTGGTTGAATTTAATTGAAATTTCTAAGCTCTGAAATACCTTAAAACTTTTTCATGGAGAAAAATTATTGATCGCTAATATTAGTTTTTCATGGTCATTGAACAACTATTTCTTGATTAAAATTTCTCTTCTAGAATAAAATAATCATGTCTTAACAAAGATGAAAATTTCTTATTACTGATACACATGTTGCCTTACCATCCTTGTTTGATCAGAGTTTTTAATAAAATCATAGATTGTGTGATAAGAATCTTGTTCAGAAATTTTGTGATTTTGCGTGGAATTACTTGGTTCTTGTTTAACATGTGACACATATTGTTATTACTCATGAATGTAGTTACATATCTCTAACAATATGCAATAAATGAAAATACTAATAATAACATCACATATAAAGGTAATATTATTTGAAAATTACAGGATGGCCTATAAAATGGTCTGTACTTTTTAAAACCTCAAGGACAAGTAAATGGTGGTAGCTATCGAAATTACCTTACATATGTGTGAAATCAGAAATTTCTTTACGACACTTTATTGTTTTAGTTCCAAATATAACCGATAGATAGCGAAATGCTGTCTCAAACTAACATATAAAATAGATCAACGTTTACTCAGCTTTTAAACTTCATTCTGTTTAGGTATTAAAAAACAAGAAAAATGTTCTGTATTTCGAAAATAAAGGTTATTTTTTAGCAGTATTACAGTTCCAGACAGTACATCAATATCTAACAGTGATATTTGGAACGATGACAAAGATGCATAACAAAAACAAATCACATTACTCCCCTCCAAGACTAAATGCTGTTTATTTTTTAAAATTTAAAAACGTTCAGTCAATTTTAGTACACCCTATAGTAAAAAATAAGAGCTACCAGGTTCTAGCATCTAAATACCTTCACATGACGGCAGGGCTACACTACATACCGGGCTGGCTCATTCATTATCATGACGTCACAAATGGTGGCTGGCCGCGACCAGCGATTGGTACAAAGAGACGTGCCCATCGTTTTGTGCCAATCGCTGTATGTGTTTCATTTTGTCGTTTCGCTTTGTACCAATCGCTGGTCACGGCCAGCCACCATTTGTGACGTCATGATAATGAATGAGCCAGCCCGGTATCTAGTGTAGCCCTGATGACGGTCATCCATTAATTACGTCACACTGCAAGAGGGCGGGGGTAAGACTCCTATAATAGGAGCTGACGCATATCCATTTTATTTCGGATTATTGGTACACAGTTCAGCATCAATCTACCGCAGCCGGAATTGGGGTTGCCTAAGACTCGGTTCTGATTGGCTGAACTGATTCTGATTAGATGGGTTTTTCGAGTGGGCTGCAATTCGGCTACCAAATCTGCGAGGATGCGTCAGCCTCTATTATAGGAGTTCTAGGCGGGGGGTATTCAAAAAGTAAGACACAGTGTGACAGTAGGGAAGTTGGGTTAAACGATATGACGTCACAACTGAATATGAAAGCAGTTAAGTAGGCGTTATTTGCAAGCAGACTAAAAGACCAATCATACTAGGAAAGCAGACGAAACTTTAAATACTGCATAAAACGTTTCTTGATGCAAGAGAGGTGAAATAAGGGGATGAAGGGTTGCTAAATGCTTCACAGGAAACTTCACACAACCGGGTGAAGTCCAATCAAACTGAGAAAGCATCCGAAACATTAAATACTATGACACACATCTGGAATTCCTCCGCTTACTCTTTCACGCGATTTGTTAAGCTTCGCGCAGCACTGAATTGTTTTCCATTTGTAGTGGAAAAGTTGCAGGAAATGCTTGCACGACACCCTTATCACACGGAATTTTTCGAACAAAAATTTCGTGTTGAGATTCGTGTTGAGATTAAAAATTTACTAGGGCGATTGCACGTTAGAGTTCATTACAAAAATATGTATTTTTATTCAGGTAGTAATAGATATTTTTCTTTTCTTTGACAACAGCTTCAAGTAAAGCATGATCTTAATGGTTAGTATTTATATCAAGCTTTATTAGATCATATGTAACATTTCTTCTGTGTGCGCGTGGATAAAATAAGCTCTAAATTAATAATTGCGGAAAATGTCACAACACCCATAGAGCCACAGTCCCCTCAATGCAAGACTGACTAAAAAATGGCTGCCGTCGCAGGCAGATTTATTTAGAAGTTTGTACGGTATTTGAAATTTAATTCCACAATTTCCATATAATTTTCTTCGCCTCATTTAATCTCAGAAGAATAAGACGAAAAAAACATTTAAAAAATACTGCTATTCGAATTCAAGGGGCTGTATAAACGCTAAAAAAAATCCGCCCACGATAGTAGCCATTTTTGAGTCAGCGCTTAGGACTAGTATTCAGGGGGCTAAGGTATAAGAAAGCAGTAGCGTCACTGTGACGTCACTGCAAGTAGCATTGGTCTCGCCCCATCTGTGACCAAAATGCTACCACTTAGTGACGTCACATTGTGACTAAAATGTGAAATTCTTCAAACTTAAATAATGGGACAAGAACATTTTAAACTTATTATTCATTCAAAAAAATATTTTTCTTACTTTTGTTTTCGGGACGTCACAGTGACCTCACTGCAAATCACGTACATCACGTCACAAATGGGACTACAGAAACACCAGGTTATGAAGTCATATTGTGACCGTAGTGTGATTTCTAAGTATCTTTTAAAATGAGAAAAATATTTTGGACAGAGACGGTCTTAATGCATGAAGGATAAAATCAAATTAATTATTGTGGGCCCTTTGGAAATTAGTCTATATTCACTTATTTTGCAACCTACAGGGAAATGATCTCTAAATAGATCAATTTTCATAAATACACATTTGAAAATTATGACACAAACACTTTAGCTGATTCAGGATATATATGCAATGTTATTAATAAAAATAACTAAAACAAAAACTTCTTCAAATACCATACAAAAAATTAAATCCTGATTGCGAAATGACATGTGTTCTATTTGAGGTTTTGTTCATATGCTTGTTCACCTGTAAACGTTCTGTCACAATCCTCGTCGACAGGTCCAATACACTGTAAAAAATCTGTTGATTTTACAGAAAAAAAATGTCAGCCATTATGCCAGTAAAAAGCTGTTTATTTTACGGAAATAATCTGTATTTATTACGAACTTTCTGTTATTTTAACTGATTTTGCCCATAAGTTCACAAGAAATACAGATTATTTCTGCAAAATAAAGTTTTCTGACAGTTTCTTCTGTAAAATCAACAGATTTTTTTGGTACAGTGTGGCTTTTCCTTGTCAGTTAAGCCGTTTGCATCCGAAGTGTGCATTTCAGGAATTTCTGTTTTATTCAGGATTTCCGAATTCTTACTGGAAATTCTGAATAGTAGGTTTTGCTTCACTAAAGGGCAAACATTTAGTGATTCTATAAAGTAAAAATTCTTCTTTCGAAATTTCTGAATACCAAAGAAATTCTTGAAATAGACGCATATATACTTTAATGATTCAAAAAAATATATTTGTTTTTTCATTGAAAAAATAGTATGTAATACATCGCAGTATATTTTTTTCAGCCTCAGTACTTACTTTTCATCTACAAATATACTTATACATTTATAGTTCTTATATTATCCTTAAAAACAAAAATGTCGTGAAACTTAGACTCGCAGTTCAGGAATATGAATTATGTATACTTCTATCCGTAATTATGTATACTTCTATCCGTTCTCCTAACGTAATTTCTCCTTTATCAATAATGTTAAATAGTTCCTTCTAACCCACTAGTTACGTTGTAACGCAAAAAATATCAATAACTCCTTGAAGGCTACATACTAAAAAAATTACATAAATGCTTGAAATTAGTTATACAGAAGCTTGAAAAGGCTTTTGAGTCCTTTGACAAATCTTTATCGACAGATAAGATTGATATAACTTTGTTCGCTTTGTTCGGATTTATTTCACTTTATGACTAGTGAAAAAAGAAGCAGTAAAAAAGACATACGAATGACAAATAATCATACTACTGATAACAGTTTTTAATAAAAATAATTAATTAGGCATAACCATCATTTTACAGATTTTAGAGATTTCCTTTTTTTTTAAATGTAGGTAAATATAATTAATATTTTATATGTGAAATATTCAATAGAAGCTTTTGAATACTAAATTGAACATTTCTGTTACAGAACACTTTTCGAGACATACGCATAACACATCCCTGAGTACCACTATTTCAGAATAAATATCTATGTGTTATTTAATTGAATTTTTTCTTTAACTACAGCAAAAATTTATATACGGAAATAGTGATACTCAAAAAGTGGTAGGGTTGGCAATTTTGAACATAAAATTGATATTATAAGAAAAGTTCAGGATGAGTAGAAGAGATGAGCTTATATTTAGTATCACTGTTTTCGAATACTAATCTCTGCATAGAAATCGAAGTAATCGAAGATATTTCAAATAGTAATCTTATTTAATCGCAAAACTCTGCTATTAAATAAGGCGAAAATTGCTATTTCGAAATAGAGGGGCACTCAAAATTAAGCACTTGTACGTACACTGTGGTGTTACAGCTTGGTGTTACAGAATGATGTTTTACAAATATTTTTACGATGTTTCTTCTTCTAAAATTTGGAATTACATTAAATTCCTTTCCTTGGAAAATTGAATGTTTACCTGCTAAAATAGTATACAATAGACGCTATTGTACTGCAAATGCTTTATGATTGTTTAGTTTGCTCACACATTGTTTAATATTCGCTTTATTATATAATTAAAACGGAATAATCTTTGTTCCTAAATTTTGAAACATTAACTTGTTTTTATCAAACACGCAATTTGGTCTTTCTGTACGTTGCTATGTGAATATTAATTATAGAAGTTGATTAAAAAATAAAATAATTTTTACAGGAGAATATTTTCTTAAGTGAAGTTAAAGTAAAATTTTGATGCTTGATAAGTTATTGCGTAATAGCTTCATGCAGTGCGAATAGTTTTCCCCCTCAGAAGTAATTGTTTTTAACATTATATAGTTTAGTTATATATATATATATATATATATATATATATATTTAAAATTTATCTATGACTATCATGACTGGACTAACAATAAATCATAAAATATGCGTATAAAATATAACTTCATTCATTTTATGTCCTTTTAATTTGTGTATTTTTGATGTGAAAAAAATTACTCCAGAAAAGATGTTCTTTTTCGAGTAAATCACTTTTCTCCCATTGATTTTTCACGTATTTTAAGTAGCAACCCTGCATAGTCAAAATCTTCCCCTACCGTTTTAAAAATAAGATTAGAATAGAATAATCATGAAGATTTGAATAATTGATAAAATATAACATTTCAAATGTAATACTTAATAATATGATAATATTAGTATTGCAATGAATGCAATAGTTGTTCTACATTTTACAAATATATGCGTGTTTATGTATGTTTATTGATTTTTTTTTTAATAAAAATAACATAATTTCTCTTAAGTTCTTTGACCCAAATTTTCCTTTAGATTCCTTGCACACATAAGACACATAAACTATCCACAGGGTGAGAGACCACTTGTCCCTCAATGCACTCTTCAAAATGCGTTCTCAGTTCGTATCCTTAAAGAAACTCTTTGATAGCTTAGATCGGCTAAAGTATAAACAGGTCCTTCATTCTCAGTTGAAATAATAGGTTTATTTTTTTTAAGTGACATACATCGGACATTAATATAAATTAAACATATTAATCTTATTCCTTCTATGTTTTTTGTAGTAAGGAAATTTGTAGGGAAATTTTTAATTTATCAGAAATGTTAAAAATTTGTTGAAATCATAGTTAAAAAATATCCCATAAGCAGTAATATATTTCTGATGCTCAAACAAGGTTCAAACTCAAACCCTTCAATGAATACCATCCAATTTTTTTTATATGTCTCTCATAGTAAACTAAACAACTTCAAAAAACTTTATTGAAATCGAATAATTTTAATATGATAATTCTTTGTACTACCTATTTTTTCACAGACATTATTGTATTTTCAAACACAAGCAGTGTACATGTCTGAAAATTTTAAAAAATACATTTAAAACTGCAAAAAACTAGTAAATCTGTTAAAAATTGTAAAACAGTAAAAATATTTTCACCTGTCGCTCTCAAGCATCATCAGTTATTTATTGTATGTTTTCTGCTTCGTCAGTCAATCTGTTGAAAACCCCCATTTTGTTTTATATCTCGCCATCTGTTATCTGCGTGGGCCATATCATTCCATGTTTCTGAATTTGATGTACATATTTCTATGGCTTCCCTCTGTGGGAAAAAAAAAAAAACATGTGTTGATAATGATCTGCAAATATAGCCCCACTTACTGTAATGGTATTCGGATTTTCGAAGGGGTGATAGTCTCGAATTGATTATCAGAGCTTCTTGATTAAAAAACTTATTCAGGATATTAGCAAGATCAATCCACTGCACAAATTTGATTCTAATCGGTTTAATATTTTGGTCATTATCGTGATGACAGAAAGCTGATGATATCAAGCTATAATACATTTTCTTCCCTGAAAAGAGTTTCGAACTCAAACCGTTCGATGAGTACCAACGAAATTATTTTAGTGTGTTTCACTTACTAAAGTGCAAGAAAATTTAGTAAAAAACTACTAGAGTCGAAATAAAATATTGTTGGTCTGTTGGTTGTATGTAACTCCTAAAAATAATACCGAAATCAAAGAAATTTAACATATGTTAATAATGAACTGAAAATTGTGCACCATTGATATGTTATTCGGATTTTCAACGGTCTTTTTTTCGATCAAATTACGAAACCTTCTTGAATAACGAATTCATTCAAGATATTTTATGTTAAAAACCAAAAAAAAAATCAAACGCATAACGTATAAAGCATAACTATTAAAATGCACCGCAAACGATTTTTCTCCATAGGCCAGTGTCGCTTAATTCTTTTGTATGTCCCTGTAAATTAACTATAAAAGCTACATGCTTGATTAACGAACTCATCCGAGATACTTGCAAGATCAATACAATGTTCCAATTAGTTTCGGATAGGTTTGATTTTTCGGTCGTTTATCATGATGAAAAATTTTGCTTTATACATACAATAGATATTATATCTTCATAAGCCAGTGTAACTTAATTCTTTTGTATGTCCCTGTAAAATAACTACAAAACCTACATACTTGATTAACGAACTCATTCGAGATTCTTGCAAGATCAATACACTGTTCCAATTAGGTTCGGATAGGTTCAATTTTTTTGGTCGTTATCATCATGAAAAATTTTGCATTATACATAAAATAGATATTATATAAACGAAGGAATTGCAATAGATCGTTTTCTAAAGAAAACAACCAAAAAAGTGTATGAAATAAAAAACTTTCTTCAATCTCCATAAAAATCAAGAATGATATGAATATATTTTGTTGAAGCAATCATCGTGTTGACCCGATCGTGCAAACTCCAACACATGTGGAAGTGAGACTTGACATATTTGAATTTATCTTTTGTTGGTGCATACAGATAATTTCTTATCTTTATGCAGTGGCGTAGCATCAGGGGATTCTGCATCATTTCAGTACCAGATTATTATATATTAAATTTGGCCTTTTTTAATCTTTGAACATTATACGATAAATAAGGCCAAATTTAGTATATAATAATACTAGAAGTAAAGTTATGCAGCATCCTCTGACGCTACGCCATTGATTTTATGATAAATATTCTTTTAGACACATTTTATTTCCTGAATTATCTAGTATCAAGTTTTTATTCCATCATTCGTTATTCGATAGAAACTGCCATAAAACGAAGCTAGGCTCTTTTCTTTTCAAAAATGAATTCTTTAAATTATATTTTATTACCATCCCCCATTTAATAATAACAAAGTATATTGAGACGTCACAGTTTAATCATCTCATATCAAATATTAATTTTAATCCTTTGTGACTCATCAACTGAAATTTGAAAATTATTTACTCAGATGCTAGATTACATCATTTTAAGCATGTTAAAAATAATAAAAAAATTTAGAATATAAAACTAAAATATTATTGACTAAAAGGTACTTTTTTCACAGCTACAATAAGCAGGAAATTACATATTTCTCATAAATATTGTAAATTTTCTAATACAAAATTTTAAAGTATACGAAATTACATTTGTAAAAAATCTATTTTTTGACATCTCCACCCTTTTTAATTTTACAAAATTTACGTAGTTTATTTTAGCAATAACGATGCAAAACGGTTCATTTTTTGACATAGATCGCTTTGAAACCTATAAGTTACAAGGTTGTTGTCTCGAATGATCCACATTTTTTATTCACAGAAATACATACACTTTTGACAAATTACATAAATCTTCTTCTTGAAGTTGGGATAGACACAAGGAAGTAGACAGCACTGAAGATACACACACACACAATGACAGTTATGCTTTACCCGGATTCGAACCCGGGCCCGCACCGCGGCGGTCGCCTACGTTACCAAACACGCTGCCAGGCCGGCAAGAAAACTGCCTGAAATGATAAATAAAAATTTGGCATGAAAAATTAACTCAATATCGCCGTCTGTTCAGAATTAAATCGTTGCTACCATGTCAAACTATCGAATATGAAAAAAATGCATTTTTCATTACTTTTAAAAATGTGCTGAGTGTCATCGCTACATTTTATTAGCATTCTCCTCCTAGTAAAAATACTAATAAATTTTCTGGGAAGAACATGGTTGCCAGATTGGCATCCTCTTGTATTCCGTGATGCCGAATTCATACCGGAAATTTTGAGAGAAAAAAATTTATTCTAAGTAATCGCGAAATAGGCTGATATTTTATAAAGAAAAAATTCTATTTTAAATTTATAGTAAGAATTTGAAATTTCTTAATGGAAAAAGAGGCAAACTGGCAACCCGGGTGATGTGGCAAACCTGTAACCCTATTAAAATTTATTGGTGGCAATCGGCCCATTTTTAAAAGTAATGGAAAAGGCATTTTTTCACATTCGATAGTTTGACATGGGAGTGACGATATGAACAATTTAGATTAACTGCTGTGTTAGGAGATAGCAGCAATAAATATAATAATCTTTTAAAACCCACTGTATAAGTAACATTGATTTTTGGGTATGTTGCATATAGGAAACGCGGTGATACAAAAGGGTTAAAGATTTTTTTTTTTAAATTGAGAACTTTATACAGATTAGATGTTGTAGCAAAATTAAATAATAACAAGCTCTTTTATTCCACTCATTACGGATAAATCAGAGGCTACTTGTTAGATTTCAACAGATTACTTTGCATTTTTAAAATCCGAGAGAGCGAAATTTGTAACTTTGAGGATGAACTCTGTTTTACTGTGTGAAAATGAGCCTTTCATTTGCTTAATTAGAGAGACAGAAAAGATTAACTTCGATAAGACGATTTCTTGTAGAGAGATTTTAAGGACTTAGTGACACTGTTTTAAAATTTAAAATTTGCTTTCGAGGAACAAATGAGGGAGCATTTGAATATTTTAACATTTTAAGATGTCGGTAAAGTAAAAATATGCGCAGTTTAGTTTATTATGTTAAAAGTATTAAGTTAAGAAAAATATGTAGGGAATACAAAATACTCAAAAAGTACAGTGTGTGTTATTCTTTATACTGAAATTGTTTTCTTAAAACGAAAATAAGATAACTCTTATAAAGAAGTTATTTTCAAATTTTGAGTTTTTTTTTTCTCGGGTGCGAGCGGTGAGGGATGAGGGTGATCCCTAATAAATCTGAGTAAACAGATACCATTTATTCAGAATAGGAACTAGCAGCAGAGTTGACTTAAGCATCTTACTTCAGTAGTAGAACCTATAGGATATTTTTTAAATAATTCCCTAAATTTCAATTCCAATTAATCATTTAACTGTAATGAATATAAGGGTGAAATAAGTAAAATGGTTATCAGTGCTCACAAGTAATTTTAAAAATAGTTACATTTTTGTCAATATAAGGCGCTGTGATGTTTTTAATTGAGTTTACCTTGTATTCCATTTAACTATTAAAACGTGAAAAAATAACGTGAAAAGTTAATTTGAGAATTTTTGCAGTTTGAGAAACCACACTCTAAAAACGACATTTTCAAAACTGAGCAAAAAATACTCAAATCTTTGCACACGCATAGTCAAAATGGATCCGAATAAAAATTACTCAAGTTTGAAACATGTATATACTCATTCCTTAAACATGCACACACTCAAGAATAAAACATCATGTGCTCATATTTGAGTATGTCCTTGTTTCAAAAATGAGTATGAACTGACTTCTACGTGCCCATTTTTTGAGTATGTCAATGTTTCAAAAATGAGTATGAACTCATAAGATCCGAATAAAAATTACTCAAGTTTGAAACATGTATATACTCATTCCTTAAACATGCACACACTCAAGAATAAAACATCATGTGCTCATATTTGAGTATGTCTTTGTTTCAAAAGTGAGTATGAACTGACTTCTATGTGCTCAGTTTTGAGTATGTCCAAGTTTCAATATTCTGAGTATTTCTGGTATTTCAGAATTGAAACCAGTGGGTCGTCATATGTGAAACAAAAAGTTTCATAACAAAATGAAAACATCGATTTACTCAGATTTGAAAGTGTCAATTTTATCAGTGCATAGCGTCATCTAATCAGAAAAATGTAACTTTTATTAATTACTCAATAAGAAATTTATGAGATACAAGATAATGATAAGCAAGTCAGTTATTTCATAATTATATTTAATATAGTTAATGGATTTTTGAATTGATTACCTCTGCTCAGGATTGGAGCATAGATCTCGTGTATACAAAATAATTTTGCTGTTAAGCTGTTTAATCCTAAATTTTGTGATTGTTAATGTTCTGAAAAGGCTATTTAACATTGAATGAAAGCTTATTAGTAAAAAATAATTGTTCTGAAGTTCAATTTTGGTATCCGATATTTGAGAATGTAGATTTACTAAATTCGCTCACTTATTCAATTCCACTTTGATATTTTTCAAATTAAAATAACCAAAAAATTTATCTTTAAAATAGCTGTAATTTTTTTTAAGTCAGTTTTCTAATTAATGCTTGAAAACTGAACCTGAAAAGCTATAGGTATAAACAGAAATGCAGATATAAGCAGAATTTCGAGGTTTAAGTAGTATACGTTTTTTTTTTTTTTTTTTTTTTTTTACATGAGCAGTCATAACATTTTCCATACATTCCAAATTTGTAGACATTGAATTGTAAAATCATTTAAAATTTAAGCATATATTTTATTTTAACTTGAACAATTGTTCTTACAGCAAAAGGGATATTTGAGATATAATTTATGTTTTAGCCATAAAAAAATATACAGAAAATCATAAAATCGCCCTTTCTTGACACTTTTCAAAGTGCACAGATGAAAAGTTCATGATGGTGTAAAAATAATTCATTTTACTAAAAGAACGTAAGATACACTGCTCAAAACAATTAAAGGATATTGCAGTTTTAGGTGGATTTTGTATCTGGGAAACTTTTTAGCTGATTGATACATGGTCGACAGACATAGTAAGTTATATGAGAATAAATTACACATGTTTGGCAGAAAAAAATGCATTTTATTGCGCATTTGTGTATAAAAGGAAAAAGCACAATTTGTGCATATGAGAAAAAAAGAATAAGAAAAGGTGTTTTCTTCAAAGAAAATCATTTTCAGTAGGGGGTATGGTTTCCACGGGTGGCCAGCAACGTTGAACACCTTTGAAGCATGGACTCAATGAGGCTATTAATGACGAGTTGGGGTATTCTGCCCCACTCTTCCAGAAGAGCTCTTTCCAGTTCTTGGAGAGTTTGTGGGGGTTGTTGACGGCCAGAAACTCGTCTTCCTAGAGCGTCCCAAACGTGCTCGATTGGATTCATGTCTGGAGAACACGCTGGCCATTCCATTCGAACGATTCCTTCCTCGAAAAGGATATCCTCCACCAGGTTTGCACGATGTGGCCTGCAGTTATCGTCCATTAAAATGAAGTTATCTCCGATTGCTGCAGCGTAAGGGACTGCAATAGGTCTGAGGATCTCATCCTTATATCGGCGACCAGTCAGAGCTCCATCTCGAATGATGTAGAGGTCAGTGCGCCCGTCAATGGAGATGCCACCATACACCAACACTCCTCCACCGCCAAATCTGACACTTTCGTGCACGAACGCAGGATTATTCCTACTGCCACGGTCCCTCCAGATGAAAATACGCCTATTATCCGGATGCACAGAAAAACGGGACTCGTCAGAAAACAGAATATTGCTCCATTCATTTCTCCTCCAGTTGACATGCTCGGTTGCCCACTCCCTGCGGTCGCGACGATGCCTTGATGTTAATCTAACACATACCATCGGTCGGCGAGCATACAGACCTACAGCATGGAGCCGGTTTCGGACAGTCTGAGTTGAAATCGTTGTGCCTGTAGCCGAGCGAAGGTGTTGTTGGAGAAGAGTAGCGTTCGTGTTTCGGTGTTTCCGATCTGTTAACGCTAAATACCGATCTTCATTGGGCGTTGTTGCCCGTCTACGACCTTGCCCTGGTCTTCGGCCTGCACATCCACTCTCCAAAAAACGGTTCCAGATCCTGGAAATGACACTTTGTGACACTCCAATGGCTTGCGCTACTTCGGCTTGAGTTTGGCCCCCTTCTAACCTACCAACAATTCTCCAAGATTCTGAATCTGTCAAATGACTTCGCTGAGACATCGTACTCATCGAAACAAAGCAATCACTGAATGCCGATCATCCTTGTCTTCATTCTCTTTTATCCAGTTGAAAGTCAAATTTCATTCGCTGCCGCTGAAGCGACGTTTTTGACGTCGAACTCAAAATTTGCATACTCCACAGTTTGAAAACCAGAAAAATTTGCATTTGTGATTCTCTTCTTCTATTTTCGGCAAAAAAAAATTTCGTTTATATCTTTATTTTATATAAAACTTCAAATATCCTTTAATTGTTTTGAGCAGTGTATTATTTCGAAATACACTTTCTCTAATTCATTATCTTAACCGTTAACGGCCATCAAACAGTTCTGTTGAACTATTGGGAACATCTTCATAAATATCATATACTATATACAAAACATTTCTATCGCATTCAAAATTGAATGCATTTAAACTAAAGCATTAGAAGACGAATTATCAAAAGATTAATTCAAAAGTATAACTGGATCTATACTTATAATGGGAAATATTTCAAAGTAGATCCAGAAAGTAAGATCTGGTGAAAAGTGAGAGTAAGTTCCTGTATTTAGTGAAAATGCGGTTAAAAGGCGAAAACTTACAGGAAAAGGTGAAATAAAAGCGCAATAACAGTCATTAATCATTCTTTTATGTTTGTGGTTCTCTTCATTATTTATTTCAAAGAATTATTACCTTTATCAGGTTCCTTTTCTGTTTGTGGTTATTATTATACATTCTATTACGCTTGATGAAAAATTAAACAACAACGCCCTTGACATTAGTTGCTTAACCTTTCACAGACAGAATTGAGATCTATGTATATTTTTAATTATATTTTTCTGTATTTTTACTTTAAATACGTATTTCTAGAGGTTCTTATTTTAGGGTACGAGTATTTCTGAATAATAAACTTTTCCTTATTTAATGACCGATTACTCAGTAATAAGCACCTATACGCACCTATTTATATATTAAAAAAAAAAAAAAAAAAAAAAAGAAAGAAAAAAAAAAACGCCCTTGACATTAGTTCACAGACAGAATTGAGATCATGTATATTTTTAATTATATTTTTGTGTATTTTTACTTTAAATACATGGTGTTTGGAGGTGCTTATTTTTGAGTACGAGTATTTTCGAATAATAAGCTTTGCCTTATTTAATGACAGATTACTCAGTAATAAGCATCTATACGCACCTAGATATGTAAAATAAAAAAGAGCGCCCTTGACATTAGTTGCTTAATCTTTCACAGACAGAATTGAGATCTATGTATATTTTTAATTATATTTTTCTGTAATTTTTTTTTTTACTTTAAATACAGGGTGTTTAGAGGTGATTATTTTTAAAATACTTTGCCTTATTTAATGACAGATTACTCAGGAATAAGCATCTATACGCACCTACATATGTAAAATTAAAAAACAGTGCACTTGACATTAGTTGTTTAACCTTTCACAGACAGAATTGAGATCTATGTACACTTTTAATTACATTTTTCTATATTTTTACTTTAAAAACAGGGTGTTTAGATGAGCTTATTTTTGGGTACGAGTATTTCCAAATAATAAACTTTGCCTTTATTTAATGACAGATTACTCAGTAATAAGCATCCATACGCACCTATATATGTAAAATTAAAAAACACCGCCCTTGACATTAGTTGCTTAACCTTTCACAGACATAATTGAGATCTATGTATATTTTTAATTATATTTTTCTGTATTTTTACTTTAAATACAGGGTGTTTAGAGGTGCTTATTTTTGGGTACGAGTATTTCCGAATAATAAACTTTTCCTTATTTAATGACAGATTACTCAGTAATAAGCACTTATACGCGCCCTTTAATGCTTTAGTTTAAAGATATAAATCACTGTAATGGGATGAATATGTATATATATATGTGTGTGTGAGATTTTATTATTTAATATTAATAATTTTATCTTATAACTGCTCATTTTTTAAGTCAAAATTCGTAATTCATTTTTTAAGACAGTGTTTCCATTCGGGAATATAAATTCAAAAATGAACAAATTAGGAACAGTTGGCGGTAAAATAATAATTAATATTTCGCTGAAGTTTTGACACCATTTTTTCCTGTTGTTGTTCATTTATTTTAACAATTCGTATATGGAAGAGTACATATATGGATAATTGTTAAATAAGAATATAATGTTATAGGCGCTTAATTGTAATATAAATATATAACAATCGTGATGTTTTTTATTATAATTATATATATTCAAATGCAAACTTCCATTGTAATTACTGGAATTATTAATCATAAATAATGGTAAGACACAAAATCGAATAATCTTCTATACATTATGGGAAATATTTTGAAATATTTTAATTTCTTCATTTTAAATGTACCCTACAATATACAACGTAATAAAACATAATAGTGAACAAAGGGCAATGAAAAGAAGAAAATCTGATAAAATATGCGAAAAAAATATTGTTTTCAGAATACGTATAATCCTTGGAATTTCCAAGGCGTTTGACACAACAATTTTTCATCAGAAAATTTCTATTTAATATTTAAATAGCAAACTGCGTAGTCGCCTTGTTTCATTACAGACTTTGTAATATTTTTCTGAGATTAGATAAGACAAAATATTCTATTAAAAATTGTTGATAAACGTGTACGCAAATTGTTTTGGAATAATTAGAGGATAGTTAAAACTTTCATTTAAGGAATTAACACACTGCGGAAGGATCACAAGAATTCTCGTTTATATATATATATATATATATATATAATTATAATATCTTTGAATTTCAAAAAACATATCAAGTTCTTGTAACAATCTAATTAAATCTCCAGAGAGATAATTAGTAATATGGTGTAGACAGAATACCACATAGTTAATAAATTAACAAGTGCAATCATAATTTTACCATAGCTTGTGCTCCAATGGTAATTTGCCAGAAATACTGAAAATATGAAAATAATTAAAAGGAGAGAAAGAGAAAATTATAATATATATATATATATAATAAACCATAAAATGTTAATAATTTGGAGTTGGTATCAAGTGAAATATATATTTTTTCAATTCACTTATTCAAAAACAATGATTTCAAAAATGAACAGATTAGGAACAGTTGGCAGTATCTCTCTCTCTCTCTCTCTCTCTCTCTCTCTCTCTCTCTCTCTCTCTCTCTCTCTCTATATATATATATATATATATATATATATATATATATATATATATATATATAATTTAGAATTAACGGAAAACCTCCTTTCTAACAATACTATTAACTTTTTAGATCTTAATATTGCACTAAAAGAAAACAAAACAATAATAGATCTATTTGATAAACGTAAAGAATTTAAATTTAAAGTTAATTCATTTACTAATTTTAAATCACGTCTTCATAATTCTGTATATCGTAATATACTCCTTAATCATATTTATAGAATAAAAAGTTTATGTTCCTCTCAACTTATTAACAAAAATATTAAAAAACTTATCTTTGACGCATTACAACATGGTTTTCCAAAAAAATTCATTTATTCCTTAATATATAGTTAGTTCCTATTTGATCTTTACAACCAAATTAACACATGCGTTTTAAAAAATGTATAAAAAAATCATATAATCTTATAAATATTTACAAAAAAAAAAAAAAAAAAAAAAAAAAAAATATATAATAGGACGGTTGGGTGGGTAGACGTTGGATTGAGGAGGTGTGTGGCGGCGTTGTATGGAAAAATACGCATGGTTAATTTATATATTTAAAAAAAAAAAAAAAAAAAAAAAGGGGGCATTTTGATTTACACAATTGTTTGATCATACACATTTTATAATGGACTGCGATGTGTTATTCTTATGTATATTAATTTAGTTAGATTTACTTATTCATTATTTAATTATTTTAAATGAATTTATATTCATTATTATTAAGAATGTATTTGATCTAATGATTTGGATTAATACCTTTGGTGGACAATATCATATCTACTTCTAAGATAATGTTTACTTTTATACAGTGTTGATATAATATGTTTTAATTTTATTTAGTGTTTTTATTTAATTTAACTTTGTTTAAAGCTACATTTTTGTGACTAATTCATTTCAATATTTACTCAATAAATTCTTTGATTCTTAATTCAAATCTTTAGTATTTTAATTTAATTTATTTTAAATGATGTTGCATTTTTAGTACAGTTATTTAATCGTTGTTGACATTTAATGGTACATTTTTAGTTGCATTAATTATTAATTTTTCCATATTACTACTTATTTATAACATAGTATTATTAATTTATACATCCATTACTTAGATATTATTCAACTTTCTATTTATTAATTAATTTCATTTATTTATTATTTAACTAATGGCTATCATTAAGATAGTAATTTGGTTTAATTATTAAAAACTAATTTCCATCCATACTTTATATTTACTTTTACCACTAGAGGGCAGCACTATTTTAAGTTTTTTATTATTAATTTTTACATCTTAATACTTATTTATAACATAGTATTATACATTAATACATCCTTTAATGTAATTCGATTTTCTATTTATTAATTAATCTCATTTATTTATTATTTAACTAATTGGTATCAATTAAGTTAGTAATTTGGTTGATTTATGAAACATTTATTTCCATCCTATTCCTTCGATTCAGATTATATCCATTTTTTTTTCTACTGATAGAGGGCAGCACTAAAGTTCCTGTTTATTTTATAATCCATTATATTTTAACATTATTTCTGGCATCATTGCAAAGCAATTTATATTTCTAAGCAATTTATATTTCTAAAATTGGCAACATGATATGATTTTTTATGCAATTCATTCCCCAGTCATGTTGGAGTTTTCATGATGGTGCATGAACTGCATGGTATCTTATTTATATCTTTATTCATCTTTATGGATTTTTTTTTTTTTATTGTATGGTTTCTTTCCTTTTTTATATTGTATTTTATTTTTTATTTTATCACTGATTTGAATCATTGTATTTGAGATGTTGTCCCAATATCATATTTTTTAGCAATGTTTGGCTAATATGAAGATGAAACATCTCATTTTATTTGTGGTATTTAGGCAATTGGGACTTGATAATTCTGTCTAAATTCCACAAATTTCATTTCATTTAATTCATTTAATTCCATTGATTCAATTTTTATTTAATTTCTTATTCTTTCAATGTTTTTTGATTCCATATTAAGTGTGTTGGGGAATCTTTCATTGTCAACTAATTATTTCATACTTAATTATTTCATGGTTTAAGTTGGTGTTATGATAATGTTTCATTTATGGTTATATATATATATATATAATTATAATATCTATGAATTTCAAAAAACATATCAAGTTCTTGTATCATTCTACTTAAATCTCCAAAGAGATAATTAATGATAATGCGTAGACAGAATACCACATAGCTAATAGATTAACAAGTGCAATCATAATATTACCATAGCTTGTGCTTCAATGGTAATTGGTCAAAAATACTGAAAACATGAAGAAAATTTAAAAAGAGAGAGAGAAAAAAAAATAATAATAATTTGGAGTTGCTATCAATTGAATACAAATGGATTAAGAAATGAAATATGAACCATATACAATGAAAAATTGGACAACAAGAGAATTAAATCAGAATTGGATATGAAAAAACACATGTAGATATAATCATCAGCCTGGATGTACCCACATGTGTTTTAAAAAATAATTCAGTATTTCATAATTCTACTGGCATATATGCTAAGATTAGTAGAATCACCCAGGTATACTGAATTATTACCAGAAAACAATTGGAAATATTAAAATTTGAAATAATAAAATTGGAAATAAAAAACCCGTAAAGAATAGATAAAATATTTCACTCACATCAATTATCCTAAAATCTGTATACAACACCTCACTGAATTACTACCAGATGTCAGTTTGAAATAATATATATATATATATATGTGTGTGTGTGTGTGTGTGTGTGTGTGTGTGTGTGTGTGTGTGTGTGTGTGTGTATAGAGAGAGATTCTCACAAGCGTTACTCTTTCGAAATTCACGGTGTATAATTTAACACAAATTTATAAAACATTAGTGATACTGATAGTCAGTAGGACAAGTTGCTTGTAGTATCTAGGGTTTTTTACTTTTTTTGTGGGGGAGGGGGGCTATATTGTGGGAGCAAATAATTCAGATTTTACGGATTCTTCCCTATTTCCTAGGAGTGTAGCATCACTATATCTGAACAGTAATATTTACCTTACTTAATTGCAGATTTTATGATAATTTTTCGTAATTTAATAAGACGAAAATTACTATCCAGAAATTGTGAAAATTAAAATTAACGAATGTACGCATCCTGGGTTTTTTAATATTCTCCAACAGTTTTTACAGACAGTATCTGTGGCTTTGAGGCAAGATAAAAATCTTTAGCATTAAAATTGTTCTTCGGCTAGGTTCTTAGAAATATTATAAGTCAATTAAATTAAAATTTGCAGTTTGTGGCACTGCAAAACTTATTATAGAGAAAATATTATTCACTGAATAAAAATCGCAAGACATCAATCATTCCGGCATACCTTACAGGAAATATTTTGCTCTGAGAAAATAACCTTTATGATTCTTAGAAATCTGACTAAATAATTAAAGGAAAATTTGCCACATTTGTCATTGAGTTCGTAAAACATGCAATTTACATTACGAAAGGTAAAACAGCGTTGAACTGGATCAGAATATTATTCTCCGAATAAAGATTGCCAGTAATCAATCATTTAGACAGATCATACCAAAAAGTATTTGATAGCACATTGAACATATGCATGTCGCTGACGTATTATCATCTCTAAATATAGGCATTTAGAAGTCCAGTAAAATGCTATAAATCCGAGGCTATGCATAAATTTCCTGACCATTAAATGCTTTTCTCTTGGGACATTCGAGCATTCAAAGAATTTAAAAACAAATGAAAAATCCAGGCACGTAAACGTTTCTCATACTTATCAATCTTAATCTCGACAGGACAGTTCAAAATAAATCTTATACGATACGAAAAATAAAAAATGACATAAGGCTCCAACAGGTGGCATTACAAACACAGATATGCCTCCAGTAACGATAAAAAATAAAATAAACATTTACCTTAAATTCCGTTGTTATAGAGAAGAAAAAGGGATTAGAAAACAACCCATAAGCGAATATATATCACTAAAAATGAATCAAATATTCAAAGGGACAGAAAGATAGTTTAACAATTGGAAATATATAAATGTTATTGTGGTGTTCTTACTATATATGAAATTTGAGTATTAACTATTTCAACAAAACTTCATCTATTTTCATTTTAAGTTTTGCAAAGAAAGAAGAAAAAAAAGCAGGTACAATTTTAAAATATGAAACGTTCAAAATTCTAACAAAAATTAATTCAGTAACACAAACAGAAAATTTTCAAATTTGTTCACATTTGTTTTGATTCAGAATAATGCAGCGCGTTTCAAAAAGAAAGAGCCCTTTTCAAAAATTTATATCATGCAAACTGTATAAGACAAAAACACATTCCGCACATGACTGGACTAGACAAAGGAATGTGCGAAGTTTTGTCTATGGTCTTTTAGATTTCGTCAAATAAACATGAACATTTTCAACTTCTGTGGCTTAACCTTGGCTAAAGATATTTTCACATTTGGTAGAGGGATATCTTGCACCCAGCCCCCGCCCCCAAATAAAAAAAATTGTGATTCGAAGCCAAAATGATAATTTTATTGTAATAATTTAATCAAAACATCACAGGACACAAACTAAGAATACAATAGGTACAGTCGGCAAATGCAAAAATAAATAAATAAATAAAGAGAGAAAGAGGTAGAGAGAACCCCAATATATTTTAATCACTTAATTATCAAAGAAAAGACAGAAATAGTCATTATACTGTAAATTATGTCTTCTTTACATTTATGTTTTTAAAAAGTAGCTCAAGAGGTCGCCTTCATGCTAAAATTCAACCAAACTCTGAAATTTTCCTTACAAACACCCAAATTTAACAGCATAATTGCTTTTTTTCGATAAAAGTTGCCTAAGGATATCGAACGAGAAGCCATTCTGTCAAACAGTTTAGGAATTTTGAAGGTTTATATTTTGAAATGTTTAAATCATTTTTAATCGCTGCAAAACAGATTACATTGCGGGTAGTTGTTAAAGTATAACTTAAAAACTACTTGACATAATGGGCTGCATTTTTATATTCATACATTTAAAGCTTCTAGAAATCGATTTCTGTTTTCTTCTGAATCATAGGTACATATATTTTTAAAAAATAATTGACCATTCATATTTTTTTTCTGAAATATACATATTTTGAAATAGATTTTCGAAAAATGAATTGTAACCTATAAAATTACCTATAAAATAACCTATATTTCAGAAGCTCCAAAATGCGAATCCGAAATTATAGCTTATTCAGCCAAGTTGTTTTTAGAGCTATGTTTTAAAATGTTATACTCTATTGCAATCTGTTTCGAAACGATGAACAAGAAAGAAAAATCATGCGTCAAACATAGATTAGGAAACACTTTCCACATATTAAGAATACTGTAACAAAACTTGATCGCTTAATAAGATGAAAGATGATGTCTAAGTAAATTAATTTGGAAAACGCAAAACACAATTGAAACCTTATTTTCAGCAATTACTATTTATAATCGGAAAAATACTGGAACTATTTTGTGTAGTCCTGTATATGATCTATAATATTATATACATACTAAATAGTATGCTAAAATTTATTTCACTTAGAAAATGCACAACATAGTTGAAAATTCCCATTCATCATTTTCTGTCCATAAGCGCGAATGTACTCGAATTATTTTGTGCAGCCCTGTATATGATCTATTAGTTATATATATATATATATATATACGGGCATACAAAGTGAATTCATAATCCCTTTTCAATTGCGTTGGAAAGTCAAAGTTTGTCTGGAATGACAAAATAATTTTACTTTTAAATTAACAAAGAATTATTTTCATAAAAAACATTTCAAAACAAGAATATTATGAAACTTATCTCGTTAATAAATAACTTCTTTTTCAACTACACATTTTTCTCGATATTTTAAAAAAATAACGAAAAATCATTCGTCAAGCACAGATTATAACCACTTTCCAACACATCAAGAAAACTGCAACGAAACTTCACCATTAAATAAGCTAAAATATAATATGTAAGTAAGCAGGTTAGAAAACATATATAGCACATTTAAAAATTCACTTTTAGCAAACACCTTCCATAGTAACAAAAAAAAAAATATTTTGTGCAGCACAGTTTATGATCTATAGAACTCAGCATGCTAAAATTTCGTTCAGTTAAAAATTCACTTTTAGCAATTATCACCAATAGATGGAAATTTGTAATCTTTTGTACTACCGCATATATCATCTAAAGACTTTTGTACGCACCAAGTATTAAGCCAAAATTTAAACGAGGTCAAAAACGCACTTCCAGCAGTTAACAACCATAAATAGCAATGTATCTTGTTCTTTGCGTAAGCCTGTATATGATTTTCTTTATATTCCACGAACATCTATTAGTATACTAAATATAGTTCAGCAGGAAAATGCATAACACAATTAAAAACTACCCTTAAGCAATTCACTTCCATAGCCAGTAATAATTATGGATTTTTTTGTGTAGCCCTGTATATATTCAGTAAAATTTATACACACCACATGATATGCAAAAATACAGTTAAACTTTAAAATGCATACCACAGCTCAAAATCCTCTTCCAACAATAATCGACCATATATAGACGGTACTCTAATCAAATTATTCTGTGTGTCCCTGTAAATAAACGATAAAGGCTATGCACACCATATTATTTAATAACCATCTTATAGTACACCTCAGTAATGTATATCACTTTCAATATGTTTGAAATAGTGTAACATCATTAAAATACACCTGAAACGATTTTCCTCTGTAGACCAATATGAAACAGAATTATTTTGTGTGACCCTGTTAATTAACAATAAATGCTTTGCACCGTATAATCTACAGAAAGAAGGTTTAGTGCACTTTATCAATCAATATTAATTTTATTATGTTTGAAATGGTGTAACATCATCAAAATGCACGTGAGACGATTTTTACTTACCCATCATACGTAGTATCGGGTAAGTTTTGTAATCGTTTTCAAAAAAATAAATAAATAAATAAATAAATAAATAAATAAATAAAAAATTCACGGATGTACACGTTTCAGGCACTGGAGATTCCGAAAAAAATATTTTTAGAAGTTGTTTTTTGCCGTTCGTCTGCCTGTGTGTGTCTGTGTCTGTAAACGCTCTATCTCCGGAACAAATTGAGATAGAGACTTGAAATTTGGTATGTACTTAGTATGTAATAATGTGAAGAAGCTTATTGAATTTCAGTAACCTCGATTATACGGAACTATTTTTTTCAGACTCAAAATCTTCGTTCTGATACAAGGGATATAAAAATTTTCGAAATTGTTTATTTTAAGGAGTGAATATAAAAGACAATAAAAAATAAATAAATTTTGCATAAAGAATAAAGTCTATCGTATAATTATTTGCCAAGATATTTGTAATTATATTTTCCACACTCTTCGATTTTCGTGACCCTGTATTTCATTCAAATTTCAATTCAAAGATATATTTTAATTGAAAAGGAGACGCTTAATCCGACGCAGTAAACCGTTAGTTAATAGGATTATCAATTTTTGAGTTATAAAAATGTTTAATTTACGCAGTTCAGTAATAGAGCATTTAAAGTTTATGACGTCATCAAGCCAGGATATTATTCGAATTGCAAAGCATTTTATACATAGTTTACACATGTTTTATTTTCATATTTTATATTATACATATCCATGATGGGTAAGCATAACGGTGGGCCCCAACGACTAGTTTTCCCATTGATCGTAACGAAACGGAATACTTTTGACTCTCCCTGTAAACGAACTATAAATTTTACATACTTCATTTTCAACAGCGATCGTGCTATTATAGTAAACGTCAGTTACATATAAAATTACAGAGCAATCCGAGTATATTTACGAGAGTTACAGTACGGACAAACGGTCAGACAGACAAACCAAAGTTATAAACACATGTTGGAAATTATTATAAATTAATTTAACACTAGGTGATCCAAACTTTAAATCTTCATAATTTTTTAATTTTTTGACCAAATGGCTTCCCCCGTTTCATATTTCGTAAATTTTACTAAAAAGAAATATATATATATATATATATATATATATATATATATATATATATATTCTGTCAAATTACGGTAATCGTTTTTTAAATTTCAGAGTTTGGTACAATTTAAGTGTGAAGAAGACCCCTTAAGCTCATTCCTTTAACATAAATTGTAAGAAGATATAATTTACAGTCGAATGACTATTTCCTTTTTTTCTTTTTTTTTTTTCTGAGGCAATTTGGTGATTAAAATGCATGGTGTGTTCCTTCTTCCTCCCCCCCCCCCCCAAGAACTCATTATGCTTTAATACTAAATGTTGTTAGTAATGAGTTAAAAAGTATGAAAGAATAACGAAAAAAAAGTAATACATTATTTAATCACTTGAATGCAATATCGCACAAAATTACAAAGCGATTAATTAAAAAATGAACTAAATAAACATGTCCTAGACTGTAAAATACGAACACAATGATAATTACATCTTAATTTTCCGTATCTTATTAATGCAAAAACAAAAAATATTACGATATTTATATTGCAGTTTTGTTCCATTATCTTATACTATTATATAAAGAGAGAATGCTTGCTTGACTGACTGACTCATTAGCGCACAGCTGAAACGACTAAAGTCAGGATTACGAAATTTGGACAGAAGATTACTGTTATGACCTAGGCAAGCAATAAGAAAGGATTTTTGAAGTTTTAGGTCATTTCGCTCAGCAGCAGTTTTAAGTAAGAGCGCGAAATTCAAGAAAACAAATCTACTACAAAAATCGTTAAACACGTATTTCAGAGATTTTAGAAATTCACCTCCTAAGGGGGTTAAATGAAGAGTTGGAATTTTTTTTTTTGCCATACCTCATCTGCAGTTTTAGGTAAAAAAAGAATAAACTTTGCAACAATATAGTTACAAAAATAAACTCGCAACAATAGTTACAACAATGAGATTATAACAATGAAATTACAACAATGAAATACATAGAATACAACTAAACCAATCTCCTAAAAAATAGTTAAACAAGTATTTCAGCTATTTTAACGATTTCGTCGCCAACATCGGCAATTAACCCGATTATGGAAGATGAGACGAATAAGTTATTAAGCTAATAAGACGAGTAAGCTAATTTTTGATTAGATATTTTGCGTAAGACTTTTTTCCAAGGACGTCGACACATTGTCCTTCCTAGCGAAGTCGGGCCGGGCTGGACCGCTAATTATATATAGTTATCTTTCCATCAATATTTTTCTTAAAATTACCTAAATTTGGAAATTTTTCTGATTTGTCACCCGAGGCAAGTGCCTCATGCACGTTCCGGTCCTTCTCTATGAACTCTCAGGTTTTCATTGCCTCATAGCCATGGATGAAACTGACGACTATTTTTTAATTCTATCTCGCACCACTTTCTCATAACAACAATCTTTCACATGTACTTTGACAGCACGTGCCAGAGAAATATACTACAAAATTTATTTTTTTTTAATAGTGGGGCGAATAGAATATAAAAGTAGTCGCCATTGGCAGCCCTGCATAGTCCAGATAAAAAGGTTTGAAAGCACCCCAGAACTGTTTGAAATTGGTAACTTATTTTACACTAATCCTGTGTACTTTTTAAAAAAATTTTCCACAAATTACAGCGCACTGAAAATAACGAATGCGCATTTTTTAAGGGTCTTGTATATTAAATTAAGAATGAAAAAAAAAAATTCAATTCAATAAATTTTATAACTCTAATAAAATAATTTATTCACTTTCTTTCTAGAGAGAAATATTTCTAATGCAGAACTTTGACAGGAGACTTTGAAGATAAAACTTCATTGAAGCTGAAATAAGGATTAAGTATCTTTTATTTTCATCGAATCTTCCCAGAAAGTTAGAAACCTTACCCTGAAGATTTTATCGGGGTATATGGTTTTCCCAACTTGTCTTCCAGATCTACTAGCCACATCTTTTCACGCATGGACAAGCTCTTTTCCCACTTCAAGCTGATTCTTGGGAGTGTAAAGATACATGGACTTACGGTCTAAATATAGACCTTCCCAAATGAGATGATAATTAACGATAAAAAGCTGAATTACATTACATATTTTAAACACATTATTTTTAAAAATTCACGGGTTATTAAATATGTTAGATTCAGGAAGTTATGAAATATTTATATGATAGGCTATATTAATATTAGTTTTCAATAACTGGTTTGGACGAAAACAGTATTTATGAAAAGTATTTCGTTATATGTGTTTTAACCAAACTTGAACATGCTCATTCTTGGGAGTGTAAAGATACATGGACTTGGGTTCTAACTATAATCTTTTCAAATGAAGTAATTAGCATTAAAAAAGATGAATTACATGACATATTTTAAACGCATTATTTTTATGAATTGGAGGATTATTAAATATGTTAGATTGAGGAAGTTATGAAGTATTTATATGAAAAGCTTTATTAATATTAGTTTTTAATAACTGGTTTGGACAGAAAACAGAAAGTTTAGCAGAAGTATTGCGTTAAATATGTTTTAACCAAACTCAAACATGCTGGTTCTTGGGATTGTCAAGATATATGTTTTCTAAATATAGATTTTCCTAATGAGATAATTAATCTTATAAAGCTGAATTACATTACATATTTTAAAAACATTATTTTTAAGAATTGATTTTTTTTTTTTTTTGAAGGATTATTAAATGTGTTAGATTGAGGAAGTTATAAAATATTTATATGATAGGCTTCATTAATATCAGTTTTTAATAACTGGTTTAGACAAAAACAGAAATTTTCCAAAAGCATTTCTTTATGTGTGTTTTAACTGAACTTGAACATGCTGATTCTTGGGAGAGTAAAGGTACATGGGCTTGTGTTCTAAATATAATCTTTTCAAATGAAATAATTAACATTAAAAAAGATGAATTGCATGACATATTTTAAACGTATTATTTTTATGAATTGGAGGATTATTAAATATGTTAGATTGAGGATGTTATGAAGTATTTATTTGAAAAGCTTTATTAATATTAGTTTTTAATAACTGGTTTGGACAAAAACAGAAAGTTTTGCAGAAGTACTGCATTAAATGTGTTTTAACCAAACTCAAACATGCTGATTCTTGGGAGTGTAAAGATACATGTGTTATAAATATAGACTTTCCTAATGAGATAATTAAACTTAAAAAGCTGAATTACATTACATATTTTAAACACATTACATATGTTTAAGAATTTATTTTTATGAAGGATTATTAAATATGTTAGATTGGGAAAGTTATGAAGTATTTATAGATAGGTTTATTAACATTATTTTTTAATAGTTGGTTTGGAGAAAAACCGAAAATTGTGCACAAGCATTTCGTTTAATGTGTTTTAACGAAACTCGAACTTGTTGATTATTGGGAGTGTAAACATTACACATACATGAACTAAATATAAACTTTCCAAATGATATAATTAACATTACAAAACCGCATATTTTCAACACATTATTTTTAGGAATTAAATTTTTACGAATTGAAGGATTATTAAAGGAAGTTATGAAGTATTTATGTGGGAAAGATTTAGTCAACCATTTGTTCCGAGAATAAATTTTTGAGAAACATTGCTGTTAAACGTGCAATTTTTTCCTTTGTCAACAATTATTAATACCTGAGGAATTTATTGTTGATTTTGTTTTGTGTGTGTGTGTGTGGATGGAGGAGGGGGGGGGGGGGTTGCCTGGCAGGAAAACTTGCTACCGGGAAACAGAACAGTCAAATGACGTGAAAAATCATGGGGCAACATCAATTGTAGTAAATAGGTATTATGCAGAAAACTAAGACTAAATGTAACAATGGAGATATACAAATAAGTAGTAAAATCAATTGCTGTTTCTTTAATAATCTCTGTATCTGACATCTATACAACAAACAGGATTCGTATTGTTTTACCTTCTGAATACCACAATTTTATATTAGAAATCTTCTCCTAATATAATCACAGTTTTCTGTAATTAAATAAGATAAATATTAGTTTTCGAAATCAATGGTGCGAAACTTGAAAATATTTTTTGAAGGAAATAGTTTTTTACTTAATATATTTATATCAACAATATATAACGTTGTTTATGCTATATTGTCACATTGTCAGTGATTTCAGCGCCGTTATCCAGAATTTAAATGGATTTACCTCCTAATGTTTTTTTTTTTTTTTTTTTTTTTTTTTTTTTTTTTTTTTACAAGATTCGACATCTTTAAACTATAATATTTCTAATTTTCTATGAATTATAAAGTTATGAAACTTTGTAATTTTTTTTCCAGTTGTTCTTTTAATTTATTTAGGAGATAATTTTGAAAATGTGATTTTTGTATTAAAAAGGTTTGATAAAAGATACTTTTTTTCTTTAAAAAATTATTATTTATTCTTAAATAAATATTTTTGTAAATCCCGAAGATAAATTAATATTCCTCGTTCACTGTAATCAAAAATGAAAAAGTATGCAAAAAGTTTTTTTTTTCTTTTTAATCAGAAGATATATCAAATTTTATTCAAGGCTAAAATTTAAAAATCTTAATTTTTAAAAAATAAGTTTTTTTGTTTGTTTGTTTTTTTGAAAAAAAAATTTAAAGAGAAATAGATAGATAAATACACATATTAAAAAAATCGAGTAAAAAAATCTATAAATATAAAAGCAAAATTTTGTATCTCGGATTACCTTAAATTTCGAAGAAAATAATAATAAAGAAAATTAAACTGTATAATTTTTTCCAGATAGCACTTTTTTTCCAAGGTCACGATTACTGGACCCAAAAAAAAAAAAATCTTCATTTTGCGTTAGGTAAAAATGAAAGTGTTAAAAAAGAATTATGCATGGAGATTTCTTTTAAATTGGGGAGACACCATTTAATACATGTCCATACATAATATATAATGTCCATATATAATACATGTCCATTAATGCATGTCCATATAAATCTTGTCCATTTAATATATGTCCACAATGTATTATAAATTACTGATTTTTTTTTTTTTTTTTTTTTTTTTTTTAAAAAAAAGCTCAAATTGTTCCGAGCCCCTTAACTAGGATGGAACACCTGTGCACCAGTGAGGCAAATGTCACCACTAAATTTTAATAGTATTCTTCGTCTAATTTAACGACAGAATTTCTGAGATTTAGTAAGGCGTAGAATACTATTAAAATTTAGTGGTGAGAATCCACCCATTGGTGCGCAGCTGCTTCATCACAGCCTTAACACATTCGCTGTAACATTCAAAATAAAAGTCTATGATAAAAATAAAACAAACTACTTAGCCACCACTATTTTAATATGTTAAAAAATACTTTATTTACCGTAATTTCCGGCGTATAATCCGCGGATCAAACAATCTTATTTCGACCTAGAAATTTTATTTTATCAAATGTAATTTAGTAGATCGCTGTAAATATTTGACTTCAATTATTGAAGAAAATTTCTGGGTTGAAACAGAATTGTTTGATCCGCGGATTATACGCCGGAAAATACGGTACTGACAAAATCTTTGCTATTAAAGTTACCAAATATTATCTTTCAGAATTTTTGGGGGGAAACGAATTTCAGAAAAAATGTCGAAGTCTCCTCCCACATAGTTTTGGCAGTTAATAGGTTAAATGTGAGAAAGTTCCAATATCAAAGATTATAACTTGTAAAGCCGAAAATAAATAAGTAAACAACGCAGCAGAGCTTCAGAAAAGAACTCCAGAGAACTCCAGAAAAACAGGAAATTTACCTCATTACTTGAATCAGTTTTTCTAACCATCCGGTAATAAACATGCCAATTCGAAGTGACCGCACTAGGAGATCACCTTACACGAAAATACCGACCCACAAAAGACGGGCAGAATAGAAGCCGTCAATATACTGAATATAAATAAAAGAAACGCATCAGTGATGTTGAGACTGAACAAAGAACATATTAGAAACAGTGGCGTAATCATGGGAGAGAGGGCCCAATTCAAAATAAAAGGAAAAAAGGGAAAAAATCCATTTTTATAAAAAAAATTAATTATATATATATATATATGTGTGTGTGTGTGTGTGTGTGTGTGTGTGTGTGTGTGTGTGTGTGTGTGTATTCGCGTTTATATTCAATATAACCTGTAAAAATGAAACTTTGATATAACGGAATTCTGCATTAAATGAAAAAAATATATATGTGGTTCCGGCGAAAAGAAGATAATTCATTTATAAGAGAGGATGTATCTGCTAAGACAGAAACCAATCTGAAATCAGTGGCGTGGGCTGGGTAGAGGTCCAGAGGCCCTGTATAAAGAAATATTCTCTTTTAAAGAAATATTCTTCGCCTTATCTAACAGTAGGATTTTCTTTGATTAAAAGGAGCGAAAATAATTTTACGAAATTAGGGATATTCAGAGCACTTGGACCCCTACACTGACTACGCCACTGTCTGAAATGGAATATTTCTCTGGCCTTTTGTAATTTCGCCTGACTAGCTTTTATTACAAAATGTTTTTGAAACCAAGTTCCTTTAAACATAATTTGTGATAGATTTTGTATTATTTGAGCTGTTGCAGAGGCCATTTTATTCGTTGTTTAGTCTTAAGTACAGCATTAATAGCATTATTATTATTATTATTATTCTATTACTACCACAATCGTTTCAATCAGTGTTGAATTCAGGGGGTGGCCCGGGGATGACATCCCCCCCCCCCGGTAGATTTAAGATTTTGTGCTTTTAATGGTTAAAAAGTACAATTTTCTCCCCGGAACTCAACAATGCCCCCTTGGAGCAAAAGAAATCCCTCCCGGTAAAAAGTGTCTGAATTCAACACTGGTTTCAATAATATCGAGTTTGGAACTTCTACTGCCGGTCAAATCAAACCAAGCAAACGATCAAGTATTTAAGCAGAATTCCTGCGCCTCAGGGGATTTGAATACCAGTTTTTACGAAAAGTTTGCCTTATTTAATGAATTCTGTTTTTAATATGGCGACAGATGCTCAAAAGAAAACTGGCATTCAAATCCTCTGAAACGTTTTAACGCTGTTTAGAAGTTTTTTATTTTAAATTTACATGGACAGAATACACAATTGGGAGGTGAATGAATATTGTATTGCAACAAATGTGCCAAAGGATTATAATCACCAAATCCACTGGATGTGCCAGCGTAATGTGGCACATTTTTTTCTGTTTTTAATTATTTACTTAAAATTCAGTTGGGAAACTTTTCTTCGATATGAATAGTAAAAATTTATGAAAGTTACATTCGGGAAAATGTTGTACTCAGCCCGAAAAGAAATAGTGGCATAACTGCCATCAACACATTTTTTTTTTTTGCAACATTATTTTTATTTTTTATTTATTTATTTTTTTTTTTTTTTTAAGTAGGAGCATCAAATTTTAATCAAAGTTAAAATTTAAAAATTCAGTTTTTATGGTTGGCTTTATTTTATCGAAGATTTCTGTAATTAAATAATGCGAAGTTTTCACTTCGAAAAAAGTAGTGTTCAAAAATTGTACAAGTTGTCTGCTATGTGCTGTGTATATAAGATTTTCTACTTTCAGATATCCGTAAAAATTATTTAAAAAAATTATTCAAGAGTGCAATAATGTGGTAGTTCGTCGTTAGTTTTGGATAGGGTTCGTACGCGTTTACCCCAATCTTTTAATAGATTTTTTGTATTTAATATTTAAATAGCAGAAATTGTAGAGGCTTCGTTTAATTTCAGGATTTGTAATACTTTTCAGCATTTAAATAAGTCGAAAAATTCTATTAAAAATTTGCAGTACATTCGTACGAACCCTGTTAGAGTGAGGTAAATGAACTCGAGGATTATGCTTTGTTTCATATTTACTTGATAAAATCTTTTTCGAAATCCTCATAATTTAACTTTGAATTAAAAATTTAAAATAATTAGTAATTATACTTTCCAATTTGGCAAAATACGAAACAAAATCATATGGTCTTAAAAATCGAAGAGGTTTATTTTATTGATCAGAGTAAAATCCAAGACGAGAGAAAAGAGTTTGTACAATTAGTGGGGGGGGGGGGGGGCAGAGATTTTCGATAAGTTGATGGCGTTATTATAATAAATGAAAACCTTTATATCTTAAATCGTATATAATTTCTTCTTAGATTTAAATTAGTTTATGTAGCAGAGAAAATAAATAGTACAACTTTTTTCGACATATTCAAAGATAAAGACAATTTACTTCAAATTTCCAAAGCCATAAAGAATCCATATGACCACACTCCCTGGACTGCCTTACTGGTGCCCGTGATATTCTTTTTTCCATAAATCTAACTTTAAGCAAAATCTGCTTTATCTTAGAGAATAAAAAAAATTCAATGCGTCTTCTTTATAAGGGGTCTCGGTATCATTTGAACTGTTATTTTTTATTATTTTTTTTTTTAATTTGAATATTTTAACTTTTTGACGTAATATTATTAGTTTTATGAAAGAAAACTATTTATTCGAGTAATTTTTCATTTCAACGTTTTCTGATAAATTATGAAAAATTTAATTATATTTTAAAAATTTTAAAACCACTCCTCTCCTACAATTTTGAACGTATTGCAACATTTGTTTTCCATACTTTTCTTACAAGTGTGTTCTGTAACTGTAAGGACCAGAGCCAGGCTTTCAAAAATTTATTTAGTTTAAGAGGGTAGAAATATCAAGACATGTGTAAAAATAGAGCAAGCAAGAAATACTATTTTGCTTAAAATTTTTATTATTTAAAGCTAAACTATTTTCATTATCACAAATCTGATATTTAATTTAATAAAATATACCATAAGGAACGTGAGAAAATAATATCAAGCAAATTGAGAGATATATTTTGAAGTTTTAGCATTTTTAACATACTAATATATTAAAACACACACACACAAACTGAGAAAAATGAATTTAAATATTGTAAATCTGAATCATTTAAAACAAAAAGACCTTTTCACATATTTATCATTATCGGATCTTTACATAACTTCGCCAAAACTTACTAGGAGTATCTAAATACAAAAATGAGAAAAAAAAATATCTAGCAAATTGAGAGATATATTTTGAAGTTTTAGAATTTTTACCATACTAATATATTTAAAAAAAACACACAAACTGAGAAAAATGAATTTAAAGATTTTAACTCTGAATCATTTAAAGCAAAAAGCCCTTTTCACATATTTATCATTATCGGATCTTTACATAACTTCGCGAAACTTACTAGGAGTATCTAAATACAATTTAAACAAAAAATTGGAAAAAAAAAATATATTTTTGTTATTTTTTGCCAAATTAAAGATAGCAATCCCCCTTAAATGGCAAGAAATATTAAAACAAAAATATCAATTTTATCTGGTCTACACTGCATGAAAAAATTTATTCTCGATCCGCGATTCCTTTTCCACGGTTTCTAACATTTTCCCGTACACTGCCACCATTTTGTTTTTCTCTGTTCCTATTAATTTCTTTAAGCGGGTTCTATACACGACTGATTTATTTCTTTGTTTCAAATTCTCTGAATTCTGAACCACCCCTGTCTTCTCGCAAGAGTTGAGTGGGTGTTTTCAGGTAATGTGATCTCTTGGTGCGGTGCTTTCGAATTGACTTATTTATTGCTTTTCGGGCTTCCCTCTCATCTTCTTACACGTTGCCGCTCAAAATCTATACATCAAGGAATTGAATATCTCACTGTAGAAATTCCTATCTTGCCCATTCTGATGTTCTTTGTGATAGAAATTATAAATAGTTGTTATAGAACTGTGCTTGTATTTCCTTTTTCATCTTTTTTTAGGTGCGTTCGTTATTATATAAATACGTAGCACCTATTGTCGTGGTCTGGTCCGTCCGTCCGTCTGTCCGCGTAAAACAACGCAAAAACTACCCAACCGAATGGTTTGAAATTTAGGATATATTATCTTTGCAGAATTTTGTCGAGACATTACAAATTTTATGAAAATCGAATCAAATCTTTAGAATATATTATTAATAAAAACATTTATTTAGAAATTTGAATTTTTTTTTTTTATAAAAATCGGTGCTTTTTTGTTATATGAACTTCCGAGTTTAACCGTCAAACGACCGAGATACTTATTTTATTACAGAAATTAATCTGCAGACGATATAATTCATTTCACAGAATTAAAAATCATCAAGATCTGAATATTTATATAACTAGCTATAGTACGAACGCACCTCATTTGTCACGTTTGACGTTCAATTTCCAACTTGTTTATTATAGAGTTTTAATCCATTAAAGACTGACGTTGCGTTCTCGCAACATTATGTTTCTTACATCAGGTTTTAAGGTAAATCCAGTTTGTTTTTAGGATAAATATTCGCTATTTTTGATGCAAGAAACACCATAATAAAGTCACTCTTAGGTTGCTATAATATAAAAGTGGTATGAATCACAATGTTTCTATTTTATTGAGAAAAATGATTCGGTCCTTAACCCCTTGCCTGTGTCACCCGAATCCAGTTCGAGACACCCAAACGCTCCATATTTGGAATGCCCGAACTGATTTTGGGGAGGTGAAAAAACAGTGATTCTGTTCCATTAGTTCTATTTCCTTTTTCAAATGTGTAATGTAATTTAATTTACTATTTTTACAATAGATAATAGTTGAGTAAAGTATGACTATAAATCATTAATTTTTTTCATGCATGTGAAATTAATAAATATAGTAATTATTTAATTTAATTAATTCTTTTTTAATATAAAACGACCTATTTCTAATATTTTTATTGGTGTATTGTTTCAATTTTTGGTATATCTTTCTCAAAAATATTCCACAGGCAAGGGTTAATAATTTTTGAAGCATTATCAGGGCCGGATAAGGATGAGATGAATGACAAAATTTCAAAATAAAGAATGCAAAATTGTTGATCATTTTGCATAAGTAAAATCAAGGATAGTTAATCTATAACTATTTTTAAGTATTACGTACTTTTAGAATTTTTAGAATTACTTCTGTCGTTAAAATGTTGAAATGGTTGAATGACATCAGGATTTACAAACAAATTTATTTAAAAATAAGTAAAAGCTTTTCTTCACGTTCATTATAAAAGTAAAAATTTGTTCAAAAATTTTGGTGTCATCGTGGCGTTCGGGGATTAAAATTGAGTGGGATATATAATATCCCACCGCCCTGCAAGTGTTTAATTCATTTTTAATTAAATTATTTTCTTTGAGCTTATCAGCAATATTATAATCAAGTAGTTAAACAATATAATCTTTACTTCATTCTATACTTACTTTATAAATTTGAACTGATTCTTCTTATTTATTTTCTTAACATGCAACAGGGTTATGTTATCATCTTGTTTCGTGCAATGTTAAGTTTTGATTTAATTACTGTAATATAATTTTGATTTTCGGCTCAGAATTATACTTTTAATTTATATTGAGGGGAGGGGATAAAAATTATCCCCCCGCCTCAGATGAAAATATATTTAGGCACATTTCTGAGAAAAATAAATAAAATAAAAATAAATAAATAAATTTTGCATATGGCTATGTATTTAAAAAAAAAACCTTTTAACTCAGAAATTACAAATTTCCGAAACTTTTAGTCATTTTATAGAATGGTTCATTTAGTAAGGAAATAAAAGTAATTAACCAAAGGATGTTTATCAAAGGATGTTCATGTAAAAAAAAAGAAGAAGAAGAAGAAGAAATAGAAGAAGAAGGTTCATGTTTAATCAAAAGATGTTTATAAAGAATTACCTCCCAGAACAAATTTTCGAAAAAAATCTGTATTCCAATCATCTGGAAAACCAGTTGACTGTGACGGAATGTAATAGGTAAATCTTTCTAGTACTTAAATCCCAGATTGAAAATAAAGATCTGAAATATTACTTTTCTTTTTCTTTATTTTTAAATTAATGAATATGTCTAACACTGAATGCATAAAGCTCATCTGATAGTGGGCTGATGAGATTGACATTCTCGTGTTTACCCCGATTTTTTTACAGTATTTAATCGTGTTTCATGCGCATTTTTTTTTACAACATTTAATCGTTTATAATGCGCATTTTTTGATATCCAACGATTGGGGTGCACAGTATACAAATAATATTTCTGACTGCTATACGAAACCACAGCAGTTTTCATGAAATCTAAATCGCTCCATACAATACTTATTTTCATAAAATCGTACCTGACTAAAATAAGTTATATAAATACAAATTTTGTACAGTAGTTTGTGTGTTATGAGCAAATATACGGTGTAGATTCGCGGTATCGGTAAATATTTTTAAACAAAATTGCCAATGAGAGAAAAATGCACATTGAAGAAACATTAATTTTACTGTATCTAAATAAGGAGTTAAAGTATAGAGTGAGAGAATATGGTAATTTATGTTCAAGAAAAACAAATTATTGTGAGACATAATTACTAAAGAATTATTTTCAAATTCAGGGATTTTCTGACACTAAAAAAGAATGGTGCGAAAATAGAGATAAGCAGAGCACAGCAGAGACATCTGTTGGACGGTGTACATCCAAACCTAATAAGCATCTATTTATGTCAATATCTAACAGGATATAAAGTTTGGTGAAATTCAGTGCATTAGTTCTTGAGATATAGGAGGAAATTAGGAAAAATGCAGCATAGCAGCGCCACCTGTCGGGCGATTTACGCAAAAAACTAATCAGTACTAATTTATGTCAAGATCTAACATAATCTAAAGGTTTGATGGAATTCCGTGCATTAGTTCTTGAGATAGAGCACCCACAAAATGTATGTCTCATACAGACTAACTCACGGGCACACAGACAGACTCAGGGAAAGGCATTTTCTAAAAACAGTCAAATCGTATTCAGGACCTTAAAAAATGTGTAAATGCTTCGAAAACCGGAAGCCGAAATTTTCACGAAATTAAGGATGAGATGAATGACAAAATTTCAAAATAAAGAATGCAAAATTGTTGATCATTTTGCATAAGTAAAATCAAGGATAGTTAGTTAATCTATAACTATTTTTAAGTATTACGTACTTTTAGAATTTTTAGAATTACTTCTGTCGTTAAAATGTTGAAATGGTTGAATGACATCAGGATTTACAAACAAATTTATTTAAAAATAAGTAAAAGCTTTTCTTCACGTTCATTATAAAAGTAAAATTTTGTTCAAAAATTTTGGTGTCATCGTGGCGTTCGTGGATTAAAATTGAGTGGGATATATAATATCCCACCGCCCTGCAAGTGTTTAATTCATTTTTAATTAAATTATTTTCTTTGAGCTTATCAGCAATATTATTATCAAGTAGTTAAACAGTATAATCTTTACTTCATTCTATACTTACTTTATAAATTTGAACTGATTCTTCTTATTTATTTTCTTAACATGCAACAGGGTAATGTTATCATCTTGTTTCGTGCAATGTTAAGTTTTGATTAAATTACTGTAATATAATTTTGATTTTCGGCTCAGAATTATACTTTTAATTTATATTGAGGGGAGGGGATAAAAATTATCCTCCCGCCTCAGATGAAAATATATTTAGGCACATTTCTGAGCAAAATAAATAAAATAAAAATAAATAAATAAATTTTGCATATGGCTATGTATTTAAAAAAAAAAAAAACCTTTTAACTCAGAAATTACAAATTTCCGAAACTTTTAGTCATTTTATAGAATGGTTCATTTAGTAAGGAAATAAAAGTAATTAACCAAAGGATGTTTATCAAAGGATGTTCATGTAAAAAAAAAAAGAAGAAGAAATAGAAGAAGGTTCATGTTTAATCAAAAGATGTTTATAAAGAATTACCTCCCAGAACAAATTTTCGAAAAAAATCTGTATTCCAATCATCTGGAAAACCAGTTGACTGTGACGGAATGTAATAGGGGAATCTTTCTAGTACTTAAATCCCAGATTGAAAATAAAGATCTGAAATTTTACTTTTCTTTTTCTTTATTTTTAAATAAATGAATATGTCTAACACTGAATGCATAAAGCTCATCTGATAGTGGGCTGATGAGATTGACATTCTCGTGTTTACCCCGAATTTTTTAGAGTATTTAATCGTGTTTCATGCGCATTTTTTTACAACATTTAATCGTTTATAATGCGCATTTTTTGATATCCAACGATTGGGGTGCACAGTATACACATAATATTTCTGACTGAAAAAAAAACGTAATTTATTAAATTAAAATAAATTTCTGAAGACTCTATTAAACAATACAATTTCGCCATTATTTTCACTAAAAATATACGGCTTGACATGGTCCGGGAACAATGAGTTCCAGGCCCATCCCAGCATCGTGAAAATGCAGCATAGCAGCGCCACCTTTCGGGCGATTTATGCAAATAACTAATCAGTACTAATTTATGTCAAGATCTAACAGAATCTGAAGTTTGATGAAATTCCGTGCATTACTTCTTGAGATAAAACACCCACACTACAACTAGTATATACAACAATCAGTTAATTCGCATTTAAAACACAGCTACTTCTGTACGCAAAGCTCTATCTACTGTTTCACGAAAATTTTATGAAACCTATCTGTTATCGCATTGTATTTTTCAAGAAATATCATTTTTCAGGCGATATCAAAAGTTTTGAATTTATCACAATTAAAACTGTTAATATGTCTAAGAATATTAACAAATATTTTAATATGTAATGAATACCTGTTTTATTTAAATTTGAACTAGTACTCATGAGTTAGCATCATTCGAAAGCGCTAGAAATATTTGAACTTATTTACATATTTGGGGGCAACCTTTTCTCTCCCATTTCTCAAAACATGAATTACATGCGAAACTGACGAAACTACGAAATTAGAAATTCATACAAAAAAAAACAAATTTAAGCTATAATTTGTGAAACTTTGAAAACATGACAGAACATTATAGCTTCAATTTATCTCAGAGCTAAAATACGAGGAAATATCATTTACTTTAAGCATGCAAAAAAAAAAAAGAGAAAAAAAAAACTAAACTAAACTACATATTTTTCTTTCTATATCCTTTTACAAATATATCATCTACTCATAGCAAACTGCAAATCTACCTGAATAAAATAAGCATAAAATGACAGTAAATTTTATTTCATTCCAGCTTATTATAGCGCGTCAACTTTTAGCGACGGTATTTTTTTTTTACTTATAATAAGCATCGTGATTAATAGAGCGGGAAACAACTTTCAGCGCCGCTCCTAATCTGCCGACTGTATATTTATCGTCACTTGGGGAGGTCAGTTTAATCAAGCTATGAGGTGTTTGTTGATATACTCTAAATGCTGCCAAACCTTGCATTTGTATCTCTGAAATATCTCCAATTAAACATTTTCTAGTTCTTAATTTTCATTTCAGCTGCCCAGTTGCAGCTGAAAAACTATTAGGTCTGCTACAGTCTTTCCAATACCTCACTTTAATGTGAATTATATAAGGTCCGATCATTATGAGTGTTCCTCAGGGCATTTTCTGATCATTAGCTCATATTACCATGCTGCGGTAAACGGTGTTTTTCAATGTTTCTTGTTTTTTTTTTCTGTTGCCTCGTTGTTGTAACTTTACTACTCCAGCTGTGCCACTTTTTACCTTTGTTTCGGTTTCAATCGCTATGTAATAAAGATCACTGTTAAAAAGTCTGTAAAAAAACAGAAAATAAAGAAATATTTTCTGTAAATTTGCACTAGTTATCGGTTAAAAGCACTCGATGATGATTCTCGATCATTATTTCATACAAATTACTTTTGTTTGATATATATTATAGATTACTTGTTGAAGAAATTGGTGCTTAAACTTGGAATTTTACACAGAGGAGGTCAGTAGGTATAATCCAATTCATTTTCATATGCATTTTAGTATAACAGATTTCGATATATTGCGAGTTGTAACAATAAATTTCTCATATATTGAAAAATGGTCGCTTCTGCTACAATGCACCGGTACGAAACATTCGCATACGATGTCCTGTAAATTACACACAGTATTAACTACAAAACCACAATCGACATCGGTATATATAGATATTTCTTTTTTCATGTAAGATTTCCTAAATCGTTCGAAATTTTTAAGCTTGTAAATTTTGTTATTATTGGATATTTTTTATAGTTGTAAGATAATATTTTCTGCTTTTTAGCAAAATTTTGGATTTCCGTTCCTTGTAAATTTACCCGTAATTAAAGATAAATTATTTCCAGTAGGTTCTCCTGACAGAATATTTTTTAACAGTGCATTTAACATAACAAGTGGTGGTTTAAACTGTAACATAAAATTGAAGAAAAGGAATAAAGTATTTATGCATTAAGAAGTGTAAAATACGTAACAGAGTTAGACAGCAATTAATTACAAATTAATAAAACTTAACATTATCGTTATAGATTCACTATTGTGTTAGTTGAATATAATTTTGAAAAACATAATTGTAACTTCCCAGGAACTGTAATTGAAATTTCATAGCTCTGTAATTAATTTCTTCCCAATTCCGATATGTAGGAATAATAACACTGGATCCTATTGAGATTTCTAGAAGGAAAATTGACGGAAAGTAACAACTATTTAAATTGTATTAAAATGCTATGGATGAATTCTATTGTAGAAATTTATTTAAGCTTTATTACAACAGTAGGATAAAAAAGTTCGGAGACTGTACAAATCACTGTTGCCAATTCCGTACGCATATTTTAATCAAAATGCCTACCATGATTTCTGAATAATATCTTGCTTTATTTATGATAGACACTCCGTGATTAAATAAAACAAAAATTACCGTTCAGAAATTTTTATAGTTATTTTCAAATAAAATAAGCGTTCAATTTTCAACACTCATCAGCACAGTCTCCGAACTTTTTGATCCAACTAGCAGGACTAAAATGGGAACTATTTTTTTTTTTACTGTGTGTACCACTATTTCGAAACAATAATAATCTACCTCGAAGCTTAATAGATATCTACCAAGAAGATTTAGAAACACTTATTTTTTTCCGTTTATCATTTTACAATGCTTAGTAATCACAAATATAATTAAAATAAATAAAAATTCAAATGTAAATTTATAGTTAAGAATAATGTAGAGTAAAGTAAAACTGTCGTATTTCCATTGTATTGGGTGATTTTCATGAAATTTTAGTACAAAAAATGCTTTCTCCTTGTCATTACTTGCCACCATGAAAATTTCTGTTTCAAGCAAATTCCAAGCAAGAAATATGGAACTGCTGGACATAACTTATAAAGATAATAAGCTTGATTACTGTCTCTATCAATGTCACAATACTTCTTACGCTTTTCATACTACTCTTATAATACAATACTGAAACACAAACCATCAAATTTAATCACCCTGTATCAACATAACATTATAAACAAACAACAACAACAACAAAAATATCAATAACATGTTTCAAGAAAAGTTTTAATGCGTTTTCAAAACTTGAAAATATATTTTCCACATAAATCTCATTAAAAATATTATTAGTAGTTTTACTTACCCATCATACGTAGTATAGGGTAAGTCTTGTAATCGTTTTGAAAATCGATTTTTTTTTTTTTTTTTTTTTTTTTTTTTGACGGATTTACACGTTTCAGGCACTGGATATTCCGAAAAACATATTTTTAGAAAAAAAAACTAGTCGTTGGGGGGCCACCGTAATACTTACCCATCATGGATATGCATAATGTAAAATATTAAAATAAAAATGTGTAAACTACTTATAAAATGCATTGCAATTCAAATAAAATCGTGGATTGATGACGTCATAAACTTTAAAGGCTCGATTACTGAATTGCTTGAAAGAGGTTTTTCCTTATAACTCCAAAAATAATAATCCTATTAACTAGCGGTTTATTGCATCTGATTAAGCGTCAAATTTCCAATTAAAATATATCTTTGAAGTGAAATTTGGATGAAATACAGGGTCATGAAAAATCGAAGAGTGTGGAAAATAGGATTCCAAATATCTCGGCAACTAATTATCCGATCGACTTCATGCTTTATGAAAAATTTATGTTTTTTTATTGTCTTTTATGTTCATTTCTTAAAATAAACAATTTCGAAAATTTTTATATACCTTTTATCAGAACGAATATTTCGAGAGTCCGAAAAAAATTGTTCCGGTTTATCGAGGTTATTGAAATGAAATAGGCTTCTTCCCATTATTACATACTACGTACATACCAAATTGCAAGTCTCTATCTCAATCTTTTCAGGAGATAGAGCGTTTACAGACACACAGACATCCAGACACACAGACACACAGACACATAGACGGACGGCAAAATTTGTTTTCTAAAAATATGTTTTTCGGAATATCCAGTGTCTGAAACGTGTAAATCCGCCAAAAAAAATTTTTCGATTTTCAAAACGATTACAAGACTTACCCTATACTACGTATGATGGGTAAGTAAAATTGCCGTCCGTCTGTGTGTCTGTAAACGCTCTATCTCCCGAAAAAATTGAGATAGGGACTTGAAATTTGGTATGTACTTAGTATGTAATAATGGGAAGAAGCCTATTGAATTTCAGTAACCTCGATTATCCGGAACTATTTTTTTCGGACTCTCGAAATAATCGTTCTGATAAAAGGCATATAAAAATTTTCGAAATTGTTTATTTTAAGGAGTGACTATAAAAGACAATAAAAAAACACAAATTTTTCATAAAGCATGAAGTCGATCAGATAATTTGTTACCGAGATACTTGTAATCCTATTTTCGACACTCTTCGATTTTTCATGACCCTGTACTTCATCCAAATTTCAATTCAAAGATATATTTTAATTGGAAATGAGACGCTTAATCAGATGCAATAAACCGCTAGTTAATAGGATTATTATTTTAGGAGTTATAAGGATGTTTCTTTTAAGCGATTCAGTAATCGAGCCTTCAAAGTTTATGACGTCATCAAGCCACGATTTTATTCGAATTGCAATGCATTTTATAAGTAGTTTACACATTTTTTATTTTAATATTTTACATTATGCATATCCTGATGGGTAAGTATTACGGTGCCCCCCAACGACTAGTTTAATGGGTTGTGAAAAAAAGCATGTTATATAAGAATATTTCAAAGTCCAATGTTAAGGGATACAAAATTGTTAATTATGAATATTTATTTAAGTATAAATTTTCTGTGATACATAGAAACAAAGAAAGATCTGTTACCAAGTCGAAAAGTTTAATGAATACAAGGAGGTTAAAAAATAAAAAAATCTTCTCTTAATTTCAAAATATTTTTATCCCCCTACACCAAAGAAACAGTTGACCATTATTTTTGTTTAGAAAAATATCTAATTAAAATAAATAATAAGATAAAAATTTCTTACAATGTGAAATCAGGTTTCCTGCGGTCGTTGAACATGAGTACCATTATTTCCAAATAACAATCTTCGCATTATTTAATGAGAAAAATTCTGCAATTATGTAAGGCGAATTCGGAAATAGTGGTACGCCCTGTGAAATTAGTTGACAGAAAATCCAATTCTCATTATTTTAAGAAAAGATGAAAAAAAATGAAGTTTCCCAGATTTATTTTCAAAAGAAATGTGGTTACGCAATCAAATTCCACTAGTGTAAAACTGCACCCTATTTTTATTTCCAAAATCATATTTTTACGGACTGCCAAAGTTAATTCAGCTGAAAACTTTTGAAGAACTTCGTTTTATGCAACAGAGAAGAGAAATAAATATCTTTCACTCGATGTCAAAAACTTTCACGGTGAGAAAAATTTTGATGTGTGGTTAACACCTCTTTTGCCAAACTTCCTTTTCCTTGTTTGATGTTATCTTCTTAATTTCCACTTTCTCATAGACCACGTATAACACATGCGAGACTTAAAAAAAAAAAAAAAAAAAAAAAAAATTAGATTTGCACATACCTGAAATCCGAGATAAATAAACGGGGAAACCTAAAAATACTGAATCGCCAACAGCTTGGATTATTTTTTGTTCATTATTATTATTATTTTTTTTTATGTTGCTACGTGTGAATTTCTCAAATTTCATTAATTCTGTACTTCATGTGAATAAGTTTATTTGGATAAAATAAATTAAATTTGCTTCAAGATTTCATACGTTTAAAAGATGAAATATCATTTTACTGAAGCTTATTTCAACGCAGCCAATTAAAAAAAAAAAGACAGTATTTTTTAAATTGATTTACTAGGAACAGGAAATACGGAATTACATTAACCTTTCATAGTATTTTGTATTTTATTTCATTTTTCATTGACTTTTAAAAAGTTTCAGACAAATCTCAGGATGGAAACTCAACGATATCTATTTATTAACTCTGCACTATTGTGGACGCTGCACTATATATATATATATATATATATATATATATATATATATATATATATATATATATATATATATAAACATAAATTTATTGTCTGCAAAGTTGCCGTCTATTTTTTTTTTTTTTTTTTTTTTTTTTTTTAAACTTCCTCAACCTTTCCACAGTATCCCTCCGCTTTCTCAAATGAAATTTTCTGTTATTCAAGATGGCAAATTTCCGTTTTTCGAAATATGTATTCGCAATATTAAAAAAATTAAATAATAATATATGTACTTAAGAGGCTACTTCACTCAGGCGAAAACACCCGTTCGCTAATGTTAATCCTATGGGGGAACTAATTTACAATATCTCGTACGCATTTCAATATTTTGAAATGTTTTTTTTTTTATTTTTTTTTACATTTGATGAAATCTTGAAGCAAATTTAATTTATTATATCCAAATAAACTTATTTACACGAAACAGGTATTCGTAATGCATATTATCCGACACGTTTCTTGTGCCTTTTCCCCTATTCGTACCTGGGTACTCTTTAACAGTGGATAAGTGCTCTGTCGACTACACCAACTGGCTTCATCCATTTATTTGGATATAGGCCTGAACATCAGTTATGGAAACTGAACTGGAATTTTTCTGTTTTCTCTTAGGAATATTTCCGTTTGTCTGTCTTGGAAGGAACATTTCCGCTTTTAACAATGAGCGTGCAAGTGTAAAAGGAACTTACTTTTCTTCTGAGAAAATTTATAATTTTCAGTCAAAATAGAGTTTCTGTTAAAAGACAGAAATTTCACATAAATCTCTGTGTATATATATATATATATATATATATATATATATATATAATCCTAATAAGAAAGCGATTTTCATATTAAATTGCCGGTCAACAATGTATTAATACACTGTAAAAAATTCCGTATGTATATACAGAATTTTTTACAGTGAATTAATACATTATTGACCGGCAATTCACTATGAAAACGGAATTTTTTTACTGTGTATTAATACGTTGTTGACCGGCAATTTAATATGAAAATCGCTTTCTTATTATGATTTTTTACCACAATTTTTGAATAAATATCTTCGCCTTTTTTAATCGCATAATTCAGTGATTAAATAAAAGGAAGATTTTTATTAATAAATTCTGGTAACAAAATTCCAGGGAAAAGTAAGCAGTTTTGATTTGCCAAAACTGCCGTATCACAACCAAATGAAAATACTATAATGTTCAATTCAAAATTAAAATTATTTTTTTCTGTTATTATTCGCAAATAATCAAAAGTATAAACTTAAAATAGGATATTTGTCAAACATTTTGTTGTTATTGATTTTAGTTGTCTTTGCACTCTATCTATCAAACTGCTTTGAACAAAGTAACTGCATTTTCTGTTACTTGTGTTACCAAAAAAAAAAAAAAAAAAAAAAAAAAAAAGAAATCGAAATAATTTCGACATAAAAATGTATGTAATATTCTTTAAATTATATTTCCTTTCTTTACTCCACTAAGATTATTAAGTAATTTTTTCGTAACAGTAAAACATTCATACATTTAAAGGTTAATTACAATGCTTTTTTCATTTTTCTAAAGAATGCAAAACCTCTGCATATTGCTATGTAAAAAAAAAAAAAATCACATTTTATTTATTTGGTTTAAGATACCACTGCATTTTAGAGGTTTTGCATACTACTTTTGCTGATGAAAAAGAAAAGTCTCTGGAAGGTTTAACGACTCATTTTTAAAAAATATATATATTTATTATCATTTTTGTACAATAGTACTAATGTACTGAGTGTTCCAAAAGTCACAAAAGAAATAAATATTCTGTAATTCGAAATTTATAGACAGTAAGGGGATGCGGTTTTCCCTAAAATGTACAGAAAAACATGATTTTTTCAATAACGAAAATTGTATTGCCAGAATAATAATTTTTTCCTCCAACAAGTGGCGTTTAAACTGTGTGAACAATTTAAACAGGGGTGCAGTAGAGTTCACAACGTAAGACGGATTACAAATATTCAATTTGACGGTTGCCATTAATGAGAATCATAATTATCATAAAGTTTTGCCCAGATTATAAATTTACAGCGGATCTAAGTTCCCCATAGGCCCCATGTATAAGGAGTTTTGGGCCAGCTGAATTTCCGTCCCCAAAAACAGAATCCAAATTCGGACTGCTCAGACTAGGAGACCAAGTCTGTAGAGCATATGTGTCCCTCCCGGTACCTTTTATTGAGGTCTTAAAAAAATACATTTTTTAGCTGGAGCTAAACACGCCAGTAAACACGAAAGTGGGTGGGAAGCAAAATAATATTCAAGTAAGAGAACACACTATGTCATTGGGGCCAGAATTGGCAGGAACGCGACAATGGGCAGAGTAGGAACAAGATATAAGATGGTGTGCGTGCTGTATAAAAAGTTTTGTAGGCCTCATGGGCCCCATGTATAAAAGTCCCTATGTATAAAGGGCCCCATGTATAAAACGTTTTGGGCCAGAAAATTTTGTAAGTGTCGTTCTCACGCAGGTGAGATCAAAAGAAACAGCTCCATGATTTTGAAACACTATTTGAACACTATACGTAGCAGAATATATGAGGGGCAACACCCTCGCAGATCTCGAGGAGCCGTCCAGAGAAGACTTTGACCGGAGCGAAGTGAACAAGGACGTTCTCTTAGAAAAAAGCGCGGGAAAACCAAGCTCTTATAGTTACGCATATGACTAGAGAACCTCTCTAGAGAATCACGAGTGGACAGAGAAACGCCTGACTTTTGACTCCCGCCAGAAGATGGAGCGAGCACCGAACAGAAGAGAAAATTTTGTCATTTTTCTTGGAGAGAAAAGCTCTCAAGAAAAGGTTTTTCTGCTAGAGAGAAGTAGTTCGTGCAGCCGCAGCCGCTGATGAAAATTTTAGATCCAGGCTAGACATGTAAAATATTTGGTTTCATCTTGAACCATGTTGAAAAATCTTCATTCTTCGGTTAAAATTTTACCAATGGTTAGTACTGCATTTTGAGTAAGAAATTACTATTAGATTCTTCTGTGTCGTCTCCTTAGACTCTTAAGAAATTATCAATGCGATAAGATATACAGTAGAGTCTCGATAATTCGAGGTGGACGGGACCGGGCTTACCTCGAACTATCGAAAACTCGAATTATCGAAATCATAAAATTTAATTAATAAATAAATGAAGATAAAGCAATTTTTAAATTTCAGTGTATATTTAAATGAAAAATGTACTTACAAATTATTACATTACTGCATATAGCAACAGGTTAATTATATCTTAAAATAATTGTCAACTGTTTTTTTTGACACATTGTCTCGTTTCCGTGCAGCAATATCACGCCATCGTCAAAGCAGCATATTGTCGGCTGGAGTCGACTCAGTCTATTGCTCTACGTATAGCATGGCGGATTCTAGCGCAGCAGACAGCCCCTTGCTGTGACTCATTAGTGGTGTGGAATCTGTCTGATTCTGGCAGAATTCGTAAATTCTAGTTGCTCGTGACTATTTATCCATTCCTCTATAACTTCTGGCACAAAATCGTAAAAAAAAAAAATTAATATTTCTTGAGTCATCCAAGCACTTTTTTGGTTCATATAAGTAACCGACAGTGAAGATATCGAGGCATGCTTAAATGCTCTTTTTTGGCTTTGCAGCTTTTCTGTTAACAACAAGTTTAATCTTGTGATTTCCTAAAGCATTTGATGCAGCAAGAAGTGTTAACCTATCTTTGCTTTTATGTGAGACTTTTCTCTTAGCTTGACGCGATTATTTTAGATGGTAGCATTTTGAAATTAAGGCCAGCTTCATTGAAATTATAAAGCTGGTCGTTCGTAAGGTTTTCATTTGTCATGGTTTCCTGCAATTTCTTGCAAAATTGCACGGCGACGACCTTAGAATCTTCAGATAGCTTCTCTCGACAGATGTCTAGTTGCCGGATACGATATATTTTTTCAACTTTTCAAACCAGCCTACACTAGCAGTGAAGTTTTCATCACTTTCTTCAAATTCTTTTCGAAATAGCAAAGCTTTTTCTTGAAGAATCGGACCTGAAAGAGGGCATACTTTTATACTTTGCTGTGTAATCCACATACAAAGTGGCTCACCAGTTTTTTCATACTCAGACTTTTTTAAGGATTTTCTGTCCAAGGATAAATCAGAGCAGTTGTTAGTAGAAAAAGCTTCTAGTTTACTTCTGTTCTGATACGTTCGCAGTAGACATAAAGAGTGAGTGGGGCGGAAGCTCGTTGAACAACTATTCTCTGATTCTCTCCAATTTCACCCGGGGGCTTCGGGGTGCGCAGTTTACATATGACCCGTCGAACAACAATAAAAACCAGATACTTGAATTTTGTGGTGCGAAATAATTCTTTCATGTGTTGCGTATATGTTCGTCATTATTTGGAAGCTAAACTGATTTTTTTCACTAACTCGATTTACGGGAAACTCGAACAATCGAGACTCGAATTATCGAGACTCTACTGTAGTGCCAAGTTCACGAGTCCAGAGACGTTGCTTCGAAGCTCAACTCTTAATTGTACACCCGCATGCCCAATCCTTACGAAAAAAATTCAACCGAGGAATTTTATCTGTTTATCAAATTAGTCCAGGGGAAATGTACCAAAAAAGGCGTTACCTTACAAAAGGTCTGGTAGAAGATTTTTTTCTGACTTGTATATACTGAGGCCAGCATGTAAAAACCGAATTATCCAACAAAATTTCTCAAGGGAGAATTTTCTGTGGCCAAAAAACAACAAAATTTTGAGACATTTTTTGTTGTTTTTTAAATATCTCGAGACTCGTTGTCGTAATGTATTATTTGTTTATTACAATCTTAAAAAAGACAAAATTCTCTACAACTTTCATATTTAAAACTTTTTTATACACTCAATAGGAAACGCAGTACGACATTTCAAAATTAAGTCAATTTTTCAATTTCCTTAAAATCCCTGAAAAACGTAGTTGTCCCGATGTTTCTAATGTTTCCCACGGATTTAATCATGGATCTCAACTTCTACATATTGATAGCTGTAAATTATCCGTTATTTGCACACCCTCTTTCTTAAGTGCTGTACGGCCTTTCAAAAATGAGGCTATTTCTCCAACTTACGTACCCGCTGGTTACAGAGAGAGTGGGTATGGGGAGGAGCGGACGGGCGACAAACAACTGCCTGGGAAAAAGAAAAAATACCTCTAGAGCAGGGGTTGGTACAAAATATGGTATGCGTACCAGTGCATACCAGTACTGGTACGCGAAGCTCAGGCTACTGGTACGCAGAAGTCCGATACTGGTGCATAGAATAAAATACAGACTGTATCATATTACAGTAACAGTATATGAATCAGTGTGTGCCAATATGTCATTAAGTATTGTGTTTTTTTTCCTATACCAAAACACTGTATTTTGATATTATATTCATTGTTAAAATTTAATGGTGATAATACTTTTTACTTGAATTTTATTATGAAGCAGTCAATCTTAGTACCAATTCAGTTATGTAATCATTCATTTTTAAATACAATAAAACCTGCTATGACGGAAACAAAAGACCGAAGATATATTTCGTTTTAGTCAGGTTCTTTTTTAGAGGTTTTTCTATATTAGCTTTACGTTTGTTACCTAGGGGTACGCGGAAGTATGAACTTATTATTTAGTGGTACGTCGGTCTAAAAGTTTGGGAACCCCTGCTGTAGAGGAACACGATCCTGATATATCTTCTATTCAGGATAACTGAATGCTAATAATCCTACAACAGTCCCATCAAATAGACAAAAATATTGTTAAATATCCCGTAGAAATTATTATTATTAAAATACATTTTTTCATTTAGCTTATGCAGTCATATAGCGTACCTTACTTTATTGTGTAGGGAAAGTGGACTTGAATGAGGTAGGGGATGAATGTAACAACAAAAAGGCTTATATGATCTACAGTCATAAATAACTTGGTATTTCATTTGATAAATGGTAGCACTGAGATCATTCAACAGATATAGTTTCAAAACAGTACATATTACAGAAGATTAGAATATTCCACAAAGTGTATTTTTCAACAGCCAAAGTAAGTTTCTCTGTTTGAGCTTTAAGGCATTTAATAGATAAAATTTTATATATTTTTGCACGCTAAAATGTTATAATCTCTTGTTATATTTATATAATAAAAGTGGAAAAATATTAACAATATTTACTAAAACTAATATTTTGAACAATTTTATGAAAATTGTGATCTGAAATATTTTATTGATAGAATTTTTTTTTATTTTACAATAGATATAAATACATATTGTAGGTCTTTTATAAGGTAAAAGTATAAAAGTATTTTGTTACATAAGATATATTTATTTTTTGAGTTCCTTCTTTTATATGGAACTACAATTCAATGTTTGCTATACTTAAAACAGTAAAACGTTAAAACATTTGTCATCAATAATTGGTGAATAAAATATACCATTGTACTATAGAATAAAATGTAATGGAATAAAATGAACAATATGTATGCATTATAAAAATAATTATTAAAATTAAACAAGATTTTTTTCATTGAAACTGACGTACCAATAAGTTACTAAATGCTGAAATATTCTTTTAAACAATACTTTAAAAATAACAATTGTATGTACTTAAAGTTACTGTCTAAATATGAAAATTGTCTCCGTCATCCACACTCTCCCCTACTTGCTAAATTATATAGATTGATTGAATATAAAATATGTCTGTTGTGATTAAAATGAAGAAGAGGGTGTGCAAATAATAGATACTTTTCTGCCGTCAATAAGTAGAAGTTGACGTACATCATTATATCCGTGAGGAACATTGAATCATCGGGACAAAACTACGTTTTCCACGGTTTTTAAGGAAATCGAAAAAAATGTCTTATTTTTGAAATGTCGTACTGCGCTTGCTATTGAGTGTATTAAAAAGTTGTAAATATGAAAGTTATAGAGAATTTTATCTTCTTTAACATTGTAATTAACAAATAATACGCTACGACAACAAGTCTCAAGATATTAAAAAAACAACAAAAAAAGTCGCAAAAATTTGTTGTTTTTTGGCCACAAAAAATTCTCCTTTAAGAAATTTTGTTGGATAATTCGGTTTTTCCATGCTGGCCTCATCATATATAAGTCGGAAAAATAAAATCTTCTACCCGACCTTTTGCAAGGTAACATGTACATTTCCCCTGGACTAAATAGAACTCTATCTAAAAGCGATGACTTTTTCCCGCTAGCCACCTTAAATATATCAAGAACATTTCATATTCTCAGAGCTTGAGTAAATACAATTAGTACGACGAGATTATTCAAAGATCTTCCTTCCTGACAGAATCTTTTCTAGCTATATTATTGATTGTTGTTCTTATGACTGATCTATCGACTTATTGGTAGTGGAACTCTTTTATTATTACAACATAATCACGACTAATCCTTAATTATATAATTTAACCTAGAATTATTTTCATTGTTAATTGAATTTATTTGATAAATAATTAAAGCCGACTGTGTTGTTGTTAAGCTGCCCATACAGCATTTGAGCCGGGTCATTATACTATTAAATGCGGAAAGAAACTCAGCAGACCATCAAAAGATTTTCTGCTCGAATTCATTTTACAGGATGGTTTAAACAGCAACAGGCAACACCTTAAGAACAAATATAGTGCTAACACTCAGGGACAAATGTTGATCTTCTGGATTAATTTGTTTCTATCAAAATAATCCATGTCTTCCTGTGTATTTATGTAAAAACCACATCATTCTGTTGTTTATAGATTTCGAATTATTGATTTTTTTTTTTTCATTTCTGTTGTAACTTTTGGGTCACCCTGAATAATAAATGTCCTTTTAACCGATTTTGAACGAAGGATATAATACAAACTGTTTGTATTTATTTTTTTCAATTCAGCGTATGTCCATGCATATCTCCTTAAAGGATGCTTCGATTTTCATTTTTCTTTCTTTTTTGGTCTGAAAAGTATTGTCCTGCAGGGAGTCCCGTTTCAATTTCATTAGGATCTAAAGATATATGATTTGTTTGCCCGTCTGTCCGTTTTCTTATCCTTTTTTGACTAGGATATTATTTGACCTGGATTTAACTTTCTTAAAAATTAACCAATCGTCACGAATTTTCACTGTGGTGTACACAGTACTACTTTTGGCTTTTAAAATAGTCGTCATATCGTGTATAGTTTTATGGCATGTACACGTCAAAAGTTTAACATATCAATATATAACAAATTAACAATACTGTCCACTGCGCGTCAAAATGAGCAATATTTGCAATAATGGGATTTAAAAGGAATGCATAGCTGCAAACAGTTACAATTATTTTCACCAGCGTTTCCGAATATTTGCCTTATTTAATTGACTATTTCTACGATTATATAAGACGAAGATTACTATTTGGAAATATTGATGACAAAACACGTAGCAGTTGTCAGCTATTTGAAAGTTCATTAAAGTCTTACATATGGTCCGATCTAGCCAAAGAGAGTCCCATTGCCTGGTTTTCATTCGGAGACCCCTTTCTTATACTGTCACAAAAATTACAACAGTTTCGATGGCCTAGAGTACATATGTAAATAAATAAATACATATTTATACAAATACGTTTTTTATTTTTAATCTAATACTGCACGAAAAGTACAAACTATTGATTGTAATGGTACAAAATCAAAAAAGATTTTAAATGTCAGCTTTACTAAACTTGCATTTCAGATTTGACGTCCTTTACCCAAAATCAGGGGTTGGTACAAAACCCCAGTTGGTACAGTCTTTAAACAAGCCCTGGTCATACATGGAGTCGAGTAACCCAATTTTACCTCAACAGCGGGTCAATTCGGGTCGGGTTGACTCTACATTTTTCGATTTCGGGAAGAGGTTCTGGGTTGAGTTTTGTCTCTTGCGGGTTGAATTTCTTTTACCCGTCTTTCCAAAAGAATGTCTACAATATTGTTGCAGGTGACAAAATTACACATTTTAATATAAATGAGTATCCATATGTTCGTTTTTCTACATGAAACAAAAATTCATGCAGAGATATAATTATAAAAAAAAAAATTTCCCATAATTAAATTGAAATATGGAATTAAAATAATTTTCTCTTATTTCGTGTTTTGGGTTGACTTCAACTAAATTTTTGCGGGTCGGGTATAATCCAGTCTGTGAAAGACTGATGTGAATAACAATAAAAAATATATATTGCCACAAAAACGCGAAGGTAAGAAACAATCTCTTGAAGTCGGTTTTATTTTTTTTTTATCTGTTATTTTAATATTATTTAAGTTCTCACTAGTTTCTGAAAAAAAATTAATTGACAAAGTAAATACTCTTTCCCTGTTTAAAAATGTCCGATACTGATAATTTTAACTATATCATTTTCGATGGAGACCTTTTCTCAGAATCAAACGTAAATATAAATTTGAGAAAAATTATGTATCATATGTATATTATTTAATACTGTTTTGAAATCAGCTTTTATTTATTTTTTATTATTATAAACATATTTTCAATATATTGTATAATGCATAATGAAAATACACACTTATTATCCAAAAGAAAATTTTGTCAAAAAAAAGGGAGTGGAACAAAAAGTAAAACTCATTTTTTGTAAACATATTTAAGGAATATAAAGTTTTATGGACATACGAGGAGTAGTTTTTCAAAAAAGTACATCGAAACCTTAAAAACCACCATTTTGGTTTAAAATAAAGCACTCTTCTGTCCCTTTACTGGGGGTGGGGTGGGGGGACCCTTGACCTTCGAAAAATGGTAATACCTTAGGATTTTTTATGGGTATGGATAATAACGGAAACTGTTTATGTTTTTTGCAATGTATTAAGTTATGTTTCGTAATGTTTTCATTAAAAAAAAAAAAAAAAAAAATCATATTTTGTCCTTGCCATTTATGTAAACGACGATATCCTGAAAATGCAGTTTCAGCTGGTTGCTTGCACCGAGCATTCCTGAAACATCAAAATACACACACAAAGGAAAAAAAAATAGGAAGAAACAAGAAAAAAAAGAAACCGTAATGAAATTAATCTTTAACATATTGTCTATGCTGTAGCGTAGAAGTTATTCAAAATTTAAATATTTGCGAAAATGGGGACATTTAAAAAAGTCAATTTGACCCCATAAAAATGTCTTTATAAGGTATGTAAAATATGGAAAAATGAAGATGTAAATAACGTAGCACTGTAGAGAATTCATTTCTGGACCTTATTATTAAAATTCAAAGGAAATAATTCGAAGTGACCAAGAAAAAATGTGTCGTTTCAGAAAATTGTGTTTAAAGATATAAATTTCGTTTAATGGCAATTATAGTTACTGCGACATATTTTTCGCTGTAGCTTTTATACGCTTTTTTAGCTAATTCGAATATTACAATATCATATTTGGACTATATTCTATGCACTATCAGTTATCAGAAAATGAAAAAAAAAAAAAGATTTTTTCGAAGTTTCAAAGTGGGGGTTCTTCTTTATATGGGCAAAGTCTAGAATTCGCCATAAAATTAAAACAGAAGTGAAATCACTGTAAAAAATTGCTGCAATAAAATTACTGCGCAGGGTTTCAGGCAAAGTTCATAAAAAAAACGAGTGTTGTCCCTGGATAAATGAACTCTGCAGTTACTTAAACGAGTTTTGCACGTAAAAACAGGAAATTTACGCGAATTGGCCGTTTAACTTGAAAAAGGTGTATTTCCCATAAAATTAAGGTATCAATTAACGGAAAGTGCCCGTAAATTTACAATATTTCATATAGTATATTTAATTGTCGTAAAGTTTCATTTAAATGGGGTAATTTTAGAAAGTCTATTAACCAGAGAATTTAACCCTTTCTTGGCTCTATCAGTGCTGGGGTCGTACACTAATTTGTGAAAATAAACATGCTTTCTAATGGCATTTATTGTCCTTCAATCCCGATATAAATTGAACTGGGAAGATGTTAAAATTGCGAAAAACTCAAATTCATATTTTTTTAACCAATTTTTTGGTTTTTGGCCCACAGGGCCCACGATCCTAATTTTTAGTACCGCTATTTCCGAATTTTAATTTTTGCTTTCTTTCATCGAATTTTTCTCATCATTTTCTGTCACCATATAAGATAAAGATTACTATTCGGAAATAGTGGTACTCAAATGTAGAAACCGTGCGAACCCTGCGACATTCCGTAATGAAAAATTTCTACAAACTTTACAAAATCTGATGCATCGGGAATATTTCAGTACGACCAAGGTGCGTACAATTCTGGGAATTTCCAAGGAGTCCGGGACCACTATTTTAGATTAGAAAACTTCTATTTAGTATTTCAACAGCAGAATTCGTAGTTACCGAGTTGAATTGTAGGATTTGTAATAATTTTCTGACATTAAATAAGGCAAAAAATTACATTAGAAAAATATGGTATGCATCGTGAATACGACTGAAAAAAATATTTAATGACTTGATGAAAAATCATTTCTAAAATATTGGTCATTTTGTATTTATAAGCCAAAGGATATAGAAAAATCCTCTTCAAACATGAAGCAATATTAATGGGATCTGGAAAATTACTAGCGGTAGGTTTTATATGATTGGAATATTCTTCACCATTCAAGTATTAAATTTCAGTTGTGCATTGCTTTTAGATACAGGCAGCATATGGAATTACGCCTGCGTGTATGTTTTGCCAAGGGACAATCGTAAATGTTTAGAATCGTGTTGCTGGTGTTTTAATGGATCTGAACAGGTATGCCTGAGCGTGAGTCAGTAAATATGTTCAAGCAAGCGGAAAATATTCCGCGTTATTCGACTTTTTCCCCTCCACACCATTATTGAAATGAATCTTATACTCCAGTCGGGTTAGAGTAGGGGATTCAATTACAGTAATTCACACGACGGTGGACTACAAAAAAGCTAGGGTAAGTGACGCAGTAGAATCTGCATATTGTAAAGCGTGCGGGAATCATGTTCTTACTGGGTTTTTTATTCAAGAAAATGATAAATTTAAACTCTTAATTTTTTTTGCGTATTGTCAAACAGTATTATTGAAAAGACTGCTTCTTTTGTATATATATTGTTTTCATATAATATAATTATATAATATTAAGTTTTAAATATTTTCGATCTGATTTATGGGCCCTGATAAAAATAAATGGGAGTAGAGTACTAATAAATATTATGACTTTTGTCAAGAGTACATAGTATTTTTGATTCTTTTCTATCTATATTAAACCCTTGCTTTAGAATTTAAAATTCGATCTTGTTGAATAATATTAGATATAAAAAGAAAAATGTTTCTTCATCATGAAACATAATATAACCTGATGCGAAAATCAACTATAACCACTTTCGAATTACCCAAGATTCTGAAAAGCTTTCTTAATCTTTAGAAACATAAGAAACTAATATGATTTAAAGAAGCATTTATAAAAATAAAGTTTATTTGGCTGCCACTTATTTTTTGAAACATTTTCAGTAATTTATATAGTATATTAATCAGTTTTCTCAGCCTGGAACATAGGTATTTTGGATGCAATAAATTCTCAAGTAAACATTTTCATGTTCAATAAACATGTTTGATCATAAAAAGTTAACAGCATTAACATCAACATTAAAATTAATATTATTTTGTAAATCTTGCATGTATACATTTAGTTAAGCTGCTATAAATGTTTAACTGCAATTTTTGTAGCATCCTAAAAACCAATATTCCGGTTTGAGAAAACTAATTAATTAATACACTATAAATATACTTGGAAACGTTTCCGAAAATTAGTGGCAGAAAAAAAAATTGTTTTTATAAATGATTCGTTAAGTCTCGAAAATATATTGGTGGTTTCTAAATATGAAGAACGCTTTTTTCGGAATCGTGGATAACGCAAAAAGGGTTATTGTTTAATTTCGTACATGATTATAGTATTATATTTTTGTAGATTAAGAAGTATTTGTCTTTTATCTTAAGGTATCCATACACATTCGAAGTTGAATATTTGAAATTTTTGATATTTTCTCTTTATACCAATTTTGTGTAATGACATTTAAATTAAAACTTTGAAAAAAATAAAATACAAATTTTAGCAATTACACGGAAATAATTATTTTAAATGAAAAATAGTCAAAATAATGTGAAAATTTGACATTTGCTGCAAAACATGATATCTCAAAAACAAACGAATGCATTAACATTTTTTTTATTGCATAATAAAGAGAATAACTTTCTCTAGGACATAGAATATTTGCATTCTAATAGCATCTCTATGTCAGATGCTGTGGCAGTTAAATAATGTAACGGAAAATTCGTAAAATTCGTTGCAATTTTGTCACTTATACCAGTGTAAATATAAAACCAATTAATATATTATCATGAGTGTATTCTATTCTTTCAAAAAATATTTGTAAAAGCTTGAAATACACAAAAATATATTTTCTTGAAATGCACAAAATTTCAAGACATTTCATGCATAATTTTTTGTATAGGATGTTTTGCGTATAGTAAAAATTTGAAAAACTTTATTTTGAGAAAAAGATAAAAAATAACTTTTAAACACAATTTTTACTATAAAAATAATTATTTGAGCACTAACATGTTCTAGATTTTTAAACTTTAGCTTCTTTAACTTCTGAAACATACATTTTTTTTTTCTTTTTGAGAGATCTCAGATTTTTCTTCATTTCTTAAAATGAGGAAGTGACCATCTCATGAAATCGCGGATTTTCCATGGTCTACAGTCTACATGAATAGAGCCTGGTATAATATTATTGTAAATAAAGCACTAATTAATATATAATAATGAGAATAGTCCCTTTATAAATTCCTTTTATATCATATAATAAAAATAATTATTTGAGCACTAAACTGCTCTAGATTTATAAACTTCATCCTCTTTACCTTCTGAAAGATATATATTTTTTTCTTTCTGAGAGCTCTCAGATTTTTTCTTCGCTTCTTCAAATGGGGAAGTGAATGCCTCGTGGAGCCACGGATTTTCCATGGTCTACATGAATATCGCCTGGTATAATATTAATGTAAATAAAGCATTAATTAATATATAATAATAAGAATTCCCTTTATAAATATTTTTAGTGTATGTATACATAATTTCAAGGCATTCCATGTTACGTTTTCTGATATAATGTTTTGTCTATAGTGAAAAGCTCAGATTTTTTGCTTCACTTATTCAAATGAGGAAGTGATCATCTCATGGAATCATGGATTTTTCATGGTCTACATGAATAGGGTAAAAACAGGGTAGATAAAAACATAAAAAAAAATAATTTTGCAAAAAATGTAAAATAACTTTTAAACACATTTCTTACCTTAAAACAGTACTAAATTCAGTACTAAAAATAATAAAATAATAAAATTAATTCAGTACTAAAAAGTTCCAAATTCATAAACTTCACCCATTTTACCTTGAGAAATATATATATATTTTTTCATTCTAAGAGCTGTCAGATTTTTTTTTTCGCTTTTTCGAATTAGGAAGGGAATCGCATATTCTAATATTGTTTAGATGTTTATAACCTGATATAATATTAATGTAAATAAAACATTAATTAATAAAACATTAATTTAAATAAATGAGCATAATCTACACCCTTTATAAACATCTGTAGTACATGTATACATAATTTCAAAGCATTTAATGCATATTATTTTCTTATAGAATGTTTTACGCATTAAAAAAAATAAAAAAAAATGCATTATCAGAAAATCTAAAAATACCTTTTAAACACAATTCTTATATGAAAGCCATTATTTGAGAGCACTAAAATGCCCCAGGTTTGTTAACTGCACCCTCTTTACTTTCTTGATCATTAAACTTTATCTTTCTTACCATCAGATTTCAGTTTTGAACAAGTGGCAGTGCAAATTACATCCATTTTTGAACTACCGGTTTGCACATTTTTTTCATAACCATTACCGTAAAACTTACCCTTTCTCTTTTCGAAACACTTTTTCCCATTTTTACACAAGAAAAAAATAAATAATAAATAATTTGAATGATAAAAAGTTCTTTGAACTGACAAGCCGAACACCCACGATGCAAACACATGATGTAAACAGACGCTGTGGGAAATTAACTTTGCTGCGAGATTCTGGGAGGCAATATTCATGTTGCCAAAAATTTTTTGTAACATTCTTTAAAGGTGTAATTATTAACGTGTATTTTCTTGAACGTATAATCCAATTTAAATGATAAATCTTGAGAAAGATGAATGTAAACAAAAGTTTCAGCGTACTTCCAGTTAGCAGAACGATACTTCAGGATTCTTCGGCAAGCTGTAACAGCTGCAAATTTAAAAGGCTGTAACTCGGATTCTAATTAAGAGACATATACAATTGAAGCAGAATCCCATAGGTAAAAGATTCGATAATATTATTGAAAATATGAAAAATCGATATTTGATCGAAAATGACGTTTCAAAGGTGTACGGATACTTTAAGCAATAATCTAGAGAATTGTGTGTTAGGTAGCTTTCAATACAAAAAAGTATAAAGCTACCTATTGCAGCCGTTCGGAGGAAAGCAGTTCCGGAAAATTTCGATATATTTTCACCGATCATGACCCCCAGAACCCAAAACCACCCTCCGTCCAAATGTTGATTTATATATATAGATATATCCATATATATATATATATATATATATATATATATATATATATATATATATATATATATATATATATATATATATATATATAAACTTATTGCAAAAATTAACCATTGAAACAGAAATAACTGACCAAATGCAGTGAAATTATTATCCCAAATAGCTATGTCAAATTACACATTATAAAACATAGTCCTAACAAATGAAGTATTTATTCAAAAAGTGAAACATAAGTAAAAAAAAAAAAAAAAAACACAAATGCAAGCTTATAATGTAATTTACTTTTTCAAGGGCTGGGAAACCACATTATAAGCAAAGAATGATTGTTTTCTGTAACTGTCACAAGCTTAAAGCCAAAATTTTGTGACAATTCCAAGCTCTAACAATCATTGGAAAGAAATTTGAAAAAAAAAAAAAAAAAAAAAAAAAAAAAAGGATACCTTTGAAAATAGAACACTACAAATCAAACGGAAGAAAATAAATCCATTTATAAACAAATAAATACAAAGGAAGACAAAGAAAATCTATACATTACAACATAAATTTGTCCAGAATCCGAAGCCAAAAATGTTTTGTGCTAAGCACATGGTAAAGTGAATAAGTGAATTCAAACGTACAAGTTAAAATTACAGTTAATTTTCTAAAAGTAGCAGTTATTAATTTAACCATTGTGATTTTAACTATTTCTAATTTAAAATATAAAAATACAAATAAATAATATAAAAACTATAAATTCATTTACTAAAAATATTTTTTAACTTAAATAATGTTAATAACTATATTATATTATTGGAATATTTAAAAATTTCACTTGTATTCCAAATTTTCAGTTAAAAGAGAAAAAAAAAATTGTGAAAATTTATATGGTGCTGCCATCTGGTTTTATAATAAACAATAACTAAAAAATAATACTGAAGAATAATAGTAATAGTTTTTTTTAAATCATTATATGGTGCTGCCATCTAGTTAAAGATTAAAACAATATCTAAATAACTATTAATTATTTTGATTAAGTAAATTTTCAGTATAAAATTATTTTATCTATTTATTTTTACATATGTCAACATTTAAATAATTTCAAAACATAAATAAACCCATAAAATCTAAAATATTAGAAGTCAAATTAAATTTTCATTTTATAAATAATTATATGCAAGCTTAAAAGATTTACCAATATTACTACATGCACTTATTGGAACTAACATCTTGCAAAATTTTATTAACCCTGAAAAATAAAATTAGATTTTCATTTTATAAATAACAATGCAAGTTTAAAAGAAATACCAAAATGGCTACACACACTTAATGGAACTAACCTCTTGCTAAATATTATTTATTCTGAAAAATAAAATTAGATTTCACACACTGATAGCTAAAAATAACCAAACATTTCCAATATGTTAACCTCACGTATTGAAATCTAATATCTTGCAAAAAATAAAAAATAAAAAAGCATTTAACTAAATTGTTAAATGTTCTCTACCTGGCAAGGGAAAAAAAAAAACATTAAATCTCCAATATGGCAACGCACTTATTGGAACAATATTATATTTAAAGTTCTCTCCCTAGAAAAGAAAAAAAAATTAGAATTTACTATTTAATATATATATATATATATATATATATCTGACCTATGTCATACGATAACGCCCGTAATTATGAATCGATTTTTATGAAACTAATTGTGTGTATTAAGGTCACTAATGTCTCGACCGAGTTCGTTGGCCAGCTTGGTCCGCCATCTTGTTTCAAGATGGCGGCCATTTAAAGATGTAAAATAACTTAAAATCTAAAATAAATATACAAAAAATTTAAAAATTCAAATTTATTTTTTAATTACGTGTTAGGCCTTGATACAAGGATTCCAGAGCTTTTTTTGGTTTACCTCTATCTTAAAAAATGGCTGAGATAGAGCAGTTTGAAATTCTAGGGTGGCTGACATTTTGAAACAAAACAGCACATTAACGCGATTACTCGCAAATTATTTTCTTTCATTGTTGTAATAATTTTCCCAATCATACGCATAAAACTATATATTCATATCCGTTAACGCCAAAATTGGCGACATTGGCGACAAAATTGGGCGACATTTGGCGAAATATCGCCAAATTTGGCGATCAAAATAAGTCTTCATAAATGAAGCCAATTTGGCTATTGCTCAATAATTTGGCGAATTTCTTATTCAAATTCAGTATTAACGAATCTTTTGTAAACGTTTCTTTGCATTTTAGCTTGCTGTTTTCGTGTAACATTAGCTAAAATTTTAAAACGAAGATATAGGAAAGCTACCTTTTCCTCCCGGTACAGGCCGGAAGGACTTTTTTAAATATAATTTCGATAAAGGTATACGAAAATATCCATTGATTCAAACTTCTATTTACGCAAAGTAAAAAAAAAAAAAAAAAAAAAAAAAAAAAAAAAGCGCATTTATGAAAAAAATAATGAAAAACTAACACACTGTACACACTAAAGGAATTATCCATTACTGCCTTATTTATAGAAAAATAAAGATTTTTTTAGCGTTTTCTGACGTTCGGTGGCGGTAAACTTTGCTACTGTTGGGATTAAAATCAACTTGGAAAAATGAAAAAATTGTTCCTTTAGCAAAGTTGCTGAAAATTTGAATTTAATCTGCGTCGAAATAAAAAATCACAATGATTCAAGATTCACCTAATTCGAGACCGGAGTGACCGTAGCCTACACTGGTGTATGCTGCCGAAGGCAGTTGCGCCCCCAAACCTTTGTTCGTTTAATTCGAGGTCCGTTTGGGAAATGCCGATCAGCGAATCTCCGCTAGTACTATATAAAGAAAATGGCTCATTTCTGGCTCATTCCTGAGAAGGCTCATTTCTGATTATTTTCATTTTTTTTTTCCATTTTCTACGATGTTTTGATTGATTTAATATAATTTAGAATCTACATTTATAGATTCCCTGTTTGAAGTATGCTTAAATGTTTTACACAATTTCAGAAACGTAGGTTTATTTGACAAACTGTAATGCATTTCCACATTTTCATATATATATATATATATTTAAATAAGATGCGCTCATAAATACAGCCAGATTTTTGTTATGTATGTTTTATTTTATTATTAAAATATTAGCGTATGTAACATTTACGATGATACTGTGAGGACCTCTTATCGCAAAAACATCTAATTGATGCAAAATATATGCAAAAATATATTAAAATCCTCTTAATGATTTATGTTCCAAATTATGTATAAGTTGTCTTCTATGTTATAACCCGCATGTTATGTCATAGTTAAAGAAGCTACAGAGGAAAAAATCAATCTTAGAAACAGTAATTATAGACCCTAAATTCTATCAAAACAATAAAAAACGCATAGAAAATAAGAAAAGAAAAGAAAAATATTTGGACCTTGCCAGGGATCAAAAAGTAATGCTTATCTACCCACCACTTTCTTTTTTCTTTTTTTAAAAATTATATTGATTAAAATAGTTTTCTAAATTTCCTTCATACATTTTGAATAAGCCCAAACAGTTCACTTCCACAAATGTGTTAATTTCATCCATCTATCAATAGACACACATGCAGATACGACGCATATCAACGATACGAACAACATTATTTAAACATAAATTGATAATCCAGTGTAGAAAACCTATTTCACCTGATGGAAATAATACAAATGTAGCAAAAATCTATTTAATTCTATATTTGCCAATACTTGAGATGACTCTCAAACAAATCCTCGGCTATTTTGAATAGATAAAAGAATAGAAAGAGAACGACGGGCTGAACCCATTGTAAAAGGAAAGACTTCTTGACTTGAAATGCACTTCACACTAAAAGCTCATTTTCGAAATTCATTCTCAGTGCTGTTTGAGGGTTCAATAGGGGAAAGTCTGTGGGGTTAGTTCAGCCCATTGACTGCTGAAGATTTTTAGGGGTTAAGAAATTTCTAATATTTATAACTTGAAAAATTAATAATAAATTAATCTTTTAATGTGGTCCGGTACACAAAAGTTTTTTTTTTTTTCATTTATAATTATTTTTTACTAATTTTTCTCCTAATATGTATATTTAAATATGTATTCTTTTGAAAATGTATATTATTATTTTTAAATATAAATTTAATTTAAAAAACAATTAATTTAAGGCTGTTCTCAAATCCGAAGCTACTTTCTGACACATTTCTGAATTCATTTTTGTTCGGAAACGCATGCAATTGGCATAATTTCTTATTCAGAAACTATGTACTTGAATGTTTATTTCCATTTGAAGGTAAAAAAGAAGATCTTCCAGAAAATACTGTCAAAGTTGGCGTTTTGAACCGAATTTCTGGGCGCTACAGCGCGGGAAAGGAGAAAAAACCCGTCGTCATGTGCACCATTTGCTTATAACTGGATAAATAATTCATTTATCTGAAAAGGGAAACACCATCCGATTTCAAATCGCATCAATAATCAGGCCTGCAATTGCCATGGTTTTGCGTTTAAAAATGCGTTCGTAAATGTGTCAAAAAGTTTCGCGTTGTTGCGCATGGAAAAATACGTTTTTGAGAACCGCCTCAAGCCATGTTTAAAATTTTATAAATCTTCAAAAAGAATAACTCAATTTGCGCACTATTTTCAATTTTGAGTGCAGAAAAAATAAATAATAATTTGTTTTCATTTGTAATCGTTAAGTCGTCATTATAATGTTCTTTGGTAAAGATGTCCATCCTCTTCGGCATGTAACCCTCGCACAGTCTTGCCGTAAACAAACCAATCACCGTTTACTATATATTACGTAAAATATATATTGCATTATTAAAAAAATTTCTCATTTGCCTCCATCTTTAATGTTGTTAACTTTCTCGCATAAAGCCGTACAAGACTAGTCATTAAAATAATTCTTTGGATAATTTATGAATTTTTAAAGCTTTTTTCTGAAGAATGATGAGAAAATATGAATTAAGATATAAATAAGGATTCGGATATAATCAAATAATATTTCCAAAAGTACCTTTTAATATATAATATATATATTTTTTTTTACTTGCTATTATTAAGAAAGTGACTTTATTTGCACGAGACGTTCTTTGATTAGCATTAGTAATATGTCATTTTGTCTTTCTGCAGAACTGAAGTCGAAAAGTATATATTTAGATACCATCATCAAGTCCTGCGTCAAGGGAAGATCTTATTGTTTATAATTGTTTGGCCGACCTTAACTCCTTTTCACAAGGCACCCCCCCCCCCTCTGGAATGTACCACACGCGCAGGCTTCCAATACTACACTCCAAATATTTCTGTGTAAAATTACATTGCATGTAGTGGCAGCAAAGACGTGGCATTTCAAAACCTTCTTGGATGGGGCAGGGGGGGATGTAGAGGGGCAAAAATTTCTTTCGGAGAAGGGCAACAGTTTATCGATCATGTTGTGCACAGCTGAGAAACTATTGAAGCAATTTTAGTCTCACCTATATTGCTAAAGTTAGCAAAAATAATCATAGATGATAAATGAGACTCATTTTGAAAATATTGCAATAGCAAGGTACATTAAAATTACTGTGCATGTACTGAAATTTTATGATATTTTTACAGACTTGCGGTATTTTTAACTTGCGGTAGATATGCCATATATTTACTAGCAAACATATATTTTCAGGTATAAATACTGTTTCCAATTAAAGTGATACATATACTGGATTTTAAATGTAATGTAACGTTAAAATATAGTAATGATACCGTAAAAAATGAAAATGGTCCATATACTAAAATTTTACAAAAATTTTTTACAGTGTCTAGCCAAATAGTAATCTTACAAATAAGAGTAGTCTTTAAAAGTACTAACTAAGCCTTTTTCACAAGTCTTGTGTTACGTAAGAATGTGGATATAATCAAACATTTCCGTTTTAATTCCAATTATTTTCCAAAATACTTTTTAATATTTACTCTCTTTTTTTTTTTACTTGTTATTATAGGGAAAGTCTCTTTATTTACACGGAAGGTTCCCTAATTAACATAAGCATTGTGCCATTTTGAAAATATTTCAAATGAAAAAAAAATATTCTTCTCCCGAATTGAAGCGGAACACGCGATCAATCTAAAACCCTGTGTCAAAAAGAGATGTAGTTTATAATCGTTTGGTCAACTTTAAAAAGTCCGTTGCACAAGGTATGTCTCCCTCATTGACTTATAGTATAGAAATCAATATTCGCTTAGTACCATATAAAATGCATATTACATTATCAAAAAAGGTTCTCGTTTCCCTTCATCCTTAAAATTGTTAACTTTACTCACACTAAAAATAATTTACGGTTCAAATTAAAAAAAAAGACTAATCATTAAAATTACTCTTTGAAGAATTTATTAATTATTAAGGTCTTTTTCAAAAGAATGATGTTATATAAGAATTAGGAGATAATCAAAAACATTTCAATTTTAATTCCAAATATTTGCAAAAATACTTTTTAATATTTAACTTTTTTTAACTTGTTATTATTAGGAAAGTCTCTTTATTTGCACGGTAAGTTCCCTGATTAACATAAGTATTATGTCATTTTGGAAATATTTCGAGTGAAAAAAAAAAAAGAGAGAAACTTTTATTTCTTTCTTTTTACAGAACTGAAGTGGAAAAGGATTTATTTAGATACCATCAATCTGTAAAACTTTTTTTTTTTCAAAAATTTTAAACAAAAATCAAAATTAAAATTCTCATTATCTGAATTACTTATTTGAATAGATTTGTATTTATCTATGCTTCAACTATTTACGCTTCCACTAGAGAGATAGAGAAAAAAAAAAGGAGAAAAGTGATATTTCATGAACTTTTTTCCTTCTTCCTTATATTGACATTAATGCACTCCGTTTTTAGTAATTGAGAATTAATCTTGATTTAATTCTGAAAGACAACTTTTTTGCAGCCATTGATTATTATCTCAGATATGCTCGACTTGAATTGCTGTCACAAGAATAATTTACAAGGATTTATTTAAATACATATATATTTTTTAATGAACTATTCCTTTTATTAAATTACATTTTTCACATAACGATATTTATTAAAATGACTTGCATGTAGAAAATCACTAATGAATTTTGTCGAAGAAGTCATTGGTTTAAAAAAATATGTGGAAAAATGTACTAAAAATAGTTATGTTAATTCTGTACGCATGAATTCTTAATTTCTTGAATTAAAATTTGCTTAAGGTTTAAATAAAAATTCATGACTATTCGTTATAATTACTATTTGTAGAAGTTGTTAATTATTAAAGTATTTTTTTAGATATTATATAAGTATTCGTATATAATCAATCAATCAATGATACGTTTTATGCCAATGATATTATAAAATGCTATATCCAATTTTTGCAGCCATTAATATATTTCAGATATTCTCGTTATACGTCACAAGAATAATTTACAAGGATTTATTTGAATAATTAAAAAAAATTACTAATTTTGCTATTACTTTTATTAAATTACATTTTCCAGGCACAAATATTTATTGAAATGACTTGCATGTTAAAAAATACTAATCTATTACATTGAAAATATCGCAGGTTATAAAGAATATTTGTAAAAAAATATTAAAAGGTAAGAAGATTATTGGAAAATTTCACCATTTGTAAACAGCAGATTTTCACTAAGGCTACATTCTAACGCATTCACAAAACAGTTTTCATTCGTAAATGCAAAAAATTTCCAGACCTTCTCATCCAGATACTAAGAAATCGAATAACATTTTCCATTTTCTTGAAAAAGTCAAAGGATCTTTATAAATGTTGCCAAGTTTGGTGTTGTAAGCCGATTTTTGGGACTGGACAATCTGGAAAAGGTTGTCAACAGGAAACATTCAATTATAATTCAAGATGTACAAAATTTACGTGAAACGGGAAAAAGTTATAACATTCTTATATATTTACAAGTATAACCTGTGCTTTTCATACATTTATGGCAGAAATGACTTCGTAAATGCGCCAGAAATTTTCATGTTGTTGAGCGGAGAAAAAAAAAATCAAAACACACTTAATTACTTCACTAGTTGTTAGAGAAAGCTCATTCTAGTTTTAAAAGGTCTGAACAAAACATATACTTATTTTATTTTTTATGTAATAATATCATAGCGACGCTGAGCGGTAAAAGCTGTTGAAATTATTTACCTAAAAATTGTAAAAAGTACTGTTTAACACATTTTATTATCATGTTCCAAAGGCATGCTTCACACAACTTGAATATGATGACATAAGTTTCAAAACTCGCCTTATCAAAAAAAAAAAAAAAAAAAAAAAAAATTAATAAAAAAAAAATCGTGTTTTCTCTATCAATCTATTCTAGTCTTAAAGCTGCACCAAAAACACACTACAATTCGCAAAATAATAATACTTTTAGCATATATTTATGGCATTGTAAAATCTTGGCTTACAATGAAAACCAATGGATGCAGTTTGAGCTCCCTAAATTTGAATTTCTGGATAAAGAGAATTTTAAAACTCACTTTTTCATATATATTATATTCGACTTTTCGCAAAATATTTGATCTGTTGTTCTTTAATAATGTTACGAATAATCGAAATTAATACCAGAACTCTGAAAAAAATTATGCTGTTACTGGTAGGAAGATATTTTTCACGACAAAATTTCTCTTAGATAAAAGTGTGACGACCTTCATATTCTCTGGGCATAGGGAGTCCGAGGTTATAAGGTTATAAGGGGGAGTCATCATTAGTTAACGGTGCTGCTTTTGCAGGTGTCGCAAAACGGCTGCGATACAGAGTATGGGGAAAAGAGTAGGAAAAAGATAACTTAAAGCAGAAAGCCGATGATGATAGTATTACAAATTTACGATCTGGGTTCAGATCAGGGTTACCAGTTTGGTCTCCAATTTTTATTCAGATATGCCGAATTCATACCGGAAATTTTGAGAGAAAAATCTTTACTTTAAGTAATTACAAAATATGCTGCCATTATATAAAGCAAAAATTTCTATTTAAAATTTCTGGTATGGATTCGAAATTTCTGAATAGAAATGGAGGCCAAACTCGCAACCCTGGTTCAGATTCTAAACGATAATGTATTTAGTTAAAACTATATATAAAATCAGTTTGTTTGTTTCTCTGTTTATTTTCTTTATTAGTCAGAGTTTACATTTTTTTATTAACACTTTCTAACATAGTTAAAAAGTGTTTATGAATTTGGTTTGTCTGTCTGTCTGCTTGTCTGTTCTCTAACTCGTGTAAATATATTCGGATTGTTATGCAATTGATATATAACACCGAGGTGCACTACAAGATACTTAATATAGGATGACTACTTAATATAGGATGCGGTGTGTATAGCACTTATAGTTCCTTTACAGAGACACTCAAAAGAATTCCGTTACATTACGGTCTATGAAGAAAAAAAAATTGCGGTTTATTCTAATAATGTTTCAGTATTTCAAACATATTGAAATTGATATACATCACTACGGTGGATTAAAAGAGGCTTACTAGAATATTGTGTGTATAGCATCCATCATTCATTTACATGGAGGCACAAAAGAATACTGCTTGTTAATAATAATTGCTGCAAGTGCTTTTTAAGTTGCTGAAGGCGTTTTTAAATTTATCTCATTTTTTCTATAGTACTTGGTGTGGATAAATTGTATAGATCGTATACAAGACAGCACAAAATTTCTCGTTTACATTTCCGTTTATTTGCGGAAATTCCGGAAGAAAAATTTTAAACTGTGCTACGCGTTACTAAAATTTAGCATTCTATTTAGTATATATACAAATCCATAGATCATATACAGGGCTGCACAAAAGAGTTGGGATATTTTTCTGAATATTGTTTGTGATTCCTGAAATTGGATTTTTAAATATGTTATGCGTTTTCCAAATTGTTTACTATTTTAATTGTTAGATATTTACTCCACAAACTCTCACAGGTTGGTGCTCTGGTTTACTTAGATATGATCTTTCACATTACGGTAAAGATTTGAAAAATTATTTTGGAAGTGATGGGAAGTGTTACATAATCTATGCTTGACGCATGATTTTTCGTTCTTGTTTTATTTAAACAAGGTCTTTCTAATCTAAGGGAAGAAACTTTCAGGTGTTATAATACGCAGCAAAACAATTGAATTCAGTACAGAAAACAATAAAAGTAGAAAAACAATCAATAAAAATAAGAGAGGTCACAAACCATTTTCCATTCAAAAACACAAGGTGTCTCACTACAAGCTGGAGCCGAATTTTTTCACAATTTTAACAATAATAAAGTCATTTTAGCGAAACTATCTTCATATTAACTTTTTTTTTTGTTTGCAATGTGTGATGATATCATGGGACGTACACTGAAATTTAGTTAGTGACACCGAATATACTGTCAGCTACATTCCGCATTGTGAAGCGTCAAGCTCGATTATGTTTAAACGCGAATGGTAGCTATTCTTGCACCTCTAATGATGACATCATATTTCATAGGAAACAAAGTACGTCGATTGAAAATATTGTTACAATATTTTCATTACTGTTAAAATTATGGCCGAAATCCCCTTTTGGTTTGGACTGAGATATCCTGTATTTTTGACTGCATAAAGGGGTTGCGACCCTTGTTTTCAATACAAAAATTGTTTGTCTTGACTCGTACACTTGAAAGTTTTTAAATATACCATGTAAAGCACTTCAAAATTTTCGCAGTGGTCATAACTCACATTTTCAAAATTATTTAAATTGTGTATCTTACAGAATTATTTTGTGTGACTCTGTAAATAAATAATAAATGTTTCCCCCCCCCCAAAAAAAAAACTGATATACGTCGCAGAGGTGCACTACAATATGCTTACTATAGAATATGGTGCGCATAGCATTTATCCTTCATTTACAGGGACACACAAGATATTTTTGTTAAATACTGTCTATGAGCAATAATTGCTGGACGTGCGTTTTCAATTGTGGTATGAGTTTTTATATTTAATCAACGTTCTGCATACTACCGTGTGTGTATAAATTCTATAGAACATATACAGGGCTACATGCACACAAGAATTCGAGTACATTCGCGCTTATCGTCAGAAATTGATGAATGGAAAATTTCAACTATGTTATGCATTTCTTAAGTGAACTAAATTTTAGCATACTAACGATAGATCATATACAGGGCTACACAAAAGAGTTCCGATATTTTTCATATTATAAATAGCAATTGCTCAAAATAATAGTTCGACTTTTTTTTTTTTTTTTTACTATGGAAGGTAATTGCTAAAGCTATATTTTTAACTGTGTTATATGTTTCCTAAACTGTTTACTGCATACCTCCTTTCACATTACTTTACGATGAAGTTTCGCTTTAATTTTCTGGATGTGTTGGAAAGTTCTTCATAATCTATGTTTCACGCATGGTTTTTCGCTCTTGTTTACGTTTAGTCAAGGTGCGTACACTCCTTGGAATTTACAAGGAGTCTGACACCACTATTTTAATTCAGAAATTTTCTATTTAATAATGTAATCGCAGACATCGTAATCGCCTCGTTTAATTGCAGAATGTGCAATATTATTCTGCGATAAAATAAGGCGAAAAAGTATGTTAAAAATTTGGTTTAGATGTGTACGCACTCTGGTTGCGTATATATTTAGCTTAAAAAAACTCAATACATCTGTTTATTTAATTATGTTAATCTCAGCGTAATTACATAATTTCCGAGAATTACGGGAAAAGACCACAGTTCTAGCAAACACGCTGGAGATGAAAATGATCGTAGAGCAGCAAATTATAAAAAATCTCTTGTTTTAAATGTTTTACTAATTTCCTGGAGTAACAACGGAGATCCATTCTGTTAAGATGATAATATTTTAATTTTTACTTTATTATTCACGTGTATCTTCAGTAGCTGCATCATGGAAAAACTCGTGTGAGATTGACAAGAAAAAAATCTCACACCTGAAATGACCGGGATTTTTCTATAGAGAATTTGTGTTTTTTTTTTATTAGTAGTATTGTCATTTTTTTCTGTTTCAACAAAGCAAGTCTTACTTACACATTCACGAGCGTATTTTCTTTCCTATTTACATGAGAATTGCATATTTTGTAAATCTCAGTACATTAAAACAATTATATAATTTCTAATTAAAGTATAAAAACAACATCAGTACTTTTATTTACGATGACGGTAAAAAATATCCTCTAGAAGACTATATTTTTGTCCTTTGCATTGGAGACGGGAAAATGTTAAAAAGCATACATTTTCTCTCTAGAAATTTAGCATAATCAAATTCACTTCATTTAAAAAAAAAAAAAAAAATTGGAGAAATATGAAGTTTTTACTTTTAATATAATTTTATAGTTTTAATCCAATTCATGTATATCTTCAGTAGCTGAATCTTTAAAATATCTCGAAATCTGATGGGAAAAAACCGACAACTGCAATGACAATATTTATTTTACAGAAAACACTGCTTATAGTGGTGAACTTTTCCATGTATATCTTCAGTAGCTGAATCCTTAAAAATACTTCGAAATCTGACAGGAAGAAACCGACAACTGCAATGACAATATTTATTTTACAGAAAATACTCCTTATAGATGTGAACTTAAAAACTAATTGTCCTGCTCAACACAGCTTTTTGACACTTCTTTGGCCGATTTTTTTTCCGCATTTGCCGGAAATTTTCAGGTATTCTAAATTTTATTTCATTTAAATATGCTAACATAATTGAATCGGTGATTGTTGTAAGAAAAAAATTCCATATTTTTACATTTCTCATTTTAAGATGGTTTTAATGTTTTTTCATGCTGATTGACTGTTTCGTGAAGAAAGGAACTGAGTCCGGGTACTACTTATGCATGTTTTTTTTTTTTTTTTTTTTTTTTTTTTTTTTTTTTTAAGGGGGGGGGGAGTAATTTAAAAGTTGAGTGTTGAAAGTCACTATGTCCATGACTTGGGAAATGTCAAAATACGGACTTAGTTCCTTTCAACAATCACATCGATTCAATTTCGAAATAACCGGAACAAAAAATCAACATTATCCCCCACACACTTGACGCACAGTAAACAAACACACTGGAGATCCTCCCTCCAGGAATAATTTTTTGTTTCTCGCACTGGAGATTTGAAACTGTGAAACTTAGAATACTTTTTTCTTCTGTAAAAACTTAGTAAAAGCAAATTTGCTTTCATCTTTATAATTTTTTTGGAAACTGTTAAATGCTTTTTTCTTCTCTAAAAACTTAGTAAAAGCAAATTTGCTTTCATTTTTATAAATTTTTTGGACGAAAAAGATATTTTTAATACAATGCTAGTATTTTATTTATTTAATTTTTTAATCAATTTTAATGTATACCTTCAGTAGCTGCATCATAAAAAAATTCTGCAAAACTGACAGGAAGAAATTGTTTATTTTAAATTTTGTTTTTGCTGGGGGAGAGGTGTTTTCAAAACATTTTTCCCCTCTGAACAACGGTGATCTTTCTAATAAGGAAAGTCTTTTACCGTGAAATTATCAATTTCGTTTAAAATTTTACAGGCATAATAACTTAAAGGAGCAAACTGATTTTCAGATCGTCATCGGTACGTTTTATGTGGTCATTTGCTCTCTTTTATGTTTTGTGACTTCTCTAGCATTTCTAATAGTCAGAGGTCACAAGGGGACGTCGCTGACAGGTATATCATCTCCCCTTTCTTTTGTTGATGACCACAGAACCTTTGGAAAAGAATGGCTAGTCAAAAGATTTGCGACTTTCTTAGCAAACATACAAACGGACCCTTAATGTAGCCATAACCTTAAAATTAGTTGCGAAAATAACACTGGGAAGGCCACAAAATATATTGAAAAACTGCATCGGATTTAGAGAAATGATGCCTTATAGCACATTGGCGAGTTTTTTGCATTCAATTACATCTTTTTTAAAGAGAGTGAGATCCTATATTTAGTAAAAACATGTGTTATTTTGCAGTATTGATTAGTTGTTACGATAGGAACGACAATAACGGAAGTAAACAGGGATACTTGCCTTCCTTTGGACATTCGGTGTCTTTATTTCAAAAATTATACGAAAACTGACGCTTTTATCTAATTTTTATTATTTTACTGTTTTCCTCGCACTGAAAGAATATAAGAAGCAAGTTATAAAAGTTCCCTGAGAAATATTAGCTGGGCATCTATAGTTGGGATTTTAATATAGTAGCTTATATTCAAATGTGTTTGTCAAATATGTTGAATTGTTTAGAGATTTTTTTATTATCAATGTAACATGGATCCAAATTCTGTCAGAAATATGCATGAATTTGTCAGGAAAGCGTTGGTTTTGTGTGTTACAACCAATTTCCTTTACTGTGGAGCATTTGTGTACGCAGGCAGGATGCAGGGAAAGACTACCCCTCTAAATCATTGCAGAAAAAAAAAAAAAACAGAAGAAAAAGAATACCGAAAGAATGTAAATATAATAAAAAGAAAAGTGCCTAGTTAAAGTGATGGCATTGATCTCACAGGCCTCGAAAAATAAAGAAATCGACAATAAATTAAGGGGAAGTTAGCACCCTTTTGTAATTAACATCACTATAAACTTTCTAACCCCCCCCCCCCCCTTTATAATTAACCAAACTCCCAAAACTAATAAGGGAAGCGCCTTATCACAATGAACCTATATACAAAATTTGAAGCAAATGGCATAATTCTGCATGAAAAACCCATTTATCTAAATTAAGGGGGATTAGCCCCTCCCCCGTTATAATTAACCAATGGACCCCCAAAACTAATCAGGGAAGCGCCTTATGACAGTGAACCTATATACAAAATTTGAAACAAATCGGATAATTCTGCATGAAAAACAAATTTATCTAAATTAAGAGAGGGATTAGCCCCCGTTCCCCCCTTTCTAATTAACCAATGGACCCCCAAAACAAATCAGGTAAGCGTCTTATCACAATGAACATATATACAAAATCAAAATTTGAAGCAAATCGGATAATTCTGCATGAAAAACCCATTTATCTAAATTAAGGGGGATTAGCCCCCCTCCGTTATAATTAACCAATGGACCCCAAAACTAATCAGGGAAGCGCCTTATGACAGTGAACCTGCAGGTGGTGGACAAAATAATACGAACACTCATGAAAAATGGTGAAAAGAGCAATATCTAGAAAAATACATGAGGAATTAACCTGAAACTGCAGGTGTGTAAACAGTATAGTATAAGTTATATATTTCCGTGAAGATGTTTTCCCGAAAGAACATAGGGGACTGTCTACAAATTGAAAAAGGACGAATATCTTTTAGATAACCCTGTAAAAACTAATGTAGCAAAAGCGTTCAAACTCGAGATTATTAATAAGTTGCTTATTTTAATATACTGTGATCATTTTTATGAGGATAGCATGTATACTCGTTAGAGAAATTAAGGTTTTTATAAAAACAGTCCCAAATTTCGATTAGTTTTTTTGCTTATAATTTGCAAATTTTTTAATATAAAAAAAAGTTCTTTTAAAAAAATATGACAAACAACATTGTACTTAATACTCTGCAATCAGAATTAAAAAATAATAAAAATTGGATGAAATATGAGCAGGTTTACTAAAAGATGTTTCACTGCATGCGCGAATGCAATCAAAATATAATATGCATAATGTATTAGCTAAGTATATAGTGCAACTTTTGTGAAAGTCTCAAAATCATAGCTTGAAAATTCTGTAAATTATCGTCGATAGAATAAGCTCGAAATCCGTTGTTCCCAAAAGAAGCAAAAAGATGAGGGGTTGTATCAAATATCTGTTGATTAGAGCCAAGATAGCGTACACAATATTGCACGTACTACTATATTTGGATACAACCCCTCATATTTTTGCTTCCTTTTGCAGCAACGGATTTCGAGCTTATTCTATCGACGATAATTTACAGAATTTTCAAGCTATGATTTTGAGACTTTACAAAAGTTGCTCTATATACTTAGCTAATACATTATGCATATTATATTTTGATTGCATTCACGCATGCGCAGTGAAACATTTTTTAGTAAACCTGCTCATTTTTCATCCAATTTTTATTATTTTTTAATTCCGATTGCAGAGTATTAAGTACAATGTTGTTTGTCATATTTTTTGAAAAGAACCTTTTCTTATATTAAAAACTTTGCAAATTATAAGCAAAAACTAATCGCAATTTGGGACTGTTTTTATAAAAACCTTAATTTCTCTACGAGTATACATGCTATCCTCATAAAAATGAACACAGTATATTAAAATAAGAAACTTATTAATAATCTCGAGTTTGAACGCTTTTGCTACATTAGTTTTTACAGGGTTATCCAAAAGATATTCGTCCTTTTTCAATTTGTTGACAGTCCCCTATGGGCTTTCGGGAAAACATCTTCACGGAAATATATAACTTATACTATACTGTTTACACACCTGCAGTTTCAGGTTAATTCCTCATGTATTTTTCTAGATATTGCTCTTTTCACCATTTTTCATGAGTGTTCGTATTATTTTGTCCACCCTCTGTATATACAAAATTTGAAACAAATCGGATAATTCTGTAAGAAAAACAAATTTATCTAAATTAAGGGGGGATTAGCCCCGTTCTCCCCTTTATACTTAACCAATGAACCCCCAAAACTAATCAGGGAAGCGCCTTATCACACTTAACCTACATACAAAATTTGAAGCAATTTGGATAATTCTGCATGAAAAACCAATTTATCTAAATTAAAGGGGTGAATTATCGTATTAATATTTTAACCTAGAAATTAATTAAAACATTATATCCAAGTTTTTAACAAACTGGAGTCTTTTTTCCTTACAAAAGGGATATATTTTCACACAATACACAGGAGCATCATTATTTAATCAACACTTTTCTGATCATTATAACTAGGTTGTGCCATGCAGCGAACGGCTTATGAAAAAGCTAAAAACTGTGGATTACGTGAGCAAAACGACTTCTGGTGGATCCATCGAAGAAAACAGGTAAGCTATTTTCATACGTCCATTTACCTTTTAGTGTAAAAATATTTAAATTTAAAGGTCTTTCCACAAGAAGTATACATTTTTATAACATAAAGTTCATGCAATGAATGAAAAATGGTGTTGTGTCAAAAGAGTAATGTCGTGGATCAAGAGAAGTATCACTTCCGCCATCTTATTAGTGGCTTCGCATAAAAACATTTACAATTTAACTGTAATTCATAAGATATTCTTTTGTTTTTTGTCCCTTTAAACAACATGTCTCACCCCACGCACAATTTCTGATTTTTTTTTTTTTTTTTTTTTTTTTGAGAGTGTGGGGCTGACACGCTATTGTTATGTTTGTAAATCTCAAATGAAATATGTGATATAGTAAAAGAAAATATTTCATTGTGTATGTAAGTAAATGAATACTAGCCCTATAGAGAATGCAAAATATATGAACTATGAAATGATGCTGCAAAATATATGAGGCTCACTAAAAAAACAGAAACAAAATTTTCACTACCTTTATCATCCGTATTTCATTCTTTTACAGTTCGGTAAACATCAGTGTAATAATGTTATTTCCCTTAAATGTGATACTGTTGAGATTTTCGATATACCCTTGATTTTGTGTATGAGCATGAATATTTAAAAATGTTAATATAACGTGGCGAAGAAAATTGATTGCAGTTTGAAAACTACTTGTGTTAAATTCTTATTCTAGGTAAATTATTCAAAATGTGCTAAATGTATTATTTTTTGACATTTTTTACTTTACAAAAAAAAAAAAAAAAAAAAAAAAAAAAACCTATTCTCAAACACGAATTTAGACTTTCTTATATAAAAGAACAAAAATATTAAAATAACAGTTGTTTGAATTCTACAACTCCCAAGAATTTTAAAAATGGAAATAGTTAATAAATTGAAAGCGAAAAAGAAGTTGATATATTATCTAACTCAAATGTCATTAGCCACAAATTATGCAAATTACCTATTTTAAAAAGAAACAATAGAAATAGTTAAATTAACCCACTAATTCTGCAAAATGAACAATGCATCTGTGAGAAATTATTGTCTATTAGATATTGAATCTTCGCTGAAATTGCGTTCGACAGTGTTGGTGGCATTCCTGTCAGCCAATATGGTTACATTTGGCGATGAAAATCCAATTCATTATTTTGTTATTGTTTTCTTATTCATATTGAATCAACCAATAATTTTTTGCACACGTGGTACTTAATATATATAAAAAAAAAAAAAAATTGCTGAGATTTTTTTGTTGAAATTCCTTTCTTGTAAGATCATTTATTGTCTTTCCTATCTGCTTGAGGCCCCACCAGTGGCTGAGAGGTTGTGCTCTCGAAGCTGGTAGACGGGAGGTGCTGGGTTCGATCCCAATCGCGCCCGTCGGCCTAATCGTTCGGAGTTTTCGTGGTTTTCTTCGAGCCGTGGATTTATCCATGCGTAAATACGGGTTAGGTTCCCTTAGAAAGACCCCCAAGAAGGGCACTCCCCCCGGGCCTATATCCCAAGTGTAGATAATTGGCCGTCAATATTCAACCCAACCCAACCCAACCCTATCTGCTTGAAAAATTAAAGTAATCACATTCAAATGTCCAAAAATTGAATAGCGTTTTCCGTAATCCTACAAATTCGATACATTTTGAGATATACCTACACGACGTGCACAAAGCCATCATTGGTCATATACTAAAAACCGTCACAAAACGTCACTTTTTTTTTATATTTTCTTAATGATCTGTTACTTTTATAGAAAACTAAAAACGCCATTTGATTTTTTTTTTTTTGCACCTGGCAACAAAACCTACATATTTTATGCTTTTACCAATAAAACTTATTTCATGATGGTGTCAGAAAATAGATCAGTTTTTAGAACATTCTTAACCGTAATAAACCAGGGTTAGTCGAAATTATGTTAACATTTAAAAGGAATTATATTTGAACATAAACATTTATTGAACTCGTCTTTCTTCTAAAGTTAGCCTTTCACCATTACGTATATCTGAAACAAAGAAAAATGCATTTCGCATTCAAATGTTAACATAATTTTGACTAACCCTATTTGAGTGTTAAAACCATGAAGTTTAAAAAGAAAAAATCTTTCGTAAAATAAACTACGATAACGGCTTATTTTTTGTAATTTCTACTGATTTTCATTTCAATGTGCATATGATAATTGATGAAATCAAAACACTTTATGTTTTATAAAGAGTTTTGGTGGCATTTATCACATTTGCTAAATAAAAAAATCTGTATACGAATATTTGTTAGTGCCAGATAATTCATAATACTTGTAGTGATTATTTAATATTATTTAATAATGTATTGATAGTTTGATCAAGAATGCATTTTTTGTTCTTAAGGGGTCGTTTCACTGAAACTCCCCGATCGCGAAATCCCATGTTGACCTATGGGGAAATTTAAAAGGGCGATTGTTCATTACCTAATATAATTATTAAAATACGGTTTTAACCAGCAGAAAGTGTATATCAGATGCTGATGATGTGCGTTTTTAAAAATTGTTTCCGTAATTTTTCAGTATTTTTCAGAAGATATAGAATTTTTATGAAGTAAAAATTGCAAAGTTTATAGGGATTTTTTAACACTTATAATTTAAGGTGACAATTTTCAAAAACGAACATCGTCGGCATCTGATGTCTGCATTCTGATGGTAAAAACCGTATTGTAATAATTGTATTATGTAATGAGTAATTGCGCTTCAATGTTTTCCCACGTGTTAACATAAGATTTTGCGATCGGGGAGTTTCAGTGAATCGGCCCCTTAATTATTTTATCTGTATTCTCAAAATCTTTCTCACATTGAAATGTATTATTTCTCACAATAGGGCGAGCCGTAAAGAATTAATATAAAAAAAGAAGAAAATATAAATATGTAGTTAAACTTCAATATGTCGAACGGATATAACTCGAATTTTCTGTATCTCGAAAGCACTTCGCTACCTTTTGTAACTCCAGTTTTCTATAACTTGAAACAATTTTCAATCCTGTTTTTACTTTGAGATATTGAAGTTTGACTGTATAGATATTTTGAATTCAGTCTTAAACCGCATTCACGATAATTTTTTTTTCTGGAATTATCCAGAAGTCAGAAAATATATTTTAAAGTGTTTGTTCGTGAATAATCGGTAATGGTAATATTATAAGCTCCTTCTTCCTTCCTTAACTCTTGATGGCCACCTAGGTGTCCATTCTTATACTGATAGGACTCAGCGTGTTCTGTGTAGCGCGATCTAATTGCGAGAATGAAGACAAATTTTGTAGGAGGATTAAAAAAGACGAGGGACGAAGAATTACCTGAAAAATAAGCACCACATATCCCCCAGCGTTGATTTTTGGAACTAATTTTTATTTCGCGGAATACTTCGTCCCCCGACTTTTTTAATCATCCTACAAAAGTTGGCTCCATTCTTGCAGATATATCGCGCTACATTATACGCTGAGTACTATCAGTTTAATTAGGGCCACCTTGTAGATTGAAATAAGACAATTTCCGTTAAATGGCTATTTTTTTTTTTTTTTTATGTGACAATTTGGAGATTACAATGTATAAGGTGTAATCTTTCTTCATGGCTGACAGTACGTTTTCAGTTGTTGTATGCGTTACTATGCTTAATAAAATTTTAGTTTATTACGTGGTGTGTATAAATTGCATACATCATATTCAGGGCTTCACGAAAGTATTCTTAAGCATTACCACCTATAGGCATGAATTGCTTAAAGTATGTTCTAACAGTGTTATACAATTTAACGCTAGAACGGCCAACAAGGGATCGATTCGACTCTGATAAAATTATTAAATGTTGGTTCAGAACAGAAATTTCGGCGTAAAATAAGTTACATGTAAACCACACAGGAATAATTTTAAAAAACTTAAATAAAAATTACAGTGTAAAACATTTTTATAAAGCTTGAGTAAAATGCCCGGGCGTTCTATTGTTAAATCTAAACTATATTCTTGTATTATAAAAGATGTTTGTAGCATATAAATAAATTTATATGTAGTTCTACACAAAATAAATTGAATACATTGCCGTGGATGGTAGTTGCTAGAAGTGAGTTTTTAGTTACATTATAGGCAGGGCCGAAACTACGAGGCAGCGAGCGAGGCATGTGCCCCAGACGCCAGAGTAAAAGGTTGCGCCATAAGATTTGGTTTGTTGTTCATTACAAAAAACAAGTAACGAAACTTGGGTAAAAATCGTACAATCAAACAACCTTCTCAAGAAAAAAAAAAAAAAGTTAATTTATATCATTTATTGGTTTTTCGAGTAATTATAATAGATTGTGCACCCTGCTTAGACTGAAACCTGTCTTAAAAAAAGAATTTTTATGAGGTTACTTACTGCGATCTGTCTTAGCAAATTTAACTTACTTTTTTTAAATGTTCTCTACTAAAATTTCAATTCTGAAATTCACACTGGTAACAGGAAGAAATGATTAAGGCCGTTCTCAAATCCGAACTAGCTGCTTTATGACATATTTTTTAATTCCTTTTTGTTCGGAAACGCATGAAATTGGCAGGCGTTGTTATTCAGAAACTTTATCTGTCACCTTTATCAACATTTAAATGAAAAGTATGAATGCAATACCGAAATAGATTGAAAAGATTTTTTTTTTAATTCAAAATAGTTTGATTAAATTAAAATAATTTCTAGAGGTAGTAATGCAAGTGCATAAAAAACATTTATTTGTCATCATTTTAAAAACCATAAGAATTTTTTTTTTTTTTTTTTACATACTTTCTGTTAACTTGCATTTCTGTATGTATGTGGCAGTCAAATCTTGATACTCATTTTTCACCCACTTCCTGTTGACGTAGAGCTTTGAAATTTGTAATATATATGTATTCCTGAGGGCAATACATGAATTAGACATTATATTTTTATTCGATCCCTAAGGGGGGTCAACGTCGGCCCAACACTTGCATTTTCCGCATAGAAATAACGTTATGATTGTTTAATTGAAAAAATAGCTACATTGTTGCAATCCATTTTCACCACATTGTTGCCCGCATCATTGTGACGTCAACGTTGAGTGACGCACAAATTTGTGGTTTATAATACGAGTTGACTATTTTGTGAATTTTAATGAAATGTATGTTTTTTTTTTTTTTTTTTTTTTTAGGGTTTCGTTCATCTCACGAAACCCTATTGCTCCCGCTCCGTTGTCTGTCTGTCACAGAGCCATTCTCGAAAACTATGTAAATTACAGAGTTGAAACTTTGTGTATAAATCAGAATATCAGCTGTGAAGAACTGAAAATATTAAAATTTGAAAAATTCGTATTATTTTAATAAATAGAGATTAAAAAAAAAAAAAAATTATAACAGCCTTTTCCAATTAAATTTAAACGTTTTCCGTTATAGCCGATGCAAAAATTAAAAATCCACGAAGAAATTCTTTCTACAAAAATTAATTTTCTATCAGACGATTTCCACGTGAAAAATGAAATAAAAAGTTTCACCAAATGAAAAAAAATATTAATATGAAATAAAATTGATTGACGTCATAGTCGTAATAAAACGGAAAATGTCTAAGATTTCTCAATAATACAAGGAGTATGTGTAAGTACACAAAGCAGATTAATATCACGTCATTAGAGAATTATAACGAAAATCTGACGTCATATGGGAAGTTTAACTAATTTTTCAAATGTTTAAGAATAATACAAAGCGAATATCAATATAAATAATAGAGAATAGTAAATATATGAGTTTGAGGTTTGAGAAACATATTGAATCGTGATAAAAATCCGATTATGGAAATATTCGCATATTTTAACATTTTGAAGGTATCTGTTTAATTTTGAAATTATTTTTTTAAATATTGTATTTAGTAAGTATGACGGATATTATTATGACAGAATATAATAGCGGGCTTGGACCGCTATCCAGCTGGTTTAGATATTCGAAAAAAGGAAAAAATAGAACTGTAAATTTTTACTTTATAAAAAACATGACTATTTTTTTGTTGCTGTTGCTAAATGAAATTTGTTTGAATTTATTAAAGAAAGGATAAAGTGTTTTGAAAGGAATATTAAACGAAACCCTTTGAGCGATCTTCGATCACACTTACCCACTTGTTTTCAATTACATTTAATTTTTTTTTCTTAGCTGCTAAATATTTGTCTATATTACTTTTTGAAATTTTTAAACTTTTCCAATTAACAAAAACAATTTTACAATAAATTAATTACTTTTAACAAACATTTACCTATTTATATATTTATTGAAGTGATAAATCAAAGTAGATCTAAAGAGAGATTTCACGCAAGAAGGACTTTCTGTGTATCTATATTATTAAAACTAAAATAAATAAATTTCAAAGAAAAAAAAAAAAAAATATTCCCTTTTTAGAACGAAATCAAATCAAATCTAGAAGGAATAAAATAATTGAATGTAGAATAATATTTTTTTAATCGGTGATAACATTATGTCAGCTGTAATAAAAGTATTTTGTGTGTTTCAAAGCTGCTACATTTTTTTTTTTTTTTCATAATACTATGTTTCAAAAATTTAATCCTTCTATAAACAGTATAGAAAAATTAAAAATAAATCGAAATTTATTATTTTGACATTAAATTAATTACTTATTGCTTTCATTTAAGGTGGTTCTCAAATGAACTGCTCAACAATACGAAAACTTCTGACTCATTTTAAAACGCAAAAACATAAAATAGGCATACTTGACTTGACTATTGTAGAGATTTGGAATAGAAATGAGTTTTCTATTTTTCGATAAACAACGTATCGAGTTATAAGCGATTCGTGTCACGCGAGGGCACGATTTTCCCCATTCCCTCTCTGCTGCCTCGGGAATTCGGTTCAAAACGCCGATTTTGACAGTGTTTTCTGAAAGATCTTCTGTCTTTATCGAAAAATGGAAAACTTATATCGATGACATAGTTTCTGAATAATAACACCTGCCAATTTCATCCGTTTCCAAACAAAAATGAATTCAAATTTGTGTCAGAAAGTAGTTAATTTGGGTTTGAGAACAAACAGCCTTAATAATAGCCAAAAATAAAATGTTTTCTGTTTAGAAATCCTCACCTTATTTAATCGCAGAATTGCTGTCATTAAATAAGTCGCAAATTAATTTTCACAACATATAGCGAGTACCACTTCTCTAAATAAATAAAACGTAGAAGATAACGTGAAAGAATTTGTTTGACATTTATCTTCATCATAGATAGTATAAAATAAAATAAATTATCGGCAATATAATTATATGAATTAAAAAATATATAAATTTCAGCCTCTGACAAATGTTTATCATTCATATGATAAGTTTCTTATATCTTTCAAAGTTGAGAAATATTTTATACATTATATTTTGAAAATTTTTAAATTTCGATCCAACCAAATAAAAAATAATTAACTTTTATTATTTTTATATTTACTTTCAACTTTAACATCCATTATATATATATATATAACCATAAATGAAACATTACCATAACACCAACTTATATATATATATATATATATAACCATAAATGAAACATTACCATAACACCAACTTATATATATATATATATAACCATAAATGAAACATTACCATAACACCAACTTATATATATATATATATATATATATATATATATATATATATATATATATATATATATATATATATATATATATGTACTTTTTAAATTCTTTTAATAATAGCCTCCTCACCCCTCCCCCCCCCCAAAAAAAAAAAGATCTGTATAAATTTAAAGTTCCGAGTTCCCTTAACAAAAGTATATAATTTATGAAGTCTCGCCTTAAATAAATAATTAAATATAAATAAAATCATAGACGAATAGAATGTAAAAATATATATGAAATAATTTTTTTTAAATATTTCAAGAAAACTCTGAATAAAAAAACCTAGAAATAACAATATAAAAACGAATTTAAGATTTATATATAAACATATTAGTCTATGATATCATTTCATAAGCTATAAGAAAAGTATTTTGCATACTTCTAAGCTGTTAAACAATTTTATATGCTACATTTTGGAAAAATTTAAATATTTAACAAAATAGGAAATAAGCTTTTTTTTTTATTATTTATAGAACTTATATTATTTTTACATACATTTAACATTTTCTAACTTTAACATCCATTTATCAATAGCTAAGAATAAAATTTTAAAATGTTATGTATATATATGTTTGAAGTTCTGGTTATAATTAACAAAAATATATCTTTCTTTCTTTCTTTTTTTTTTTTTTTTTTGCCTAATGGAGAGTGCCAAGCATGAAGGACTTAAAGTCTCCTTATAAAAAAGTAAAATAAATGTAAAAAATATATATATAAGCTATTAGATTATAAAAATATATTTAACAAAAAAAATTAATATTTTCTAAAAACTCTTTTAAAAAAATAAAAGTAATAATATAAATGAATTTAAGAAAAAACTCTTAGTCTATTACATGATTATATAAGGTATAAGAAAAAAAATATATATGTTTCTAATCTGTTAAAAATTTCTATATATATATTTTTTTTAATTTAAAATTTTTAACAAAATAGAAAACATATAATTCGCACTTTAAATTTTTACATTAAGTTAACTGCCTTTAGCATTCATTTAACAATAGACAAAAATATAATTGGAAAGTGTATATTAGATAAATTTGAAACTCTGTGTCTAATAAACAATAATGTATCATTCTTGTTTAGAATGTTATGCATGAAGGACTTTCTAAGCCACTCAAAAAAATTAAACGAATAAACGAATAGATTGTAAAAATATAGTTGAAAAAAAAAATAATAATACATCCAAAATTTTTGCAAAAAGAATAAATGAATAAATAAAATAAAAGTATAGTGATATAAATGAACAAAAGAAAAAACTATCAGTCTATGACATCATTTTATAAGGCGTAAGAAAAGTATTTTATATATTTCTAAGCTATTCATTTTTTATGTGTATATAAAATATAAATATATGTGTATTTTTGTTGGGGGGGGGGGGGGATTTTAATTTTTTAACAAAATAGAAAATATATAATTCATACTTAAAATTTTAACATTAAACTATTTGCATATAACTTTTACATTCATTTAACAATAGTCAAAAATTAAATTTTAAGTTTCTCTTTCAGAATGCTATGCTTGGTAAAATTTGCAAAGCCTCGCCTTAACAAAAAATAAATATATATAAAATTAAATAAAAAGAATCAATAGATTATAAAAATAAAGTAAAGAAAATTTAGAAGTATTTAAAAAAATGTAAAAGTAATAATATAATTAATTAACTTTATATATATATATGACATTTTATAAGCCCCCCCCCCCCAAAAAAAAATCATTTTGCATGTTTGTAAACTATTAAAGATATTTATTTATTAGTCTTTTGATTTTTTTTTAATTTTCTAATAAAATAAAAAATATATAATTCGCATTTATTAAATTTACAATAAATTAATTGCTTTTAACAGCAAACATTTTTCTTCTTCTGGGGACTGTGTCTCATTAACAAATATATGCCATAAGGTAAATATAAAGGGAGGGGTCATGAAAAAATGTTTTTCTATCTCCAGAGCAAAAAAAAAAAAAAAAAAAAAAAAAAAGGAAAAAAGAAAAGAAAGAAATAATAAGGGATAATAAAAAAAATATCACAATATAAAAATACTTTTGAAAAAAAAAAAGTAAAATGTTTTGCACAGTATAAAATCTAGTTATTAATGTATATGAATTTCAGAAAAAAATAATTTCTATGACATATTTTAACAGACATAAAAAAAAAAATATTTTGTAGGTTTCAGAGCTAAATATTTGTATATTACTTTTTCCAAAAATATTTTTTCTAACCAAGAAAGAACAAAAATAGAATAATAATTCGCTATTATTTAAAAGTTTGTAATACACATTTTCACGCACATTATTTATTATAATTATATCATTTCATTTTTATTATTGTAATATTTGAATTAATAATACTTTTTCAAACCATTCTCAATATTTCCAAAAAAATAATAGAATTTCATTACTTCTTATTTTTATTGAAATTTTTTTTTCAAAAATTATTTCAAATAGTATTTTTTTTTTTTTTTTTTTTTTTTTTTTTTTATATCACAGAAATAAATTAACACACAAAAAGAGAAACAGACACTGAAGTGTTTCAAAATTTTTAATAAATAAATAACTACTTACATGTTATCGGAATCATCATGGACTGGTGAAATTTAATCTACTTAAAAAAATACATACCATTTCAAAGTTTTACAATACTGTTTTGTGTATTTTCCGTACATGTGTATGCTAAATAGAGTATTTTGCTGTACACTGGTGAACTCTATCTAAGACAATTTTGCAATCTGCTATACTGTTTTTGTGCAGTGCAGCAGAAATGTGTTGAAAATGGCTGTTAAAATAGTACAAATACCAAATTGTTTAACTAATTTCAGTTGCAGTAAACTGACAAGTAATAATAAAGCATGTATTTTTCCTAACGAAAAAGCTATATAATGATTATCACAAACAAACGTAATTCGGTAATTTCTTTTAAGACTATAATATACAACATTGTATGTAATTATAGAACACCGCACTAAAACATGGCACGCGGAACTAATACAAACATTTAAATTAATGAGAGACATTATCGCTAATACATACAAAATGATTAGTAAATATACCAAAATGACTAGAGAAATCAAAAGCTAAAGAAATACATGCGTTTAGAAATAATTTTACATAAATTTATATTATTATACTAAATTAATTAAAATGATTATTACAATTTAAAAGATTTTCATTCAAGAAAGAATTATTCTTAAATAAAGAATGAGATATTATTAAACATGTTTTCATACATATATATTACTTTATTAGGACTCGTATATTATACTTTATTTCTATAGGATGCACTTTTTGTATTATATTAAATACTTTTCTTAATTTATTTCTACATTAGTACGTGCTAATTGATTGTCTCAGCCATTTCCATCACAGTTTTGCGAAATTTTGACAAAATTTATGCTACAACTACCTTGCAAAGAAAACTATCAGAAGAAAAATGTAATAAGACTTAACCATACAAAATTTAATTCATTAACATTTTGTTAGGTTAAGAAGATCTTCGCGATTTAAAAGAAATTATTCAAATGATAATCACCTCCTCCAAATATATACAGTTTTATGAAACAAATCCTAACCTATGTTAAAATATACACTGAATACCTTAATTATAAAAAAAATGCAAAAAAAATGCAGAATAATGCAAAACAAAATTGAAAGTGCATTTTAAAATTTTTTAACTCGTGAAAGTTTAGTTAACTTTTTTGCTAAAATATTGCAACTTTCGGTTCGTCTAAGGGAATGAAATGAGACGAACTTACAAATTATTATTATTATTATTATTATTATTTTGATATACAATTCCTTAAAACCCGCGTTTCAATGAAATGGTTTTTAAAAAACGATATATGCGTTAAAATTTTGCACATATCCCTAAACATTTGTAAAAGTACAATACATTTTTTTAAGAAAAAAATAAAGGTTGCTAGAGATATATATAACTTAGCAATCTCTTAGAAAAAATAAAACCCATGCCTTAGTATAAACAAAAATCACACTTTTTTAGAGGAAATGTCTATTAATATCACATATACCTTTCCAAAGAAAAGTTTTCTCTGTTCAGTTTTCTAAGCAGAACCATTACGAAAAAGCGTCTTAATACCTACCCACACTGTCAACTGGAGTGCAACCAGCTGTTTTAATTCTGGCGGGAGAAGACGCACATTTTAAAAAACAGTATACTGATTAAAATAAAACAAGAACAGAGTTATTACTTGCTTTAAGCAAATTTCCTCCTGGATGCTTTGGCTCTTTTATTTATATATAAGTTTTTAGTTCAAGCATTTTCAAATGGAAAATGTCTAATTGTGGCAGTTCGAATCACAATAGCAAAATATTTACATGAATTATCATATGTGAACTGACACGGAATGATCATTTGCATGGCATCTTGCAGACTTCCTTTTACTGATGTCGGGAAGAGCATACCTTAAATTTTCCCAAAAGTTTTTATCACCCCATCTTAAGAAAGTGCTTGTCTTTAGCCAGAGACGCAAATCAGGATCTAAATCTCTTTGCGACAAGCTTCCAATCAGAATGACAATTAATTTATGTCTAGAAGTCCTTAAAACTTCATGATGAGCTGATTTAAACTCATAGCGGCACCACTCACTGCGGATAAAATTCTCAGAGAGGATAAGTATAGTTCTCCGGGAACTTTCCATGGCATTGATGATGGCATCAGACAAATAACCTCCAATTGGGAGATCTCTATAATGAAGGCACAATCGGAAATGGGGATTTCCACATTCTAGCTCTGCAGCAAGGACTTGTCCTACGAAAGCTTCATCCTTTTTACTGTAGGACAAAAAGGCATCATATCTCTTATTATCATCGTCAGGTGCTCTTCCGTCAGAGTTGAAGATGCGAACACCATATTTTGAAAAGAACCAAATACTCATTTTTTTCCTGAAAACCACAATAAGCACAATCACTAAAATAAGTATAACAAATAGAGATGCACTTAAGATAAATACGGGCACATATTCATTTACACGGAAAGACTGTATGTAGCTTGGAGATGCAACAGTGAAGTTGGTACAAGTAGTCATATTAAATTCAACAAGTGGTAAAGTAACACTCTCGTTGTATACACAATGAACACTGTAGATATCATGTACAAGGTCTGTACGAGATTGAAGCCAGTGAGTAAAATCACCTACAAATTGACATTCACAGGCCCACGGGTTATGGGAAAGCTGAATATCGACTAGTTTTAGGTTTTGGTTTAAATTCCACACTTGAAATTCAACAATATAGTTGTTATCTAAATGCAGCACTTCTAGGGAACGAAGTTGGGTAAAAGTAGTGTTTCCAACAGAGCTGATTTGATTAAAGGATAAATAAAGCTCACGGAGATTTATGAGTCTTTCAAACTCATAACCATGCAATACAGCGATGCGATTATGTTGCAGATACAAAGTTTGTAGGGACTTAAGACCATTAAAAGTTCTATTGTTTATCACATGAACATTGCTATTGTTCATATATAGCACCCTCATATTTTTTCTTCCGATGAAAGTGTGACTGGAAAGTGATGGAATATCATTTCCGTCTAAGTACAGTTCTGTAACATCCATTGGAATTCGACGGGGAACAGAAATATGGTTTTGTGAGCTGCAATCTACAATATTAGTATTCCAGCTCTGGTCGTAAAAGCATGTACAATTTTCAGGACACACCATTTCACAATCACATGCATCAAATTCACAACAATGACATAGGGCAAAACAGTGACTTTTATAACGGCAAAGGAACTGCGAGGAATGTGCATGCACGATTGATACTTCTGTCTTTTGTCTATTAAAAGACAGTTGACAGGCTATATCTTCAATATCTACCATTCGTGGATACTGTCTTGACTCGTCCAGCGAGCCTATTCGTTGTATCCATTCCATATTGCAGTCACATAGATAAGGATTTTCAGAAATTGAAAATTCTGGTAAAGGTTTACGGTTGCGAACTTCAGTCAATCGAAAAGCATTTACTTCTAAATTTTCTAATCGATTTCTTGTTAAATCCACTCGCGTAAGATTAGGCTTCCCCATAAAGGTGAAAGAGTGTATTGTTTTTATACGGTTGTCATTCAAAAACACAATTTCGATTCCGTTTGGTAAAGATGAAGAATCTATTTCAGTAATCTCATTAAAAGATGCATCCAATGTGCGGAGCTTTAATAAAGCTTCCATTTCAAAATAATTGCCAAGCAACTCTATTTGATTGTCATGCAAATCAAGCCATTGCAATCCCAGTGGTACTAATGCGTAATCAAACCATTCAATTCGATTGGCTGATATGTTGAGCATCAACAAATCATGAAGATTGCTAAATAATCCATTGACATCTGTGAGAAAATTGGAATCTAATCGCAATGCATGCAAATATAAAATATCATCAAATGTACTTTGCTCAATGGAATGAATTTCATTATTAGCTAAACTTATAATTCTTAAAGATGGCAAATCTTCAAATGCTCCTTTGGATATATTTCCTATTTTATTTCCACTCAGAACTAAACTGTAAAGATTTTCTAAACCTAAGTAACTGGCATTATGAATATCTGTAATTTCGTTGTTGGATAAATCCAAACTACGAAGAAGCTGCAATGGCTGGACGGCAGCTGGCACTGAGGTCAAACGGTTACTTGACAAATTAATTTCCATCAGGGCACTATTATTTCGGAAGGCATCTGGGTGTATATTGGAGATTTCATTAAACTGTAAAGAGAGCTGGTTCAATACATATAATCCGCTAAACGTTGCTGGAGAAATGTGTGTAAGTCTGTTATTATTTAGTAGCAATGTATGAAGTTTATACAGAGATGAAAATGCATAATCTGAAATTATTTCTATCTCATTGTCATTCAAGAACAACACTTGAAGACTGTATTGACTACGAAATATGCTTGAATCAATTTGTGTAAGTCGATTATGACTAAGATCCATGCGAAGAAGTCTAATCAAGTCAGCAAATGTATCTGATCCAAGCCAGTGGCTAGTTATTTCGTTGTGACTTAAATCAAGTGTTAGCAGTTGTTGTAACCCGGTAAACAAACCAGGTGGTAATACACTAATTGAATTATTTTCAAGATAAAGTTCATTTAGCTCTTCACAGGGTCTTAGAACTGTAGGTGGAAGAGCAACCATTTGATTGCTGGATAAATCCAAAATTTTAAGTTTATCAAGACCATAAAAAGCAGCTTCTTCAGCACGTGATATAACATTATGATCTAATCTCAGTTCTCTAAGTTGATTGACGGCTGCAAAACCTTTGTTAATTAGCACCTTAATCCTGTTGTGGGATAAATGAACACGTTGAACATCAACTAAGCACAAAACATCATCACGATTTCCTGTAGATAAACCTACATTAGATATGTCTGAAAAATCATTCAGAGTCAAATTTAAAGTCTCTAATCTTCGAAGGGGACACAACAGAGTTTGTGGCAAATTGTTCAAATTATTTTCCCCCAAATCCAATCTTTCAAGCAACTGAAGTTGAGAAAAAGTTTCAGCTGATAATATAAGTGCGAAATTACCTTGTTGTTGGTTTCGGGACCTTACAGTCAAATTTGTAAGCTGGGACATTCCACTAAAGGCCATAGGAGGAATAGAAACAAATTTACAATCTTCAATCACAAGATCACGCAAATTCCTTAAAAGTCCAAATGTGCTATTCAATAAACTTTCGGAATCACTATTAAAGCTGTTGGGGTACCGGTTATACGTATGAATATTATTATCACAAGTAACACGTAATTTCACTATACGTTCCGGCTGGATTGAAGAGAAATTTCGAAATATATCGTTGACATTTAGCACAATGCATTTCACAAAGGCCTCTCCTGTATTCCCGGATATTGGTTCACTTATGCAATTATCATTGCCTGTATAAACACAAATACTCATGGAATAAACGATGAATAGCTGAAGTTGAACCGATATGGTCCGCCGTGACACAGAGCTTCTCTGCATATTTATGAGTAATAGATGAATTCAAAGAAGAGAAGGCACTAGTGAGATGCTCTAACACAGCATGATGTAATCCTCGTTACATTGGGGCAGCTATAGAGCGGCCGGACTAGATGAATTTCCATCCAGAAGGAACTGGGAAGAGCAGGAGTAGGATTCTGATATACCTCAAGTGAGTTAGCATCACTGAATGACTGGTCGTACTCTCTTGATTCAACTCTTCGCCGACAGCACGTGGAATTTCACTCCGCCTACAGCCAGCCCTCCGCCAATGGGAAGAGGGGGGGAAAAGCCATTCGGACGAAAAGGGAAGATGCCGGTTATGCTTCAAATCGCCGCACTCTGACCCAGACGGCTGATCGCTGCAGCTTGCTGAGGTCTGTTTTTCCTCCGTCACCGGATCAAATCCTGCAAAGAAAGAGAAGAAAGAATAAATGCCGAGTAGAAATTGACGTAAAAATTACATCGCTCCCGTCTTCACGCTAAATTTTCTACCACCTGGTGCTTTTAGCATATTCATGTACAAACAAACTAAAAATGGATTATATAGGATTAAACAGGATTAAGGGAGCAATATTTTTTTTATTTCTTAGATAATCCTTAAAAGTAAGAAATTTTGTCGCGTGTCTTTTTATAAAAATCTCAATAGGGGACATTTATTTAGTCCTGACACACGGCGTCTTTGTTAAATTAAACAGAATATGAGAATATAAATGAATAAAAGGAATATAAATATAATATATTAGAATGTAAATGAAATGAAATATTACAGTTTTTGTTTGTTAATATAATTGTTTTTGTGGAGATTCTAGTAATGAATAGAGAATTAGATAAATAAATAAAAAATAATCGCATGAGAAACTATTAATTTTATTAATTTTATTTATTTATTAAATTTATACTTATTTAACATTATTTAAAAATATATTTGTAAACATATGATAATATATAATTCATAACATTACTTTTAAATATATTAACCAATTGATTATATTGGATTAAACAGAATTAAGGGAATTTATTCTAGTTCTTAGATAATTCTTAAAAAACAAGAAAGTTTGTGGCGTGTCTTATTATAAAAATGTCAATAGAAGACAATCATTTATTATGACACAATGCGTCTTTATTAAATAAAATGGAATATAAATGATTTTTCGAAGAGACACTAGTTACGAATAAAATAGGTGAAAGAATTAAATATAACAACATGAAAAAATGTTATTTTTATTCATTAAGAAATTATTAAGAACTTGACTTAAATGTATAGTTATTTAACATTGCTTTTGTATACATCGATAAGCAAATTTCACTGTTCTGGAATGGATTTTACAAGATTAAAAAAGATTAGGAGATTAATATATATTTTTTTCTTTTAGATAATTCTTAAAAGGCGAGAAATTTTGTCGCGCTTCTTATAAAAATCCCAATAGAGAACTTTTATTTAAACATAACGCATTGCCTCTGCATTAAATGAAATGGAATATAAATGTTCATTGAAGAAATACTAGTTAGGAATAAAACATGTGAAAGAATTATAGATAGAAATAGGAAAAAATTATTATTGTTATGCTTTAAGAATTTAATATAATTTTAAGTAAATTATAGTTGTTTTTGAGGACATTCTAAAATGAATATAAAGCTAGGAAAAATTAAAAATATAAAGGTAGATAAGAAAATATGAATTTTCTTCTTTAAAAATTTATTAAATTTATAATTATTTAGCATTACTTTTAAATATAAAAGTAAATATATTATATAGGATGATAATATATAATATTAATTATTTGTAAATACATTAATAGATAAATTAAATTGAAATAAACAGGATTAAGGAAATGCATTTTCTAGTTCGTAGATAATTTTTGTAAAACAAGTAATTTTATTGCTTGTCTTATAATAAAAATCCTAATCGAACATATTTAATTAATCATGACAAACTACTTGTTTATTAAATGAAATGGAATATAAATGTTGTTGAGATGATACAAATTATTAATAAAAGACGTAAAAGAATTAAAAATAGAAACATTAGAAAATATCATTTTTATGCTTTAAGCATTTATTATGATCTTTACTTAAATTTACAGTTAAATAATCATTAATTAAAAAGAAATCGCATTTGCGAGAATAAATATAAATATATTTATATATTGAAAAATAGATTTAAATGTTCTGGAATTGATTATATAAGTTTAAACAGGATTAAGGAAACAATACATTCTTTTTAGATCATTCTTAAAAAGCAAGAAATTTTGACACATGTCTTATTATAAAAATCTCAATAGAAGACATTTATTTAATCATGACACACTGCGTGTATATTAAATGTAATTTAATATAAATGCTTTTTGAAAAGATAAGAGTTCCGAATAAAGACGAAAAAATTAAAAATAAATCGCAAAAAAATATTATTTTTACGCTTTAAGAATTTAATAAGATATTTACTTAGATTTATAGTTATTTAACATTACTTTTACATACAGACTTCATCAAAAGATTTCAGAGCCCCATATTTTTAATATAAGTTAAAAAATAATAGTTGAATACATATATTTAACAGCGTACAATAAAGATATTTTTTAAGTTACCGTAATTTCCAGTGTATAAGCTGCGGATATGTTAGGCCTGTTTCAAACCAGAAATTTCAGTTAAAAAATGAAGGCAAATAAGTTCCGAGCATAGAATTTTTTTTTTACATTTTATTATTATTATTACTATTATTGGTAGGAAACAGCGTTATTTGAGCTGTGGCTCATACCCAGGTAATTAAGGTATTACAGTTTGTAAAATAAAATGTTAGCAAACAAACAAGTCAACTTTAAATTAATCCTTTTAATTAAAACATTTGCCTTAAAAAACGAAGTTTTTTTCAAGGCTAAACTATTTTGTTATTCTGAAAGTTTTGTGTTTTATTATGCAAGTTAATATAGATAATTATGAAAATCAGAATAATTCTTGCAGAAACTGAAAAAAAAAAAAGAAAAGAAAGAAAGAAAGAAATTAGTCTTCAGCAACAAAAATAATAAAGAAAAATATTTTTTTACGCTAAAAAAAATTCCATAAAGAATTTTTTATATGCATTTTTTTATTATTTTTCTTAACACATGTTCAAATAATAAAAAAAATACATATAAATGTTTAAAACGTATTTTTATATTTAATTTTTTTTAACATATGGTTTCATTAAAAGTTTAGTTATTCGTTTCCTGTTAATTTTTACAAAATGTAATAACTTAAAGGGAAAAAAAAAACACTGTATGCAGTTCAGCATTTGTATTCGATTAATGCTTTTAAAGACATAAAAATATGTATGTGCTCGACATTGTTAATCAAGGGCGTATATTAATCACAGTTCTAGAATGAAATAAGGTTTAAATAGGATTAAGAGAGTAATAATTTTTACTTCTGAGACAATTTTAAAGAAGTATGAAATTTCTTGCGTGTCTTATTTTAAAAAATAGGGCACATTTATTTAATCATGGCACACTGCGTCTGTATTAAATTAAATGGGATATAAATGCTTTTGAGGATACATTAGTTATGAATAGAAGACGACGGAAAAAAATTAAAAACAGAAATATATGCATTTTTTTCTTTAAAATAAAAAAAAATATATATTTACTCAAACTTATAGTTATTTAACATTACTTTTAAATGCATTAATAAACACATTACGTAAGATTAAACAGGATTAAAGAAGCAATATTTTCCATTCCATATATAATTCTCAAAAATCAAATAACTTTATCACTTTTTCTTTCATTTACTTAAATAAAAAAATTCAATAAAGCACATTTAATTAATGTGACACACTGCATCTATAATCAGTGAAATGAAATATAAATGTTTTATGGAGTTATTTAAATACTATTTAAAGAGGAGAGGAGAAATCAGATTGTATAGAAATGGATTAATTGAATAATGTGTTCACAAATAATACATTTTCCAAAATGATAATAATAATAATAGAAATGGATTACGTAGGATTGAAAACGATTAAGGGAGCAATATTTTCCACTTCTTATATAAATCTGAAAAGTGATCACTTAAAACTAAAAAAGTAATTTATTTATCAAAACATGAAAAAACTCGGTTCGATTATATATCACTTCAATAATCATGCATGCCTTTAAGTGTCATGCTTTGACGTTTAAGAAATGAATCTGTAAATGTGTCGGAAAATTTCGCGCTGTTCAGAGGGGGATGGGGGGTATTCTTTATAGAGCCGCCTTAATTAAAAATTTTAAAGATTGTTTTACACAAAATAGGACAAGTTAATCCTCTTAATATGTGAAATAAGCCATTTAAAAACTGAAGATGCAAAAAAAGAAAAAAAACCCAGAGAAACCAAAAAACAAGGAGCATACTTTAAAGATTGATTTTATAAGAAATCTTAAACACGGGCTAATGCAAAACGAATTTAAGAATACAAAATACAATAAAATGAATCGGGACTCGAGTTTCTCGCTATATTTAAGTGTGACACTAGTAAGGAAAGAGTAACATAAATTAAGTACTGAGTATCTAGGTCTCCCACTCGGTCCGTTAAAAAAAAAAAAAAAAAAAAAAAAAAAAAAAAAAAAAAAAACTAAGAAAAATCTTCTTTTTAAAATTTTTCTTGTACAAATGTTGTTAAATCTTCAAAGAAGGTCATTTTTATTAAACATTGTAAAAACCTAACATGAAATTTTTCTTCAGAAATGCTTGCATTCAAAAATCGGACCAGTGGGAGCCTTGAGTATTATATCATCTGATCCATCTTTTCTTCTTCTGCTTCTTCTTCTTCTTGGATAACTTCAACAACAGAGATTTAAAAACTTTGAGAAATAAATAATTCTAACGATGATATAGTTTGCGCATTAAAGAAGTATTTTGCTGAATTCTCACTTGCGCTGATGCTGATGCTGATCAAATTTCTTTTCTTTTTTCTTTTTTTTTTTTTTTTAATTAAAATAATATATTTTATAAAGCGAAACGATTTAATAACGAATGACTATATATTGCAAAATATTTTAGTCTTTACTGCATAATTTTCTTTCTCTATTTTTAAGAAAAAAATTACTAGACATTCTTTCAGTAGTGTAAAAAAAAAGAAACAAAAATTAAAAATATGCGCCCCTGCATTTTAATTACTTAATGAGAAATACTACAGGTATTTTATACAAATTACGATTATTTACGCTTCTTGATATTTGAAAACTGCACTTCAAAAATTTGGAAGTTCAAAGAATGTAAAGAGAAAGAAAATCAGAGAAATTAAAAAACAAAGCATTTTCTTTAAAGATGGTTGCATAATAAATGAGAATCATGACAAAAGTAAAACTAATTTAAGTATACAAAAACACAATAAACAAATTATTTACTCGTGTTTCTCACTATAGTTCAAATTGACTAAGTAAGATTATAAATATTGAGATTTAAATTGTCTGAAACATTTTTTCTACTTCTTGATTAACTCCAACAAGAGAGCTTTAAAAACGTTGACAGATAAATAATTATAGCGCTAATATGGGTGATATTTTACTTGATCTTTCAGGGGGATTGTTTAAATTTTTTTGCACGAACAGGCGATGGACATTTTTGTTCTGTACAATAGTTTAGAATGCTGTTGGGAGGAAATAGACGTATTACGAAATTGTGGCTACCTGTCTTAACCACCCAGCAAGCTAATTGAGAAGGAATGCATAAATACTAGAATAATAATTAAAAGTTAGTTATGTTAAGGCACTATATCCCTCATCCATCTCTATATTTTCAATAGCAGATATCCATAGATTGGTATAAAAAAAAACTAAATATCGTGATAAAAAAAAACCTGGCTAGACTTAGAGAGTAATTTCCCTAATTATACTTAAGAATGCGGAAGGTATAAAACTTAAGATCGACATTAGGTTGTGATTTTTTTTTTTTTTTTAAGCACTCCATCTTAAACGCGACGGGTAAATAACTGATGAGCAATCTAAAAATAAAGAAAATATTGTTATCATATCCCAACCCAACGCAATCTATCCTAAAGTAAACCATAGACTGAGTCATAGACTCATGATAATAACAGGAAATAACTGGTTAATTTAAAATAAGAAGTTTAATCACACAGCACAACTAAATCTAATTAAAAGTTCGATGCTTTTAAATTACAGCATGCTTCATCACTCCAGCAAATCCTGCATGGTCCGACGCCAAAATTTCTGCTTAAAGTCAACCCGGAAACCCGACCCGAACTTGAAATGAAAGAAAGTTAATCCATACTTTAATAAAAATTATGGAAAAATAGTCTACACTTTAAAATCAATTTTATCTTTTACCCGATTTGTATAAAAATGAACACATATACATTCATTAATATTAAAAAAGTTTTTTTTTTTTTTTTTTTTTTTTTTTGAAAAACATTACGAACTTTGTTTTGAAAAATCTGGTCAACCTGTCAACCTGAACCCGAGTCAAAACCTAACCCGAAACATTTAAATTCAACCCGACCCGCAACGAAAAGTAGTAGCGTCAACCCGATCCGACCTGGTCGGGGTCTGGTAAAATTGGGTTACCTGCTCCGTTGTAGGATTCTTCAATAGTTACGCCACTACAAATATAAAATAATTCATAAGGATAATAAGAGAAATCTTAGAAGCGTACATATATGCATACCGTATTAAAAATTAAACTATAATTTCGGTGCCAAATTGTGAGAGCAAAATTTCGGAAATATCAAGTTCGTTGTAAAATTTGTGAGCTCACGCTCGCTGGAAGTGTAAGTATTATTTTATGTATTCTTCTGCTGAACTTGCGCTTGTTCGAATCAGATTGTTTTTTTTTTTTTTTTTTTTTTTTTGTTCATGTTTTTTTTTTTTCATATTTCATCATGAAAATAGGAAATTTAAAACAATATATTTTTTAATAAATCATGCGATTTAATAATGAATGATAAATATATTGCAAAATGTTTTAACACTTATTTTCAGGAAAATTAATTTTAAAAATATTGCCCACGCCACCCGTTTTTTCAATTACTTAATTAAAAGTATTAAAGATGTTTCACACGAAATAGGATTAACTAAACCTCAATGTAATCATTTTAAAATCGGAATTTGAAAGAAATATAAAAGAAAAGGAAAAAGAATAGCAAAGAAATCAAAAGACAAGGCGCGTACTTTAGAGATTGATTGTATAAGAAATAAGAATCACGGGCTAATGTAAAACGAATTTAAGAGCACACAAAGAAAAATCTGAAAAGGATTTTACAGCTGGAGTTCGATTCATTTTTCTCACATGAAGTTTCTGATATTCACCAAGGAATTTAGCGGATATTTTATACACACTTGGAATTAATCCAAAATCCTTTTTGAAAACTGTGAGTTAAAAGAGCTATGCCCCAAACTAAAACAAAAAGATTTGTAAAAGCAATAAGTACATTTAAAAATCGACGGCACTCTTTTAACTTCAAAGCTCTTGTCTCCCACTTCCTTTTTATTTCTTTTATTAATGGTTGTTTAACGCGTTTCGTGCAAAATTGCCATAAAAATGGGTTAGTTTTTTTTTTTTTTTTTTTTTTTTTTTCCCACTCGGAATTAAATTAATACTTAAATTAGATTTGTTACGCGAAACTATAATTAAGTTAAAATATTTGAAGATGAATTTTGAAAGATTCATTATCTATTAATTTTTTTTATGTAATATTTGTACTTATAATTATAATTTTCTATGTGTAAAATATGCATCCAGTTTTAGAATAGAAAAAAGTACAAAATAAAATAGTACCCATGTTTCATACTATTATTTCAGCTGGACTCGGTAAAGCAAAAATAATATAAATATTAAGTATTAGATAATTTGAGTATTTCTTTCACTACTTATTGGATAACTTGAACTAATGAGTTTTGAAATACTTAAAGGTGGGTGGTTGGGGGGGGGGGTATGTAATAAATATTAGATTTATGATTAAATTCAATATCACGTAAGAAGTATGTGATATTCTACGTTCTGTCTATAAAACCTTTGGCATATTATTTTTTTAATGTAGTAGAAATTTTTGTTACAGTGGTAATGAATACATGCACACACACATATATATAGCTTACTTTTGTAATGCATACTATTGAATCAAACGTTTGAATTTTTGTTATTTTGTTCATTGCTTTATTGCTAAAATTTACATTGTTTATTTTATGCTTTTGAGTTTCTCACTACAATTTGCTTACTTTTATTAGCTTGGGAATTATCCATTAAGATAATGTGTAACATTGTTTCTCTTTTGTATATTTTAATTGGTCAATATCTAAGTGTCATTTTTATGTTGTGATTTAATAGTTATTTTATTTGCAAAAAACTTTATTACACTATATATATATATATATATATATAAACTTTTATAACTGTCGTTATACGACGGGTATAAAATGAAAGATTAAAAATTAATTGAAAAAAAGATGATCAAAACAAAAAAGATTTTTAATTTAATGAACGTGATATTTATTTACAAAAAGATAATTTTTTATGTCATATTACATGAAAAGTATTAATTAATTACTTTACAATAATCTTTATTTTATTTTTTGCTATGTATATCATGATGGTTCCTTTGAAAAGAAAGAGGTGCGCGTTATACGACGAATAGACCCAAAACTTGAAAAATGAATAGCGCGTTATACACCGCAGTACTTTATACGCCAATATATATATAAACTCGACTTAGTTAACATGTATGATGCATTGCCATGTGGATGTGAATATTATGTAGACGTTGTGACATTTTAAGGATTCTGTATAATTATTGTGAGTAAAATATTTTATCTACACTTTACGCGTTCATATTTCCAAATTTATTATTTCAAAACTGTTATCTCGTGGTAATTTAGTGAGGTGTTAATTACAGTTTTTTGGATAATCGATGTGAGTGAAATATATTGTATTTTCTTAATGGTTTTTTATTTCCTATTTAAATATTTCCAAATTTTAATATTTCCAATTGTTGTCTGGTAATAATTCAGTGTACCTGGATGATTCTACTGATCTTAGCACTATGCCAGTAGAATTATGAAACACTGAATTATTAATTAAAACACATGTGGGTGCATCCAGGCTGATGAGTACATGTGCATGTGTTTTTCCATGTCCAATTCATATTTAATTCTCATGTGGTCCAATTTTCCATTGTGTATGGTTCATATTTAATTTGTTAATCCATTTGTGTTTACTTAATTGCAACTCCAATTTATAATTTTTTTTTTTTTTTTTTCCCCTTTCTCTCTATTTCTTTTTTCAATATTATTTTGGTATGAGTAAAATTTGGCCAATTACCATTGAAGCATCAGCTATGGTAATATTATGTTTGCACATGTTAATTATTAGATATGTGGTATTCTGTATACACAGTATCATTGATTATCTCTTTGGAGATTTAAGTAGTATAGAACTTGATATGTTTTTTGAAATTCATAGATATTATAATTATATATATATATATATATATATATACTATTCTGACCGTATTATTGCTCATTTTATGGTCATAATATAGTCAAACTATGTTTATGTAACCGTTTTCTACAAAAACGGTCAAATGACTGGACAGTTTGCTGCAAATTTTTAACAGTGAAGTTCATGAGAAAAGCACCGCAGAATGCGGCAAGGAAAACGTGAAATTATGTGGTGGCGCAGTCATAATATTCCAGAATTTATTTTAATGCAATGAATAACGAAGATGCAAGAGCTACTTAGTGAAATGCGTTAAATAATACTTATATTTAATTCATGACTTTTGTGGATATCCACTTCTCGACGGGGAATGCGACGACTTTTGATTTCTCAGAAATTCTTACCGTGTAATTTGGTTGCAGCGGAAGAAATAGTAGCAGATGTGTGCAAGTTTATCAGTGTCAGCACTTTTGCTACTTTGCTGGATTAGTTAGTAAAGCTCATTAACGGACTACTATTTTCTGGTGCAGAGATAAAATTTAAAGCTCCTAAACTGAGGTAACGTTCCAAACTCTCACCGCAAAGATCCTGTTTTACTTTTTTTTTTCTGGAGATGATATTATTGAAGACATAAGCGTGCATTACGAAAAAAACTTTATGTTTTTAATAGACCCTCTCTTATGACAGAGAGAAAAACGATATTTGATTCATTAGACACCATTTGAGCGTAAAATAAGTTCAATATCAATAGAAAGAGCAGTTGCTGGATGCATGCAAATCCAATGAGGAGGGTGTGTAGCGATGTTTATTTTTGAGTACCACTATTTCTGTATATCACTATTTCTTCGCCTTATCTAATCGCAGTTGTTGGAAGGTGATATCACCTTCTATAAAAGCTATTCCATTTCCATATTGCATCCATCACTTCTATTCCATTTCCATATTGCAAATATGTATTAGGCCAGGCAAGCAGAGTTTTGTTTCTTTTAATTTATTTTGAACGTGTAAAAAAAAATAAAAATAAAACACTGTGTTAAAAAAAGTAGCAAGTATACGGATTTAAGAATACCCTTAGAAAAGAAATTATACATACGGAAATCGTACTTTGCAAAATAAGGATTTTTTTCTTTCTCTTTCTTTCTTTTTTATCGACAATGTAACATTAAAAATAAATCCTTCAGCTTTAGTGCAAATAACAATTTACCTAGACTTTAGGAACAGTTAACTGTCAAGGATAATTATCAAATCCATATTTTGACGCCTTCACGAAATCACTTTCTTTTGAAAAAACAAATTCCATAAAAATATGGAAAATATACTGGCAAACTATGTTTCTTATTTTATTGTATAATGCAGTGTAGTACAGATGTGAATTATAAATGAATCTTACAGTAGAACAGATATTCTACACTGATTTAGTATAATGCATTTATAAAGTATGTGCGGAATCCTTAAAAGCCAAAGGAATTATGCAAAATCGTACCGGTATAACGCAAAAATATAAAGAATGGCTTCAAAAGATAAGCATCTGAACGTACGATATGATATATAACGAGAGCCGAAGCAGTTTATCTTCAAATAAAGTGCATTTCAAAACAAAACTAACGCAAATGCTTTTAGTAGAAATCGAATTTCGGAAGAAAAATTAGCCAGAATCTCTAAGTTTTAAGCAAGAAAAGGTTCTCTTTTGAAGAAGAATCTTTATCGAAATTCATTTTAAAGGTTTCCAGACAGCTTCTTGTACTGATCATTGTAAAAAATTTAAACTTTAGATTTATAAAAATTACCATCGAAAATTTGTCTTCACCTTGATCATTTTCTTTTTTATCTCTTTTATTTTTATTATATTCACATTTTTAATAAAATGGCAGAAAATTAAATATGAATTTTGATTAAATAAGAGCTTGATTTTTTTTCTTTTTTAATTTGTATACTTATTTAATTAAAAAATATATGTTACTAAAATATATAAGCTAAGTCACTAGATAGAGCAGTTACTACACTTTACATTGTAACAGTCCGAAACGATAACCAGAGTAATTACATTATTGATAAAAGGAAGAAATTTAATGTAAATTTTTATTAGGTAAGTGCTCAAAAAACCTGTCTTTTTTTCTTTTTTAATTTATTAATAAAAATATGTTTGCTAATAATTATCTATAGGCTTGTAAAACAGCATCACATTAGCCAGTGTTTACAACAAATACATATGAAAATGGGAACTAAATGTAAATTTCATAAGGTAACTTCTCAACCTCCCCCCCCCCTTTTTTTTCAAAATTTTCAACAGTTGAATAAAAATAAACAGACTATACTGATAAAACATTTAAGCTAATTCACGCAATACATATTATAAAACAACACCAGAGTAATTAAAATGCTTACAATTTATATGGCAAAATTTATTATTATAATAATACTTTTATGTTAATAAAACGGAAAAAGGTGTTCAAGCTTTAATATAAGGTAAGAAATTAGACTGCTTTATGAGGCTTATCGATGCATAAATAGCTTAGAGAACCATTATAAAGGTACTTTCACTTTCGGAACGGAAGTGAAAGTACCATTATTTTAAAAAATCTGAAACCAAAATCGAAAAAGTAAAAAGTAGCCATATTAGTGATAGACCTCAGCTAGACAATGCAAAAAGAGTAAAAAATATTCAAATTTATATCAGAAATTCGAAAAGAACCCACCCATAGGTTTAACAATAGCTAGCGAGCGTGTTTGCGTGACCGAAGATTCCCATGGAAGAATTCCGTAACTTTCAAAATGGTTTATCGCATCAAGTTCTGTAGATAGAAAATCCCAGATCTTAACTTTTTTTTTTTTTTCAAAATGAGAGAAAACAGAGAAATAGCAGTTAATTTATATCCTTCATTAGAAAAATTAAACTAGCTCATAATATATATATAAATTGAATACGTATGTGCGTATCTGAAATCAAATGTGGCGCTTTTATATTATTACCACTAAATAACATTTATCTTATTTTTTCTTTTTTGCATAAATTTTATTATTAAGCTATTTTAATATATTTTTGCTCGAATATTTCTCTTTAATAAACTTAAATAGGCATGAATTGTTGTAATTATAACTATGAAAATCATAGTGTATCCCCGAAATTCTTATTTTATCCAAAGTAAACTACTAATGTAAAACAGTTGAGAAACACTGTTTTAAACTATCAGCACTGTAACTATTATAAATTACCAAGAAGAAAATGTATTCGTCTAGACTGCATTCATCTCAAGGGGAAAAAAAAAATCCTCCAAATAATTTAAAAATCTGACCCGCACAAAAACAAATGTTATATGATATATCGAATACCACTTTTGAAGAGTTTTTTATTAGTAAAGTATTCAGTATCTCAGTTTTTGTCTATTAATATAAATGGCTCGTTTGACAATTTGAAACAGTGAACTTAAATTGCGAAAACACATATTGATGTATTTTTTCCGAGTTCGCACTAAGAAAAATGTTAAGGTGGGATTGTCAGAATCTAACTAAAATTTTAAATGAGTTATTCGAAAAAAAAAGGGGGGGGGTGTTAAACAGGTTGTATAGTGTTTAATGATGTGCAAGGTCCCTTTGGGGAAATGTTGCGCAAAATAACAGTTTAAACAAAACACGAAAACTATGATAAACTAGTCGTTGGGGGCCACCGTAATACTTACCCATCATGGATATGCATAATGTGAAATATTAAAATAAAAAATGTGTAAACTACTTATAAAATGCATTGCAATTCAAATAAAATCGAGCCTTGATGACGTCACAAACTTTAAAGGCTCGATGACTGAATTGCTTGAAAGAAACATCCTCATAACTCCAAAAATAATAATCCTATTAATTAGCAGTTTATTGCATCTGATTAAGCGTAAAATTTCCAATTAAAATATACCTTTGAAGTGAAATTTGGATGAAATACAGGGTCATGAAAAATCGAAGAGTGTGGAAATGGGATTCCAAATATCTCGGCAACTAATTATCCGATCGACTTTATGCTTTATGCAAAATTTATGTTTTTTTTATTGTCTTTTATATTCATTTCTTAAAATAACCAATTTCGAAAATTTTTATATACCTTTTATCAGAACGAATATTTCGAGAGTCCGAAAAAAATAGTTCCGGTTAATCGAGGTTATTGAAATGAAATAGACTTCTTCCCATAATTACATACTTAAGTTCATACCAAATTGCACGTCTCTATCTCAATTTTTTCGGGAGATAGAGCGTTTACAGACACACAGACACACACAGAGACACACAGACGGACGGCAATTTTTTTTTTTTTTCTAAAAATATGTTTTTCGGAATCTCCCGTGTCTGAAACGTGTAAATCCGTCAAAAAAAATTTTTCGATTTTCAAAACGATTACAAGACTTACCCTGTACTACGTATGATGGGTAAGTAATAGGATTCTCAAAATTATTGCGCGAAACGTGCGATCCTGTGTTCTAGCGGGAAACTTGCTTTTATTATTAACTATGACATATCGGTTTTCTAATTTGCTATTTCAATATACAATGTGTTTCAGGAAGAATCACTCGATTTGAAATGCGAATATTATGAAAAATATAGACACTTAAGATTAATTTTATATAACATAGCTAATCATATATATATATATATATATATTTACAAACCAAATTGAAGGTGCTCAATATATGCCGCTTTCGATGCACGGCATATGTCTATGTAGTCAAATGTGTCCCAAATTTTTGCGAGCATGTCTGCATCCACGGCTGCTGTTGTGTATTTTCAGTTCGGCTAATGTAGTTAGAAGACTAGACACATAAACGTAGTCTTTTATAAATCCCACAAGAAGAAATCGCACACTGTGAGGTCCAGCAATCTTGGAGGCCAGACAAACACTGCATTGGCGGGAGAAGGAAGAGCGTGAAGAGCGTAAGCGCTACCTGTCGGAAACTGCGTGAAACAAGAGATTTCCCTCTTTCTACCTAAACATTATTAGACCAAAACGGATTAAAAGCTGAATAGTTTTTTTTTTCGTTTTTTTTGTTTTAGATCGGGTGATTTTTTATGAAACACCTTGAATTTTCTGTTCTGTTATTGCTTAAAAAATACGCATGAATTGGAGTAATTTGAACTTTAAAACCATAATGCATCACTGAATTCTCATTAAATTTAAAGTGTGTCTCTAATCTAAAAAGGCTTAGAAGCACTTTTAAACATCAGAAAGGTGTTTTTTAAGATTATTAAAGCTACTGGCAATATATTTATATGATTTTTTAACACACGTTATTTTCTGAAAATATTGCTCTATTTTCTTTTTTTTTATACCGCTAACCAGGCCCCTACCTGCCCGGCATGAATGCCTAGCTTAACGGGTTAGTACCTGGGTGCGGGGCGGAAATCGCTTGATCACAGCATGGCTGTGATCCACCTGACTATTGATTTGTTCACATCTCTGCTGTGCTTGCTCTCTTGTGATTTGCTACCGTTATCTTTGTTTGCCAGTTCAAGGTTTCTGTTTAACTTTGTTGAATTGACAGATTTAATAGGTCTCGTAATTTAGAACCTTGATCAGGTGACGAGACCCTCACCTGACTAGGCACCCCCAGAGGTATAATTCACAGGTAACTTGGAGGGCTTTGCACCCACGACGGATTTTACATGCACCAGGTGCCATTCATAATGTAACTGGAAAAAATATCAATCTGCTGAACACAAACGCCCATACAGCAGAAGACTAGTTTGAAATATTAATCATATCTCACGCGAGCTACTATTAAAAGTTTTACTATGCTTTGTTTTGTCAAAAGGTGTAACATAACTTCACTTTATGAATTTTAAGCACATAATATTTCAGTATTTGGCATATCATCAAGACAAAAAGAAACTAGTCGTTTGGGGGCCACCTTAATACTTACCAATCATGGATATGCATAATATAAAATATGAAAAAAACATGTGTAAACTATTTATAAAATGTATTGCAATTTTATATAAACTTTAAATGCTCAATTACTGAATCGCGTAAAAAAAACATCCTTATAACTCCAAAAATGATAATCATATTAACTAACAGTTTACTACGTCAGATTAAGCGTCTCATTTCCATTTAAAATATATCTTTGAATTGAAATTTGAATGAAATACAGTGTCATGAAAAATCGAAGAGTGTGGAAAATAGGATTACAAATATCTCGGCAACTAATTATCCAATCAACTTCATTCTTTATGCAAAATTTATGTTTTATTATTGTCTTTTATATTCACTCCTTAAAATAAACAATTTCGAAAATTTTTATATACCTTTTATCAGAACGCATAATTCAAGAGTCCAAAAAAAAAATAGTTCCGGATAATCGAGGTTACTGAAATTCAATAAGCTTCTTCTCATTATTACATACTAAGTACATACCAAATTTCAAGTCTCTATCTCAATTTGTTCGAGAGATAGAGCGTTTACAGACACACACACGCACACACACAGACAGACAGACGGACGGCATTTTTTTTTTTCTAAAAATATGTTTTTCGGAATCTCCAGTGTCTGAAACATGTAAATCCGTCAAAAAAAAATTTCGATTTTTAAAACGATTGGTACGTATAATAGGTAAGTAAAAGTGCATTTTTAGAACATAAAGTAATTTGCTGTAATTTAAAATCGCATGATTTTATAAAATATAATATTTTAAATTTTCGATCTATTTTTTTGTGAAAACTGAGAAAAATAAATAACAATCTGTCCGGAATCGGATCAGTACAAGTGCGAGTGCAGCAGAATATCATATTATATCTATAACTTCAGTCTTTGAACTTGACCCTAGAAAATATCGCATGATTATCTTTTTTGGAATAATTTTTCCTCATCTGATGATTGATATCTTTGCGAATGATGAATTTTTCAGAGTTGAGAAGCCATCGTATTCCTTTTCAACATAATTTAGCAATTGCGTGAATGCTGAAGTGAACAAGTAAATCTGCTTGTCCCATTTTGCTATAAAAAATTAATACAGAATGCAGCAATGAAAAACATTATATTTCCATAGCTCGTTTACACAAGCTAAAGGGAGCTCAAATCACCCGAATGAGTCATTAATCTTCCGAATTATAAGCAGTATTTATTTGGAAAGTTTATAAATATTTGACAGCAAAATTCTTTATAACTAACTAGGAGTGAAAAATTGATCTAAACTTAAAGAAAAAGGGCTGCAATAAGTGTCAACTATGACACCATATTTTACAGCAAATGAGAAAAATAAGAAGATTAAACGTCTTAAAATTTATTATTGTTCCAATAAATCTTGGCAAAAATAAATCATGTAAAGTTAGGTCTTTATTGATAACTTTTACATTCAATATGCGTATCTATTCATATGATTTTGGGAAAAAACCCCATAAATAATAAAAATTTCCAATGCATTCTTTAAAAAAAGTGTATATCCGACAGTAATTAAGAATTTACATGAGAAAAAAAATATTGTCTATATAATACCGACAATTTTCAAGATTTATGATGAATTTCTAAAAACAATCATTATTTCTTCAGCAATGATGTATCTTCCGATAGACAGAGTAATGGTTTAAATCGCGCATTTTTAAGTGCTTTTTTTTTCTTCCTATGTTAGCAATAAAGCATTAAGCATGGAGACTAAAAGGTGAACGTCGATACTTTCATGGCTTTAGCAAACAGGATTAAGGCATCTGATGCTAAACCATTAATCTTCCCAAACGTAAGCAATCTTTATTTAGTTAGTTTATAAATATTTTGACAGCAAAGTTTTTCACCGCTAACAAGATGTCAAAAATGGATTTTTTTTTTCCTAAAGCAACATTGTTATAGAAATAAATATTGCCTCTAACATAACATATTTGTAGTATATAAAGAGGAAAATTTAAAATTTTTAATTTTAATGTAAAACAACTAGTGCAGCTTTAACACTTTTCCGCATAAAATATTTATAGTTGCATCAATTTTCTATTTTCTCTAATTGCACTGTCTTACACGTTTCACGTATTCAAAATATAAATATTGACAATTTCTAATTGCTGATAATAAAGTTAAAGCAGCTGAAATAAAATAATAGAAACATTAATAACAAGACATATTTCAAAATCCCACCTCCTCCAGAAAAAGAAAATCCTCAGAAAAAAATTATTATGGGAATGGAATCATGCTGATATCAGTGATTTCGTCAATTATCTATTACAATGTAAAACTAAGCGTAAATATTTTATCCTCATAAATAAAAATCAAAGTTACCCACTTCTCTTAGATACATAAAAAAAAAGGAATGTTTGTGTAGTCATGTTTACTGAAATTTATATGTTTTGGGACTTTTTTGTTATATACCAGAAAATCATAATAGCCATATTAGTATAACTAGTTTTCACTTTAAAAACACGCGTCGTAATGATCTTACAGACAAATACTTCCAGAAAAATTAACAAATAAATATAGATTCATGTATAATAGGCCCCCATAATTAGTGAAACAAGGGCCTCCTAGTGTCTTAACATGACCCTGTCTGTGATTCTAATTAAGATACAAACTAAATAGAATTCTAAAACTAAATATACTATTGGGTTAATATAACTAAAAAATATTTATAAAACTAAATATACTATTTGGCTTTAATCAATAGCTACATAATTTTTTTCTAATGTACCAAAAAAAAAAAAAAATCAATAATATTTGAATAGTGTAAGAAAACGCAAAAATAATTTTTAAAATGTTACTTCAATATTTAAATAAAAATTATTGATTTTTTTTTTATTTATCATTTGTGGCATAAGTGACACAAAATGATGCTTATTTATTGAAAGCAATATGACAAATATGACACAAGTTCACTCAAATTCCCTAATAGCACCGTGACCCAAAAGCATCTCTTACTATTCACACTGATATCACATAACGTTTAAAAACAGCCACTGTGATGCCGGTGTGTACCGTTTGACGGCGAACTGCAAATTTCATTGTTTTGTTGTCGCACTGGGACACGCGACTCAAAAATCTGTCCCGGTGACTTTCAGTGAAATCACGAAGTGACGGTCACCTCAGAGTCATAATGTGCCATATTAAAGATGTCATATATCCTGATTAGTATTGTGACTGTGACACTCATGACCATTTGTGAAGTCACATTAACGTCACGTCGACTGGTTGTGGTAATAGGATTGTTAGTTATTTATTATAAGGACCATATATTAAACAAATACACTTACTGAAGGTCATAGTTATTTTGATTATTTGTAAATAAGAATAGAGACTAAATTATGCATTGAACGCTTGATTCCCATTAATTATATTATTGTGAATTAAAACAATAATTAGCATAACAATGAGGGGAGTAGACATCATTGGTGTCATATGCGTGTAATTACTCCTGACGTACAACCATAGACTCGTTTTGTTTACATCTGTAGCTTTATAGTACATATGTAGCATTTATCGGTACGTTGCAAATATAATACATCATGCAATAAAATATTAATATCATGTGTAGAAAATCGATATTTTGAGCTAAACTAACGTTTTAAAGATATACAATTACTTTAAATACAATTTACCCATCCTCAAAAAATTTATTCATTGCTATTTCAGAATTTAAACAAAGAATTTGGAGAACATACACACGAAGTGAATAAATGAGACGACTAGTCTTTTATCTTGCCTGCTATCTTTTTTGTCTTTGTCGATGTTAGCAAACGAAATTAAAGATCTTGATAACATTTATTTGTTTTTCCCATTCTCTTATCAGAAATAAAATCAAAGGAAAAATATAGGAAATGAGAAGAACGGTATATTTTTTCCATTATTCAAAGATAATTAAATAAACCCTTTCGAACAACTTATTTATGAATCTGAAGTTTTGAAAAAAAGCTCAGATTTCTAGTATCAACATTTTATTTGAGAACATTTTAATAAGATTAATCAGCACATAAGAATGAAAAATAAATTCGATGAAATATTAAATTGTCTCGTAATATTCTGATCAATAAGAAAACTATTCGTATTAACGTAATTTGTTTTTCTTCGGGCATAAGTTTACTAATTAGGCATCAGTTTACCAATTATTAAATTAAAAATGAAAATTTAAATTATGATCAGAAGTTGTTAAGTCAACATAATTACCTTTGTCGAAAACTGAATCTATCTCCCTTCCGTCCTAATTAAAAAAAGATAAAACAAAAACAAAAAAAAATCTAATGATCCTATTATCTTTAAAAAAGAGAATATTAAATGAAAAAAAAATGTAAAATTATAAGTACAAAAAATGTAATGCATTGATTATTCAGCAATTAATTTCAATAGATTTTCGTATTGGATAGAGTTAATTTGTTTGATTGAGTACCTAATCGTTGTAAAAATAGAAAATGTAACAATTTCTACACCCAAATAAGTAGTAGGAATTTAATCTCGTTCTGAGACTAGATTAAATTACTATAATGGGACATTACTATACTAGGACTATTGCAAAGGAAGTAACTTTTGTTGAAGGTAACAAAATATATTTTGGATCAATATAATTTAGTTATATATGATTATAGATTATTTAATGCTTCAGTAGTTTATGAAATGAAAAACTTTTATAGCATCTTTAATAAATTTACATAATAAATTCATTTTTGATTTCGATAAGAGCAGCGTAATAAAGCCCCCCCCCCTCCCACACACACATACGTGTCTGTACATACGTGTGCATGCGTACTTATATGCATGCGTGTGCTTTTAATTAATAAATGTATTTATTTATGTTTACGCCTGCATAGAAATTCAAGCACATTGAGAGAGGTCTCTAATAAGCTCGACTTAAAAGAAGAAATATTTGGTATTATGTAACATTATAAATAAACCATTCCTTGTAATAAATAAAAATGTCACGCTTTGATTATTGAGTAATTAATTTTATTAGTTTTTCGTTTTGCATATAGTTAATTTTTTAAATTACCTATTCGTTTTATATTTAGAAAATGTAGCAATTTCTGAATCTAAGTGATATAGTATATTTTGGATGGATATAATTTAATTACATACGACAGTAGAATTTTTAATGCTTTATGTGTTTATCAAATGGATTTTTATAAACTTCTCTACTAATTTTATGTCATAGATTAATTATTCCGTTCGATAAGGGCACAGTAATAACGACACGCACGCCCACACACATCCGTACATGCGTGTGCATTTGTTTACTTTTAATTAATTAATTAATTAATGTTTACATATGGATAGAAATGAATGCACATTGAGGTTGGCTTTAAGATATGACTTAAAATATAAAATATTAGGGATTATATACCATTACTAATAAAGCATTCCTTGTAATAAATTAAAATATAAAGATTTAATTATTCAGTAATTATGTTGAGAAGTTTTTTATTTGCATACAGTTGATTTATTAAATTCAGTACCTAATCGTTGCAAATATAGAAAATGTAACAATTTCTGCATCTAAGTAAGTAAAAGGAATTTAATCTCATATTCAGACCAGATTAAATTACTACTGTTAGGGGAACCGTCGGTAGCGTAATAAATTTTCTTATTTTTATAAATAGTTAAATCAGTCTTCAAATTTAATATACATTTTCATCTTTTGATGTGTTAAAGAAGTTTGTTCAGCTTACCTGAAATTTTCCTTTTTGCGCCAAGTGATATCCACAGTAATCCAAAGTGTTGTAACGATATTTATCTTATCCATTGATTCACTTATATTGGAGTAATAAGAAATAGTATTAGTAGAAAATAACAATTGTGTGAAATAAGCAGAAGATTCATTTTCCTTTGAATATAATATTATAATTCTTGGCTAGATGTACATGTTTAAAATCGCGTTTTGGAGGCTGCGTATAAGTGCTCCAATTTTACATTATATTAAAATATATTTACATCATATATATACAAGAGCGTCTTAACTGCTCGGATGCATTTTGGAAACTGAAGGGATATTGTTATTTGAGTTCTGTGCACACGCGCGGGATAACAGCTGTAGATTTAAGGAGGGAGATCTGCAGTATTTCTCCAGTTAGTTAGTTTCGACAGTCTCTGGTTTTATTCACTGTTTTGCATCTGCGGTTGTCACTTAAAGTACTTATAGTTAATTGGGGTCTGGTTTTTAACATGTTTTTCAATCGTTCGCTGCACGTGGAGATTAATTAACTGCATAAAAAAGGTTTCTCCGTCACTCCCCCGTAATCGCCTGTGTGGGGAATGGTTGAAGATTCAGTTTCTTACGGTGTTTTTCATACACAGTCTTGGGAGTGGGCTTCGTGAGAGTGTCGGCTATCATTTCTTCACTGGGGCAGTATTGTAGATCGATTTTTCCTTCTTCTTTCATAAGTTTGATGTTGTGGAAACGTATGTCGATATGCTTGGATCGCTTAGTATCTTTATCGTTTTCAGTCATTTTTATACAGGACATATTATCCTCAAATATCGTGATGGGTAGTTTTTGTGGAATGTTGAGGTCGCTTAGCAAGTTTGTTATCCAACTTAATTCTTGTGCTGCGTTGCTAGCTGAAACGTATTCAGCTTCGGCTGACGAAAGTGCAATGCAATTTTGCCTTTTTGTAATCCAGTAAATCGGCGATTTTCCTAGCATGAATAGATTTCCTGACGTTGACTTACGTGTTTTCAAGTCACCAGCCCAGTCTGCATCGGCGTATGCTGTTAGGATGGGCTTCCTGTTTGCGCTAAGAGTTAAATTCAAATTTTCTGTAGTTTTGAGGTATGAAATGATTCTTTTTACTGCTGACCAGTCCTTTTGGCGTGGTGTTTCGTTTCTACGACATAATATGTTTACTGCTGCAGATATGTCAGGACGCGTGATTGTTGATATGTAAAGTAATGTGCCTGTCGCTTGTCGATATTTCGTGTTATTAGGTAAAAGATTATCGTCGTTTTCAAGTCTGTTGAATCCAGCAATCATGGGTGTGTAATGAGGTTTCATGTCGTTTAAATTAAGTTTTTTCACTAGTTCCTGTATTTTATTGTTTTGATTTAGGTAATATGTATCGTTGATTTTATTAATGTTTATGCCTCGGTAATTATTCACTTCTCCTAAGTTTTTTAGTTCATATTCTTTCTTAAGTTGGTTTATTGTTTCTTCGATATCACTGTCCTTTCCTGCTATCAGGATATCATCTACATAAATGATGATGTATATCGGATTTTCTTGATTTGATTTAAAGTACAGACATGGATCATTTTTGCTCTGTATGAAATTATTGTTTGTGAGTGTTTCCGATATTTTGGTGTACCAGGCCTTTGCGGCTTGCTTAAGACCGTAGATGGCTTTTTGAAGTTTACAAACTTTTCTTCCATCGCCGGGTTTAATATACTCGTCTGGTTGACTCATATAAACAGTTTCAGTTAATTCACCATGCAAGAATGATGTGGTTATGTCAACATGTTTCACATTCAAATTTTTGTGCAATGCAGAGATGAGAAATGCACGTATTGTAGCGTGCGAAACTACAGGTGCGAAAGTTTGATCATAGTCAATCCCGAATCTTTGACTATATCCTTGTGCTACTAAACGCGCTTTATAGCTTTGAACATTTCCTAAATTGTCCTTTTTTAGTTTAAGAGTCCATTTTGAGCCGATAATTTTTGTTCCGGGTGGTGGATCTGTTAAAGTCCAAGTGTTATTTTTTCTTAGGCATTGTATTTCATTTTGTGTTGCTTTTATCCAATTTTGTTTATCATTAGTATTTTTCATTTTTTCGATATCTTCCCAATTTTCGGGAATGTTTTCAGATGAACTATTCATGAGACAAACATATCTGTCAGGAGGAACGCCTCTATTTGTCCTATTAGACCTTCTTGGTTCAATTGGCTGCTGTTTGGGCACGGATGGTGTCTCCTCACTGTCAAGTTTTATTTCTAAGTGATTTTCATGTCTATCCGGTAATTGTGTATTGTCATCTGACGTTTTTGTGGTGTTTTGTATCTCCTCAATGTTATCTGAGTGTACATTTTCATTTTCAAGAAATTTTACCGTTCTCGCTATTGTAATTTGTTTTCCTTGTGTGTGAATTCTATAACCAGTCGATCGTGTGTCATAACCTACGAACGTTCCGGTTTGAGCCCTGTTATCGAGTTTTCCTCTATTTACTTTATCGACGTAAAATAGCGCTTTACAACCGAATGTTCTTAAGTGTTTTAAATTCGGTTTAACTCCTTTCCATAATTCGTAAGGTGTTCTGTTGTTGTTTGCTTTAGTTGGGAGTCGGTTTTGTAAATATGTTGCAGTGTTTATGGCTTCACACCAAAAATGTTTGCGTAATTTTGCTTGTGATAGCATGCTTCTGGTCATATCTAATAAACTTTTATTTTTTCTCTCCGCAACTCCATTCTGGCTCGGATTATGCGGGACAGTCAATTGGTGTAAAATTCCGTTCTGTTTTAAGTATTCATCTATCTCTTGATTTACATATTCACGACCGTTATCCGATCTAATTTCCTTAGGTTTTTTTACCGAACTGATTGTATATCATCGTTATATACTCTTTTATCTTTTCTGCAACTTCGCTCTTTTTAGATAATAAATATATCGTAGTATATCGGGAATAGTCATCAATAAGAGTCATAAAATAAATTTTTCCGCCTAAAGTCGGTGTATCTAAAGGACCACATACGTCACTATGGATCAAATCCACGATATTAGTAGCTCGGTTTGTTGCTGATTTAGGATACGGCATGTTAGTTAATTTAGTTTCGATACAAGTTACGCATGTTTTATTTTGATGTTTACATTTTCCTATCTTTATTCCGTCCGCAAGTTGATTTGTTATTATAGATTTAATCGCGTCATAATCTCTGTGACCGAGTCTGCGATGCCAGAGATCTATGCATTGTTTGCTGTCACAGTTATACGTTATGTTTACATAATTTTGTGGTTCTTCCACATCGTCCATTTCCTCAATAATGTATACATTTTTCTCATTTTTCGCCCTAATATATATTTCTTCATCAAAAATCAAATCGCATTTATTATCGTCGAAGATTAGTTTACACCCGTTTTTAGCGGCTTTACTAACCGAAATTAGGTTTGACTCTAAGTCTGGGACATAAAGCACTTCGCGTAATTTCGTTAGTTTTTCTTTTCCTTCGGGGGTTAATGTTTTTATAAAAACTTCTCCTGAACCTAACGCTGTCAGTTTATTACCATTCGCGATCGTTACTGAGGTTTTATTATAATCAAAAAATTTACTAAATAGGCTTTTATCATTACAAATGTGCGAGGTAGATCCTGAATCGAGAATCCAGTTATTTTTGCCTACTTTTTCGGTGATTAATGCTTTATTTTGCGTTTGATCATTTGCGTATTTTCTTTCGCTTGGAATTTTATTTTCTCTACGAGTTTCGGTCTTTTCATAACATAATGAAGATGAGAAATTCTTTTTATTTTTGAATTGATTGTTACGAGGATTTCCGGATTGTACCGTGTTTCTGCTCTTGTAGTGCCAGCATTCGTAAGTGGAATGATTTTTCATTTTACAGTTGTTACAATATTTTTGTTCTCTTCTATTTTCAGTGTGTGTATATCTCCTATTTGTTTTAAATGCTCTCTCGTTGTTGTTATATCCGCTATGTGATTGTTCTGACATTTCATGTCTACGATTATATTCATCCGTTAATTTGTTTTTGATAAAATCAGGGGTGAGCTCATTTTCTGGTCTCGCCTCCAACGCAGTTATCAAAGTATTGTAACTGGGGGGAAGAGAACACAGAAATAGCGCGGAAATATGTGAATCGCTAATATTTTCTCCAATGGCATTAAGTTTATCTATAATTTGCAAGATATTAGCGATATGCGTGATCATGTTTGCACCCTCAGCTAATTTAGTACTGTATAGTTTCCGTAACAGGTAAAGCTTACTAGATAAATTGCTTCTCTCATGTATATTTTTCAGAGCTTCCCATGTTAATTTGGCAGTATCTAAGTTTTTTACATTTACGATTTGAGAATCATCGATGCTTAGGTTTATTAGAGCTCTAGTCTTGCGATCTTTTTTGTGCCATGCGGGATCGGCTGGATCCGGTGGATCTTGTACTATAATATCGTCGAGTTCCTCTTTAATCAGGAACATCTGCATCTTGAACTTCCATGTATTATAATTCGTAGAATTGAGTTTCTCAATAAATTGAGTATTTTCTTTTATCGCATTCATTATTACTTTTTTAGTGTTATTTTATTTATTATTATATGTTTAGAAATTTGTTAAATTATCGTTTTTTTTTTTTTTTTTTTTTTTTTTTTTTTTTTTTTTAATACAGGGATATTCTTTTTTCAGTCTTTCATAATCTTTGTTAGGGGAACCGTCGGTAGCGTAATAAATTTTCTTATTTTTATAAATAGTTAAATCAGTCTTCAAATTTAATATACATTTTCATCTTTTGATGTGTTAAAGAAGTTTGTTCAGCTTACCTGAAATTTTCCTTTTTGCGCCAAGTGATATCCACAGTAATCCAAAGTGTTGTAACGATATTTATCTTATCCATTGATTTACTTATATTGGAGTAATAAGAAATAGTATTAGTAGAAAATAACAATTGTGTGAAATAAGCAGAAGATTCATTTTCCTTTGAATATAATATTATACTTCTTGGCTAGATGTACATGTTTAAAATCGCGTTTTGGAGGCTGCGTATAAGTGCTCCAATTTTACATTATATTAAAATATATTTACATCATATATATACAAGAGCGTCTTAACTGCTCGGATGCATTTTGGAAACTGAAGGGAGATTGTTATTTGAGTTCTGTGCACACGCGCGGGATAACAGCTGTAGATTTAAGTAGGGAGATCTGCAGTATTTCTCCAGTTAGTTAGTTTCGACAGTCTCTGGTTTTATTCACTGTTTTGCATCTGCGGTTGTCACTTAAAGTACTTATAGTTAATTGGGGTCTGGTTTTTAACATGTTTTTTAATCGTTCGCTGCACGTGAAGATTAATTAACTGCATAAAAAAGGTTTCTCCGTCAACTACAATGTAACTTCTAAATTTGTTGAAAGAAAGTAATGATCGTTTGATGCAACAGAATGTATTTTGGATCAATTTAATTAAGTTACATACGATTGTAGATCTTTTAATGCTTCAACTGTTCATCAAAGGATAATTTTTAGAACATCTCTATTAATGCTATATTATAGATTCTATATTCTGTTCAATAATGGAACAGAAAATTACACATACACACACAGATATACATGTACATGTGTGCGCATGCATACATGTGTGTATTTTAATTAATTAATAAGTAATATTTACATATGCATAGAAATGTGTGCATATTGAGTGGTCTGTAATCAGTAATGGGTTAAAAGAAAAACATTTGGGAATATATAACATTAATAATAAGCCTTCTTTATCCATTGCAATTTGGAACTCCCGGGCGAAACTTTAAGGGGTAATAGACCACGCATAGACAATCTTAAAACACCATATAATGCATAGTCGTAACCAGGGGTCGGAAATAGTAAGTTCCAAGTAGCGAAACTGCTGTAGTCGCTACATTTTACAGTAGTTTGTAGTGTAGAGCGCTACATTCTGAACAGTGTAAGGTAGCGAGTAGCGCGATACAAAAAATCTGTAGTTTGTAGCGAGAATCGCCACTACATTTACCACTACTTCAGGAGAATTGCCATTCTTCAAATCACGTGGCTGAAACTTTCTTCTTTTGTGCAAAATTTGTTCTGCTCAACAATTTACGAACATCAGCTGCAGTTAAATGCAACTCATCACATAAAATCCATTTTGCCACTGACACTTACTGCTAAAATTAAGTACTAACCCTCCAAAGGTATTAATTTTCTTTCTGTCATCACTTGTCTATTTACTTGTTATTAGGTCTTCATGGTTTACGGCGAATTTCTTATTATTCGGAATGGTTTTATTTACAGATTTATTTATTGCTTGCATTTAGAGTTGTTTTTCTGTAATTTTCTAGATTATAATATCTCACTTAATTTTTCTACGAAATTTGTAATGTGTGTATAAACTAACATTTTGGGGACAAACCCAAAACATTTTCTTGTATTGTATATTTTTTAATTGTTTAATAACCTCTGTTATTTCGCACTTATTTAATTGTATATCGGCAGACGCGATATAACGAGGAGTCACCGTATTTTTTAATCTGCGTCTTCCATTTCGAGTGTAAATTTAATCCTTTGACAAAATCTGAATGTAGCGAAGTATTGACTACTTTTGAAAAGTTGTTTGTAGTCGCTACTTTTTGAAACAGGTAGCTGTAGTTGTAGTTAACTACATTTTCGATAAAGTAGTTGTAGTTGTAGTTCGCTACAACAAAAAATATAGTTTTTCCGACCCCTGGTCGTAATTTAAGCAGTGAAGCGCTAAAGAGCGCTTTCTCATTCTGAAGAGAACCACGTTTCCTACACAAGTTCTAACAAATGATCGCTGATTTTAATTATGTGGAATAGTGTTACTAACTAGGATGCTAATATGGATAAAAATTAGAAGAAAAAGAAATTGCAAAATAAGTAGTTCAAGAGAGTGGAGGGCTGTATATTAAATTGTACCAAATTTCCTTCGGAGAAGTTGGGGATGAATCAGAATTCATCGGCAAAACTATGTTATAGAACATACCTAAACAAGCCATATAATGCATGGGTGTGTTGCAAGCGGCAAGCCGCTAGATGGTGCTGCCATTAAACACACAAAGTGTTGGTTTTTCACGCACCTCGTCATATTTCTGCAGTGTATTGTAAAAAGGATGGCTAGTTTAACTACTCAGGAAAAGGTGGACATGCATGGTGCAGCGGTTGTGGGTGCTCTGGAAGCCCTAATTGTGTAGCAAACAATGTTCTCTCCACAATTAGAAAGCGCTTCACTGCTTGAGTTACGACCAAGCATTTTATGGTGTTATGAGCTTATCTAGGCCTGTTCTGTCACCCCTTAAATTTTGCCTAAGAGTTCCGAATCACCCTGTATATTAGTAAACATATCATGCTTTTATTTTTCAGCAATATGTTTATTCAAGTATTTTGAGTAATTATTTGATTTTTGTTTTGCATAGAGTTAATTTGTTAAATTATGTACCTAATCGTTGTAGAAATAGAAAATGTAACAGCCAGTGACGTAGCGTCTGAGGATGGATGCTGCATCACACTATTACCAGTATTATTATATACTAAATTTGACTTTATTTAATCGTATAACATTCAAAGATTAAATAATACCAAATTTGGAATATAATAATACTGGTAGTAAAGTGATACAGCATCCCCTGACATTACGCCACGCGTAGCAACTCGTATTCAGACAAAATTAAATTACTATAATGAGATTACTAAAATTGTTGAAAAAATTAACTTTCGCTTAGTGTAACAGAACATATTTTAAATAAATATAATTTATTTATATACGACTGTAGATGTTTGATTGCTTCAGTTATTTATGAAAGGAAAAATTTTAAAGCATCCCTACTAAAGATATAATCACAGATTCGTTGTTCTGTTTGATAAAGACGCAGTATTCGGCACGTACGCACTCTCACATATGTACTTACTTGAGTGTGCATGCATATATACATGTGTGTACACTTTCATTTATTTATTTAATTTATTTATCTATTTTTATACATACATAAAACTCCTTGCATATTGGGAATGACTTCTAATCAGTAATGATTTAGATTAATGTGAATAATCCAATGAAATATTAAATTTCTAATTTTTAGTAATTATTCAATATTAAGATTTCATTTCTTTTCACTTTTTTAATTACTAAGAAAGTAAATTTTCCCAATCCTTATCAGGAATAAATATTAAAAGTTCTATCAAAAACTATCCCCTGTAGAGAAAAAAAAGCTTAACATGCGGAATTTTTTTAACTCACCGCATTTTCTATGTGTTATATATTTTTAAAGAAACGACACTTAGTATCAGTAAATATTTCGATATTATTTCTATACACCACGGTGGATCAAGTCAAAATTAAAAATAGTGATTGACGTATTGGCTCAAATGTGTTTTTATTTTCTTGGAACATGTTACATATTGTGTTACAAAAACATATGATTAAAAAATTTTATCGACACCTAAATTATATATCAATATATTTTTTAACGAATTATAATTTATTTTGAAGTTTACATTTCCTTTCTTGATGTACCACCTAAGCGAAATCGGATATTTAAGAATGAAAATAAAAGCAAAAGAAAAATGAGAATCCATTTTTGTCAGAAAAGAGCAAATATCTCTGTCTATTTTCCACTCCAAATCACATAACTGGTGAAAAACAACACCAAGAAGCTCAAATGTTAGTTCTACAATTAATAGCTTTTAGGTAACTTTTGCTAAGTGAATAACTGATATTTTCACTAATCACTTAATTATTTTTATAGTTTTATTCCTATTAACAATAAGTAAACACACACACACACACACACACACACACACACATAGTCTTATACAATTTATTTTAAAACAAATAATTTTTAAGAGAAAAATAATTTTGACTGCAAGGGATTGTTTCTTACATTATTGCTCGCTAATTGAAGAGAAATGAGGCTATTATATCAGAAATGCCAAATGTAAAAAATAATAATAAAAAAAAGTTGAAATCATAATTGAAAATTTGCAAGTAGGCTGTAACATAACACAAACTATATTTTCCCAACTGAGCCAAAAAGTCCGAGCCAGGATGGACTTTTTCGCTCAGTTGGGAAGATTACATCTCATATGTTTTCTTTACCAATTAGAATAATTGTGTTTTAATTAATCTAGTGTAAACGCTTCCAGCGTTCACTGCAGGTCCCATTACCTGTGATTTATTCTGTTGTGCTGATTCAGATATCATACCAGATGCTATGACCATTAAGGTTAATTTGGTAAATAAGTTCAGCCATATTCGTCTGGGATTGCTTGGTTGGTAGAGCATTGGTTGCTTCAGCCAAAGGATCCTATCCCGGGTTCGAATCCTGGCCCGAGCTTTTCCCCTCATTTGGGAAGATTGCATCTCATATGATTTCTTTACCAATTAGAATAATTGTCTTAATTAATCTAGTGTAAACGTTTCTAGCGTTTACTGGAGCTCCCATTACCTATGATTTATTCTGTTGTGCCGATTAAGATATCATACCAGATGCTATGACCATTAAGGTTAATTTGGTAAATAAGTTCAGCCATATTCGTCTGGGATTGCTCGGTTGGTAGAGTATTTGCAGCTTGAGCCACAGGATCCTATCCCGGGCTCGAATCCTGGCCCGGGCTTTCCCCCTCATTTGGGAAGATTACATCTCATATGATTTATTTACCAATTAGAATAACTGTCTTAATTAATCCAGTGTAAACGTTTCTAGCGTTTACTGGAGGTCCCATTACCTATGATTTATTCTGTTGTACTGATTCAGATATCATACCAGATGCTATGATCATTAAGGTTAACTGGGTAAGTAATTTCAGCCATATTCGTCTGGGATTGCTCGGTTGGTAGAGCATTGACAGCTTCAGCCAAATGATCACATCCCGGGTTCGAATCCTGGTCCGGACTTTTTCCCTCAGTTGGGAATATTACATGCCATATGATTTCTTTACCAATTAGAATAATTGTGTCTTAATTAATCTAGTGTAAACGTTTCCAGCGTCTACTGGAGGTCCCATTATCTATGATTTATTATGTTGTGCTGATTCAGATATCATACCAGATGCTATGATCATTAAGGTTAACTGGGTAAATAAGTTCAGCCATATTCGTCTGGGATTGCTCGGTTGGTAGAGCATTGGTTGCTTCAGCCAAAGGATCCTATCCCGGGTTCGAATCCTGGCCCGAGCTTTTCCCGTCATTTGGGAAGATTACATCTCATATGATTTCTTTACCAATTAGAATAATTGTCTTAATTAATCTAGTGTAAACGTTTCTAGCGTTTACTGGAGCTCCCATTACCTATGATTTATTCTGTTGTGCTGATTCAGATATCATACCAGATGCTATGATCATTAAGGTTAACTGGGTAAGTAATTTCAGCCATATTCGTCTGGGATTGCTCGGTTGGTAGAGCATTGACAGCTTCAGCCAAAGGATCACATCCCGGGTTCGAATCCTGGTCCGGACTTTTTCCCTCAGTTGGGAATATTACATCTCATATGATTTCTTTACCAATTAGAATAATTGTGTCTCAATTAATCTAGTATAACATAAACTGTTGAAAGAATGCCGTCGAAAATTTGTATGTGTCCCTGTAAACGAACTATAAGAGCAACATACTTGATAAGGTAATTCTCGCAAGATCAATATACTTTTCCAATTAGGTTCGAATTATTTTGAACATAATCATCATGACAAATTTTGCATGGCTTTTAATTTTGCGTGTCCCTGTAAATAAACTATTAAAGCGATATATTTGGTTAATGAACTTGTCCAAGAAAACTGCAAGATCAATAAATTTCTAAATTAGGTTTCAATTCGTCCAGTATTTTGGACGTTATCGTGATGACAAGATTTGCATTATATATCTTATACTAATAAAAAAAAAATTACGTACTGTGTGTGCGTTTGTCTGCGATGGCTAGCAAAACCTAGCCCAGCTAGAAGTCTGAAAATTTAGGTGTGGATAGTCCAAGGCCTGGCCTGGTGCACCTGAGTCTCAGAATTTTAATACTTTGAAAATTAACAAAAATATTAATTAAAAACTGATGAATAACTCATCTCTATTTTTGCGAGCCGGCTTTCAGAACTCGCGCATGCCCAGAACCCGATTTACGGCATCGCAAGAGAATGAAGAACCATTTACATGAAGAATGCTTTTATTTCGCAGTTCTGTTTTACATTCTATCGACTAAACCGTTTGGTTTATTTAAAAACGAAAAGCATATTATAAAAGATCGCACTCTTACGTCTCCAATGCCGTAATCAATTCGAAAAAAAAATTATGTTAACCCTTTGAAAAAAAATTTTGAAAAAGGGTCGTTTTCCCGGGCTTATGTTTTCTCCCTTACGTCAACGTCCTTCAATAGCACAATTTTAGTGATACAGACAAACCAAACATATGCTGTTAAAAGCTGAAACCTTCTTCTAATAGACGGTACAATTATTATTTTTTTTAAATACGGATTTTAACCCTTTGAAAAACACCGGCGAACGCAAGTCATTTCGAGCCTTGCGAGAAGATTTTTTTTTCCTGCGCTAAAAGTTACTAAACGTTCGTATTTCGTTAAATAACACTAATAAATCATTCCTTATAATAATTGAGCAACACATGATTGCATAAAATCTGTATGAAAAACTACTTTTGAAATATTATCAATTATAACTAATTTTACAGGACAAAAATTTATCATTATACATTTATATGAAAGAATAAACTCTAAGAAAAATCTATCATAGCTAAGCAATATAAAAAGCACTTATTCAATATCCAACATATGGTTGCATAAAATCCGTACGAAAAATTATTTTAAAATAGATCTAATTTTAAACGGCAAAAATTGATCATTACCCATCTATATAAAACTATCATAGCTAAGCAGTATATAAAACCCTTACTCAATATTCAAAAAATGGTTGCATAAAATCTGTACGAAAAACTATTTTTAAAATATTATTAATAATAACTTATTTTAAACGAGAAATATTTTTCGTTATCAATTTATGTGGAAGAATAAACTCTTAGAAAATTACCATAGCTAAGCAGTATAGAAAGGACTTATTCAATATCCAACGTATGGTGTATAAAATCCATACGAAAAACTATTTTTTAAATATTATAAATTATAACTAATTTTAAACGACAAAAATGTATCGTTATCAATTTATATGAAAGAGTAAATGCTAAGGAAATTCTATCATAGCTAAGCAATATAAAAAGCACTTACTCAATGTCAATGTTGCATTAAATCTGTACGAAAAACTATTTTTTTAAATATTATTAATTATAACTGTTTTTAAACGACACAATTGTTCCATAATCCATTTATATTAAAGATTAAACTCCAAGGAAATTCTAGCATTTCAGAACAGTTTAAGAAGCACTTATTCAATATCTTAGAATTTCGAAATTCGAAACTTTCTTTCTCCTCTCCATTTGTTCGAAAGAATCGTTGAGTTTTTTCTAGACGAAGAATTATTCAAAGCTGTTCGTGGGATATTGTGCTACTTAATACGCCCTTTTTTGGAAATTCAGAATTCTTCACATGCTTTAATTAATTCTTCCTTATCATCTAACGTCCATGAAGGAACATTCATTTCTATTTTTATTGCGGTTTTGCAGAATTTGTTCTACAAGATAAACTTGAAAGAACTATTTTTCTTATGTTTTAAGAGTTGTCGGAACGCTTTATATTGATTATTTTAGTAGGCCATTTTTTATGTACATTTTCTCACAATCTGATGAAAATTAAATATAAATTTAATATTGTGCTGAAATGAATAAGTAAAAAAAAAAAAAATAAAGAATTGTTGCTTTTTTTTTTTTTTTTTTTTTTTTTTTTGAGCGGGGAATTATTTGACGTTTTTCTGGGATAATATACTATTTGATATACCCGTTTTTTTTTTTTTTTTTTTTTTTTTTTTTTTTTTTTTTTTTTTTTTGAAATTTTAGAATTTTTTACAATCTTTAAATTAAAGAGACTTAATGCTTCAAAATATTGAATTTTTGATATTATATATATATATATATTAAAGAGTAATAATTTATGTGATTTTGGGGCATTGCGAACATTTTTTCAGGATATATAGAGTATGGTAGCTCTTTAAAGCGAACCTAAATGCACATCTTTTTTTTTTTTTTTTTTTTTTTTTTTTTTTTTTTTTTAATATTTTTTCTTGGTTTCATATTGTTAAAATTTTGAAAATTTTATATATGCAAGATATAATTTTGTTTTTAAAACATACAAAAGCTATAAATGAACACTTTTTTATGTTCGGTCTCAGCACAAGTTTATCAAATACATTTAGATAATATTTTGTTTAACATGTAGAAATTATTTTGTAATCATGCGCACAATCTGTGATTTCAATTTTCTGTTCGAAAAGTTAAAAAAAACCTTTAAAAACTAGGAATATAGGGAAAATGTCTTGTTACGTTTCATATATTTCTTTCTTTAATTTCTTTTCTTTTCTTTTTTTTTCTTTTTTCTTTTCTTTTCTTTTCTTTTTCTTTTCTTTCTTTTTTTTTTTTTTTTTGGAAAATTAATTTCCTAAAAATATATTTTTTGCAATTAATTTTCGAAAAAAAAAATTACGAATTGTAACCTATAATTTTGTTTTAACATTAATCAATTTGTTTGCTTTCGAATGTTAAATGAAATCGAAAAGTTTGATGCAATTTTAGTAATGATTTTTAGTAATAATTTTAGTAATAATTTAATGCAAACGGAGAAATTTTTATGATCGTATTTTCTTAAATAGTTCATTTCATCCCAATATTAAATTTATAAAATTTCACTTACATAAAAAATTTCAACAGTAATATTGCAACAGACCTTCAGAAATGGTACAGTACCCCCCCCTCCCCCCCCCCCACACACACACAATTCCGAACTGTGGTCATTACTCCAATTTTAAAAGTCTCAGAATAAATCTCATTGCAATGAAGCTCCTTTTTTTATTTTTTACAATCATGTTATAGTGAAATTTGCTTGACGGATCGTCTACATTATAAAATTGCATCAATGTTTTCGATTTTCGTTAAAATTCGAAAACAAAACAATCGATTTCTGTTAAAAATTTTATAGGTTACAATTTATACTATTTTCTAAATTAATTTTAAACAATTAAATGTAACCTAAGATATTTTTTTTTAAATCGATTTCTAAAAGCTTCAAATATGGGAATCCAAAATTACAGCTAATTTCGCTAAGTAGTATTTGAATTATGCTTCAAAAACTATCCTCATTGCAAACTGTTTTGCAGCGATTAAAAATGAATTTAACATTAGCAGTTTCAAAACTTTATATCTGCATAATTCCTAATCTTGGCCGAATGACTTCCCATTTGATATCAGAAAGTAAAATTTACCAAAGCATCCAAATGTGATGTCAAAATTTTGTGTTAGTGTTGAAAATTTTAAACTTTTACAATTTTAGAATGTAGATGACACCTCAAGCAAATTTCACTCTAAAATTATTGTAGAAAATAATAAACAAGGAGCTTTCGTGCAAACAGATTTATTCTGCGACTTTTAGATTTTGAGAAATGATCATCCTGATCATTTTTTTTTTTTTTTTTTTTTTTTTTTTTTTTACTGTTTTTCAAAGTCTGTTGAAAAATTAAACTTGATCTTTTTTATGTAAATCAAATATTATAAATTTAACATTGTGCTGAAATGATGTATTTAAGAAAATAAGATTGGGATTTTTTTAATATATTTTTTTATGGTGCATAATGAAAATACCAATTTGTAAACCATAAACAATTTGTAAATAACATAACTATAAAAATTTTTAAATATTAAAATTATAAAAATTTGTATGATGCATAATAAAAATCTAAATTCGCCAACCATAATAAAGTGCAAGAAAAGACACTTTAACAACAACAACAAAAAAGTTGATTTCAGTAAAGGTTCCTATATAAGAGATGTGCAAGGAAAGTTTCATGGGCATATTTAAAAATTCCATTAAAAAAAAAATGTATTTTTCTCTCCATCTAATCGGAATCTATAATTTGTGAGGAATTTAAAATTAAATTTCATATATTTTTAAATTAAAGAAAAAAAGGGGGTATTTTTAGAAAAGTAATTAATCAGGCAATTAAAAAGGCAATAAACTTAAATAGTCGCTTTTGATATTAAACTTGCCGCATTAATCTGTTGTGTTGTCGGAAATGTCATGATGCAAAGCTTCTAACTTTTACTTTTTTATTACCTCTATTTCCGAATTTTTGCCTTATTTAAACGCAGAAATTCTATGATTAAACAAAACGACCTGGTTCCTACGCCTCAGGGGATTCATGGGATTTGAATACCAGAATTTTCGTAATCGTAATAGAATGTTCGTAGTTTTCAGTCGACATATCTAAAAGCAGAATTTTAAAATAAGGCAAATTTTAATTTACAAAAATTCTGGTGTTCTTGTCCTGAGCAGAACAAACACTGAAGGAAGATTACCATTCCGAAATATTGGTATCAATAATTAAAATTGGCAGCTATGCATCATGTCTTCTCCGAAAACCCAACACCAATAAGCTAAATCAAAAAAGAATTTCAAATTAAAAATTATGATGAACATTTAAAAAAATATTTACGTTGTTATTCACTTAATTTGAAAAGGATATTTTTAGTATATTATTTTTTTATGACTCGGGTTACTTAACAATACGATTATCACTGATGCTTTACTGATGGAAAGAGGATAGAAGCGTATACGTGATGCTTGAGTTACTTAAATCCTTGTCATCTGGATCTGTCAGTTTCATGATGGTACCACGAATGAGTAAGTAGCAAATAAGCCATGGTAAGAATTATGCGTGATACACTATCCAAGTTAACAGCTGCAACTACTACTCCGTGTCAATCATCATGAAAGGTATGTCATGTATATATTTAGGCGTCCACTCTATTTATTGGACATGATATGTCATAACGAGAGGAAGCATCTCTTAATAAAAGAAAAAGAAGAAAAAAGAAAGAATCTGTCCATAATGTTCGGTTGTAAACAAAAAAGATTACATTGATAACAATGCTATGCTTTTTTCATCCAACATTCCATTGGGAAATGACATTTGTCATATGTTAAGGTATTTGCGTTATGATGAGGGACTTGCATTCCATTACGATATCAGCTCGAATGCTAAACTTCCGGCTTATACATGTATTCCAAGATCATACGCAAATGTAGTTTTTTTTTCCCCTATATCATCAAATGTAAAACTACTATAATGATTGTTTTTTTTTTTTTTTTTTTTTTTTTTTTTTTTTTTTTTTTACCGTTAATTGTTTTATATAATATTTTATTTAAAACTGCTCATAATTTTGCCGTTAACTCATAGAAATACTAAAAATATTAGAATGTAGAAAATATAGAAACATACAAAAATATATAGGGGAACTGGGGGATGAATGGGACATTCTCAATATTTCAGGCAATAATTTTTTTTAGTTGCTTCCAATCCTCATAGATGACACTATCATAGTGTGCTTCAGAACAAAAAGCAAGACCACATGGCTGTTTTCAATTTCCTTCAAAGTTGCATTTCCTGAAATATTTGCTTAAAATTATTTATTTTTTTATATTTGAAGTTGTTTACATATTTTTTGCATTATAAACAATTAAGATATGCTATAGTTATTTTTTTCAAGGCTAGATATTGATAATTAAAATGAATGAATATTAACCATTGTGACAAAATAATTTCTGAGACAAAATGGCTGACAATTGAATATATGCATCATGGGGATGATTGGGACATTTCAAATGGGGATGAATGGGACTGCTTCATTCACCCCTAGAGCATACTGAATATTTTTTTATTAACTAAATATTATATAAGTTGATAAATTAATAATTTATGTTAATTATTCTTTTAACATTTCCTCCTCATTGTAGCCACCGTCGTCTTCAGCCATTGGATGTTTCTGTTTATGGGACTTTAAAGGCAAAGCTGAGATCAGTCCAAGATGATTGGCTGACAAATAATTCTGGAGAGCATATCACAATTTATAACCTCTCAGCTTTTGCCAAGGAGGCATTTTTGTCAGCTTTTAGTACTAGCAACATAAACATAACCATTGGTTCTAGGAAAACTGCCATTTCCCTTTTTAACAGCAATACATTTACTGAAACTGATTTTATACCAGCTTATGCGACTGACAGACCACATTTAGAACATTTTAGACAGACCACATTTATTGTGTTACTGATATTTGCACTTTGTAATTCATTAAAATTTCAGTTAAAATATGTAATATAAATTATAGTTTTTTAATGCATAATTAACTGTGTTTTCACTTCTTAGATTACTAACACTCATACATAACAGTCATATAAGATAATATATTACAAATATAATTACATATAAGTTTATAATTATAAATTTTAATTTGGTATCATTGAATACAGAGAGGAAAATATTTGTGTCCCACCCATCCCTGCTGTGGGGATGATTCGGACAGAGAGGAACCTTTTTTTAATTTTATAATATATTTCTGTATAATAATAATCTTGAATAAATATTGTGCTTAAGATGTAAACAAACACCCAATGTATGAAATGCGATATATAATATTAATAATAACTTACATAAAATATTTAAAATAAATATTTTTGTGAAAATGTCCCATTCATCCCCTATCTCCCCTATATATATTTTATATTGTATTTTTTTTTAAATATACTTTATCTTTAATTCCTCTATTTGGTATATATGTCTTTAACACAAATTATCTGAATTAAAATCTCAGCCATTTTAGACAAAAGCTGTATGTAATTTCATACTACAATTTCCGTTTTTTCACTGATTTTTCTTTTCTTTTCGTTTCTTTCTTTCTTTTTTTTTTTTTTTTTTTTTTTTTTTTTTAAATAACGAAAGGGATTTTATAGTTTTTTCAGAAAATCCTTGACAAAAAAAAAAAAAAAAAATCCTAAAAGTCAAATTAAAATTGTTTCTTCACAAAGGCTGTGGGATTTATTTATATTTTTACATTGAAAACAAATAATCGTTTTCTTACGATGTCAAAATAAAAATAAATCCTAGCTTTAGTGAAAATGACAATTAAGCTAAACAAGTCGTATTATGTGCAATACTTTCCAAGTTCCATATTCGTGGTACACACTATTTTTTTCACTTTTGAAATTAGTTAAAACTTAGAGGCAGGAGTCGGAAAAACTACTTTTTTATTGTAGCGAACTACAACTACAACTACGTTATCGAAAATGTAGTTAACTATAACCACAACTACATGTTTTAAAAAGTAGCAACTACAAACTACAATTCAAAAGTAGTCACTAGTTCGCTACTTTTAGATTTTGTCAAAGGTTTCCATTTACACTATTAAATTGCAGACTCGGATTAAATAATAAAGCGACCTCTCGTTATATCGCGTCTGCCGAGATATGACTAAATAAATGCGACATAACCGAGAGCATTAAAAAATTAAAAAAGATAACGTACAAGAAAATGTTTTGTGTTTGTCTCCAAAATGTTACTTTATACACACATTAAAATTTCGTATCAAAATTAAGAGAGATATTATAATGTAAAAAATTACAGACAAATAACTTAAAAAAGAAACAATAAATAAATCTGTAAATAAAGCAATTCCGAATAACAAGAAACTCGGCGTTGAAACATGAAGACTTCTTAATGAGTAAATAGAGAAGAGTTTCCAGTAAGAAAATCAATTCATTTGCTGGGCTAGAACTTGATTTTAGCAGCAAGTGTCAATGGGAAAAATCTATGACTTCATGAGAAACGTTGCTATACACTGCAGCTGAGATTTGCCACTGGGATTCGCAAATTGTTGAACAGAAAAAAAAAGTGTATAAAAGAAGCAAGTTTCGGCCATGTGATTTGCAAAATGTTATTTTCTTCCCCTGAAGTAGCGTTAAAAGTAGCGTCGGTTCTCGCAACAAACTATTGATTTTTTGTATCGCGCTACTCGCTACACTACATTATTCAAAATGTAGCGCGCTACACTACAAACTACTATAAAAAGTAGCGGCTACTGTAGTTTCGCTACTTGTAGCGTGCTACTTCTATTTGTACGGGATTGCATTTTCTGGCCCGGGCCCGGGCCCGGATAAGTCAAAAAAATATTAAATCAAGCTAGATTTGTACTGGTTATAGTTTTGGAAAAAAAGAGCTGGTATTTTTAACAAAATGTTTGAAAAAGGCTTAGACATCTAATACGTCGGCCGATTTGTACGAAAATCCATTTTTTGCGGCAGTGGTCTATAAATTTTCCAAATGTGCGCTCAATCGGAAGTACTGTTTAGAAGCTCTTGTGTTCACTAACACATACATCACGATTGCAAAACTTTCTTTACACTATGTGGTCGAAAAGTTAAATTCTATATTTTTTAAAGTATTTTTGTATAATTTATTAAACCAAATTAAACTATGTTTAAAAAATGTACAATATCACTTACTAATTTCACAAAAGAAAAAAAAAATACCGGCCCACACAGCCCAGAAAGAATGACTACCAGGCCTTGCTCTGCCTGAGTCTGCAAAGAAAAAAAAAAGCCTGGACCGCCCGGCTTAGCATTACGTATCTAAAGAAAGAAAATTGGGCCAGGATCGTAATTCGGTAAGACCCGGACCTGTGAACACCTCTGCTTCGAAACCACTTAAAGTTTACAACATTAGGAATTCAATGAATAGCAATACAATTTCCTCCTTAATTAAAAATATTTTTCAATTAAATCTGTGCCCTTTTAAATGCATATCTAGAATTTATATTCAGCATTATATTTATTGAACAATATAAATGTAACCATAATAGATACAGTGCAACCTCATATTGTAAAATGTCTGGAATGCATAAAAGCAAGATTTATTAAGGGGTATCGCTACAGTGTCTGGCAGTTTTATAGATAACGGTTACTTGACCATATTATGAAACGTTATCATTGGTTAGAATAAAGATAAATTACGGTATGTAACAATTTTCTACAAAAAATATTGAATGAATGGAAAGTTTGCTGCAGATTTTTAACAGTGTATATATGTCTGAAAGAAAACACTTATAAAATGTATCTTATGTCTCTGTTGCAACAAAAGAAAGCACCGAAACTTACAGACACCCAGACCAGTTCCACCTGATCTATGTCTACACTGTTAAAAATTTGCATTAAACCGCAGTCAATCCACCGTTTTTATAAATGACCATATCATGAAGCGTTCTCTCTTTGATCAGGATAGAGATAAAATTGCAGTTAACTGATCTTTATCTATAAAAACGAATTGAATGACTAGACAGTTTGTTGTAAATTTTTACAGTGTACCAAATTTCAGCGTCTCGTCCACGATATTTTTCGCACAGAAAAAAAAATGAAAAATTAAACAATATATCCACTGTGACAGCATACTCATATTTGTTAATGCATCCGAATAATGAAGGTATTTGCATATTATATTTCAAAATATATTTAGTTACGTAATATAAAATCTATATTATATTATTAATTAATGTTGTCTATTAATATTTTCCCACTGTTATTATAATTACAAAAATTAATTTTCAGAATTAGTATTTTAAAGGAAAATAACTAATAAAAGATACTTGAAACAATTTGCAACTTACTCCCTCTGAGGCATGTCGATGGTAATTGTGAAACAACTTAACTGAGATAGTATTGAATTAATTTACATAACTAGCATCAGACAGCACACTTTTGTAACATTAAAGGTAAAGTCGTTTAATCATGAAGATGAAAGTTTAAAAGTAAAAAATATATAAATATTGATAAATTAAAAGTTTAGAGAATAGGTTAATACTGATACTTTGTTTATAAAGCGATACTTTGGCTACCGATGAAAGTTCATTACGAATCACATTCGTTAGCTGATATCATGTTTAGTCGAAATGTGATTTCCAGTACAATTAAAATACGATGCGGCTCTATGTTAGTGCAGGAATCCTATACAACATTCCTAAGCCGAATACACATTCATTAGCCAAGTCCAAAAGACAACGTCTAATGATAGCCAAAATATTCGTTAGCAGGGTCATTCGTTCACCAATGTTTCACTATAATAATAATAATTGTTATTATTATTGTTGTTAATGTAGGGGACTGTGAGAGCTGCAACTACTCTTCTTGTCACCTAGAGTAAATTTTTCTTATTTTTTTTCTACTGGTCTCCGGGGATATTGGTATAGACAAATGATGCGCATTGATGCTTGATTTCGAAGTGTCAGCACCAGGTTGCGTCTATGACTGCTGTTGCTGTGGGTATAATTTTTCTTATAATAAGCACCACTACATTCTTAATCATTTACTTTAATCAATAATGATTTACGACGGCATAGGATAGGGTGGGAGAACCTGCGTGCAAACGGAACAATTATCACTATTTCCTAACAGTAATATTCAATAACATGACAGAAATGTGTTGATTAAATAAGGCGAGGATTTTTTAATTTATTTACGATTTGGAAATAGTGGTGACAATTGACCTTCTGTCACAGGATTTCACAACCCCTGGTATAGGAAAAAAATTTACTTCAAAGTTACATTTAAATATTACAACAGAAACACTTTAAAAAAAATATTATTTCACGAGAATACTCTGCTTCAAAATGTTTCGAATTTATGCATCTGTCCGTGGACATAAAAATATATAATACGCAATAAATTTTTCCTTAACAATTTCTTGTTAAGAAAATCTTCTTATAATTCTAGTGGTTAATTCACCACAAAAATTATTACCTGCCACACTCAATGAGAGCTTTTAAACACAATGAGTAACTAACTTACCGGTACTCCTCTTAATCATGTATATTTGCATTACGGCGGAATCACGTATGGATAACTCGCTACATGTCTGTTTTAAGACATGTGCGTGGTTAAGCCAAAGCTGTCATAATCTAACGATTTCAAGACATCAGAGAAGGCTTAGATTGCAGCACTTACGTGATTTGTCGGACTAGATATGTCACTTACAAAGACACATGAAGATAACAAACACCTCGGTATCGTGCAAGGTTAAGGACAAATATCTACTGGTTTCCATTCATAAATTTGCTTTGAGTGAGAATGTTCATCCAAATTGGCTATCCAAACCAACCGTGAGTCAAAAACACTCACGCGATGCAGTCACGCTTGATTTCCGCCAGAATTTCTGTCTATGTTACAGTTGAATCACTGCTTCACGAACAGTATGTAGAATTATCTATTAAAATAACCAAAAGGGGGGGCTAATATACAGGTAAATGATGATTATATCACAAAGAAACGATGTTTAAGTTAACTTAATGTGGAAACTAAACCTTCCATAGCAAGAAAACTGTATTCGTGCAACCATAACAAATAATACATTTCAAATGTGGTTTAAACGCACGGGAAATAATGGTGATGTTTAAACTGAAGAATAATTGCACTTAAACTACAGGTCAACACAAAAACTAAGATTTTGGTAAAAATAAATTAAGTTACTCACAGTATTTAATATCGTCATAAAAGCTTGATAGCAATTACATGTATGGGCAGCTTATATACACTGTCCATGCATAATTCGCATATGAAATCAACCCCTTTATATCAGGCCCAGTACTGCTTTTTTGTCACCTCCTGTGTCTTCCCCTGCGAATATATAAAATGTCTTCTTTCTTATTATTTTGTATGCATTTAATTTTGGATAATTTTAATACTAAATTTCAATAATTCTTTTTCTGTACTGATTTAATAGTACTTCATTTCCCCTATATATCACAAAAAATTACTTATAATAAAAAATTACTTATAATAAACACAGAATTTATTTGTTTCCATATCTTTTGCTATATAAATAAGCAAATTCGATTTATTCTTGAAGGAGCAAATATTATGCAGAACACACAATTATATTTCTTGTAATCGGAGAATTCATGAATCAACTTTTCTCTTACGTTTCACACATCATTACCCTAAATGAAAAATGACAAAAGAAGTCAATGCTACATTTGAACGTTCATTTATAATTGATTAACTTTGACTGATTTAAAAAAAAATGTCGTAAATTCAGAAACAATAATTGTGGGGTATTTTTAAACCGATCTATTAACTGTCAATTAAAGATATAGGCTATGCTATGTTTATCGTTTTCTACAATTAATATGAAAAACAAAGATTCATCTGAAGCGGCAATTCAAAATATCACAGGTAAATGCAGATCCAAATTTTATATATTTTTATATAACTGTATAATCTGTATTTTTATCTAACTAAAAATACAGATGGAAAATGTATCATGTATAATACAAAAATTTATGCGTTTGTTCGTCTTGGCATCGGCTTGTGATTGTGTGCAACGAGTTTCATTTACAAACGACTGAATAGATGTTCTTCGATTTATAGTAATGGTTCATATTTGATATTTCCGTTATTAGTTACTCCCTGTTGCAGATAGTTACATACATATGGTTTCAAATGTAATTGTTGTGTAACTATTTTTGCATTTTTTCTATGTGCAAGCAAATTTTAATTGTTTTTTATTTTTGAAAGGAAACGTTAATAAGATAAATATCTGTTGTCATTTTTTTTCTATCTATAAAACGCATTTTGCCAGCGCATGAAACGTTAATTCGTATTCCAAAAGCGAGATTTTTGGTTACTCGCGTAAAGATTGTGCAAATATTTTGCAGCGTATTTTAGTAAAACATCTCTGTAGTAAACATTAAAAGAAATTTGTCTTTCTATATCCTGATTTGCCTCAAAATGGATTTAATTCATTGTAGACTGAAGTGTGTGGTATTTAGAAATGGAAAAAAAAATCACATTCAAAAAATTATATTTAATCAAAACTAATAATATAGGTGAATAGTTGAGTTAGAGTAAACCTGCATATGAAACACTTGCTCGTGAAGTGTGTCTTAAGCTAAGCAGGACTTTCAGGGAATCTGGACTTTGTTTACGTTACTTATGAGGAAAACTGCCAAAAACTCAATAGATCCTGACTGGCATACGCGGAACGAATCTTATAATTTCCAACATCTTAAAGTTAGACTATTAATGAGCCAAAAGAAAATGTAAGGAGGAAGAAGATTACATGGTCCTTGGCGATACGATTTTCGGTTTTTTCTTGTGTGGTGATGATCTTGGGCTGAAATATTTTTATGTTTAAAAGATGAATTTGAACGATTTGTGAGCCGTAACTTCGTACATTCGCGTTGCAAGCAATTACCCAAAGTTAAACAAATACACCCATTAGGAAGGCAGACTTAAAAATATCCAATGAAAACAAAGTCATCTCAGCTGAAATTTATTTATTGATATATAATAAGTATGATGGTAAAAATGGGGTGGTCTCGGTTATTAGAGGCTTGAAACAGTTGTTGACAGACAAAGAGCTAGGAGTGATCTGAACTTGGATAATAGATTGTCTCGCAAAGTTTCGATATACATTGAGCCAACAGGTCGCAGACGCGCAGAAGAATTTATTTGTACGTTACGGGTAATTAATATAAATGTTTTGTGCGGATGGAATGAAATGGCTACCACATTTGGCGAAATCATAATTTTAGTGAATTTTAGCGGACACATGCGGGCATCCCGGTGGGAAAGGAATTTTATAGGAAAGAAACAGTTTAATTCGTATTTGGGAAATTACATTAATTTGCACAATTTGTTTATGGACGGAAAAAGGTTGGGCGCCCATGCAGCTGTAATGAATGTCTGGAAAACATTACATGACATGTGTTGAAATAACCGCCGTAAGAATCAAAACTAGATATTTATTGAACATGCTGCTTTTAATAAATATAGCTTTTTATATGAGAAAAAGAAATAACATTTGAGGTTTTAGAATAAAGAGATATTTTAGCGAAGAGAATATTAATTAATATATTAAAAATTAAGTTAAGAAGATAATAATTTAGATTAAAGATATGTATAAATGATTCTATATCATATACATATTCTCCGCCCATGCAGCTGTACCGAACTGAATCCACCAGATATACTAAACATTTTATAGAACATCGTCGATTCAGATAAATTTCGGACACAATGAAATTAGCTGGATTCGAACACTGAACCTCCCGTTTCGGAACTGGAGCATCTCAACCTCCTACTAGACTTACTTCGATGCAATAATTTTAGTCATATTTTGCTTGGTGATTTTACCTATAGAATCGGCGGTAAAATGGTTTGAAAATAGCTTAAAAATTGTTTAAATACCAAATCCGTAGACCCATTTTTATGAAAATTTATATAGTTCTTGTGTCAGTGGTGTATAACATTTAACATATAAACGGGCCATTTTTTATGTGTTCTTCATACATTCGATTAGTTGGCACACAGCACACACGTTTCTGCGATTATTAAATATGGTACAGAAAATTCTCAAATGGTTTAAAATTTTTGAAAAAACTGTAAATGTTGATTTATTTTTTTCAATTGTTTTCAAAATATATTCATTGCGCTAAATGGGAATTCAATCGGAAGTACCGTAGTGAAGCTAATGTGTTCACTCGCGTGTGCGCGCGCACACACGCACACACACACACTCACACACATCATGATTACATTAAATTTTCTTACACATTGTGTTTGGAAAGTAAACAGAAAAAGACAAAATTTTATTTTATTTTCCATATTTAAAACGATGACACTTATACTAAATTAATTTAATATCAGAACTTTCTTTTATATATTTATAATATATATATATATAATAGTGATGATCTGAAATAATCGTCTGCAGTAAATGGAATGGGTTTTCTTTTTCTGTCCTATATTATTTTTTTATTTCGTCTTGATTTTGTTGGATTAAACTTCAACATTTCACGAATTATTTCGTGAGTGTTTATTTCTTTAATGTAAAAAAATAAATAAAAATAAAATCTCAATATATTCTGGATATGGCTTTTTATTTCTTTTCAGTCAAAAATAACCAAAAACAACCATTTAGGCTAATCATTATTTTAAAAGAGATAAAAATAAAATAGTTATAGAAATATATATTTTTTTAAATCATATTAAAATATATGTAACAAAAAAAAAATGAATAAAGACACCGAGATGTAACACGAAACTTCCCCGACTAAAGTACTTCTTGGGGGAAATGAAAATAAAAGAATGAAAATAATCGATTTTCATTTTTACTCTCCTTTACAACTGCTAACACAGTTGGACCGTTTCTATTTTTTATTATTATTCCTTTATATATTTTTTTTCATTTTAGTTCTCTGCTCACACTATTTTACAGCGAGCTCATTTGTCAGAAGCAAAAAATCAAAAGAGAAAGAACTGCAACTAACACGAAAAATGTTGGCAGCCGCGCATGAATACATGCATGAGCTATTGGGCTGCTGGCTGACACTTCACTCCGATCCGGCCAGTATCAATCATTCCGCAGCTCGCTTCCCCGCGTGATAAAATAGGGCGAAGGAAAGAATAGTGAAAAGGGAAAGGACCGGAAGCCAGACAACTTGGATTAGGAAACAAAAGAGTTTTTGAGCTTCTTTTTTCAAAATTTTGTTTATTTTGTAAAGTTAAAGTGGAATTTTTTAACATGCAAGCCGTGCTTGAGTACGCATTTTTTGTACGTTCCTTGTCGACCATTTTTTATGTGTTCTTCATGCATGCGACTAGCTGGCACACACGTTTCTGCGATTATTAAATATGTTACAAAAAATTTCTCAAGTGGTTTAAAATTTTTGAGAAAACTGTAAATGTTGACTTTTTTTCAATAGTTTTCAAAAATGCTGCAGTTTCGTTGAAGAGCAAAAAACATAAATACGATTAGTTGTTTAGAGTAACATGCATTTTTTCCTTAGAAAGAAAGCAAACGAGAGCTTTTCTCTCCCTCCCCCTTCAATCAAAGCTCATAAATTAAATAGATATCATTCTCCTGCACAATACTTATACTGGCGCGTACGAAACAAAAATGTCATCGTCCCGAGATCTTTTTTATGATTAACGTAATTATTTCATGTTTGAAAAAGAAAAATTGGAACTATGCTATTAAAAATGTGTTTTTTGTATTTAAAATAAATAAAAGTGGTACAGAAATGGAAATTCTATTGCCTTGAAATGACGTCGCTGAATTTTTACGGTGTTAGAAGTGAAAAAGAATTTTTGGATGACATAATTAAAAAAGTATTATTCTAGATCATGGAAAATAATTAAGTGAAATGAACATCCATTTTCACAACTTATATATTTTTTAAAAAATCTCTTATAATGATTTAATTTTTTTTTCGATTTTTGAAATCCGTTAATCTATTATAATGTAAAAGTTAAAAAAAGATGAATAAATAAATAAATGAATAAAAGGTTTGTTATACTAAAAATTCTGGCATTTATCGACACATAGAATCTAAAAAAAAAAAAAAAAGTAACATTATCGTTTTTAACGATGTCGCAAAATATGTATGTATATATTAACGGAACACATAAGAATGCTAACAATGGTAATAGTTTTTTTGTCTGATAAAAAATATGCAAAAATATTTTTTAAGAGTGTATTTTAATTTTTTTCGTATCTTGAAGAAAAGGTACTTAATTATTCAGAAAATCAATCTGCTTTCAATTTTATACTGAAACTTTACACAAATTATAAATCCTAGCCGTCGTGCCGTTTTTGATGGTTTTGTCGATGATGCCTAGTGATTAAAAAAGATCAAAAATACCCATATCGTGTAAAAGTGCTGTTCCAATTTCAAACAGAAAATGTTTAAAAATTTTTTACGGCGTCTTTTACATTTATATATGTACTGGCTAATATTTTTGTTTTATAAACCAGCCTTTTATTATGGTACCCATCTACGATAAATATCTTTATTTATTCACTTTTTCATAAAACTTCAAATGTCTCACTAATACCCCCCCCCCCCCCCTAAAAAGACAGAAATAAAATCATCAATTAATTCAGTAAAACAAAGTTCTACTTTATTATTATTATTATTATTATTATTATTATTATTATTATTATTATTATTTGAAACGATACTAGCAAAGGTCATTCCATCACTTCTATTTCTTATAATATACATTATAATGTCCATCTTAAAACAATAGTTGTGGCTTATAAAATACGAATAATTAAACAACAAATAGTATTCCATGTTTAACAAATTTATTAAGCGTGTGCACCGCCTTAATTAAACAAAATAATAAAATAAAAAAAGGTAAAAATAAAAAAATTCCTAAAAAGGTAGTTTTGCTGGTATTTAAGAATAGAAAAATATTACAGGACCTCTGAGAAGTAAACATCACTGAAGTGTTAACGAATCATTTAGACACATTAACTCTGCGATACAAATTCGAAAATGAAAGACTAATCCTAATTTTTGACCTCCAAGTTAACTGTTGTCTGAAGTAAGGAAATTGTATTTCAAGAGAAAAATACTCCTATACGAAAAGCTTTTAAAAGTATAAAAATTAAATTTAAATGAAAGACAAAAAGGTCTGCTTTTATTATTATTTTTTAACAGCGAAAGTTTGCAGAAAAAACACAGCTGTTAAAGAAACTTACCTTCAGAAAAGAAAAAAAAATCCCTATTTTTATTTACTAAAATTGTTAAATATTACCATGTTTTCAACAGAGAGTTAGCAGTTTACTGTTATTTTATGCATTTTTAACTATGCCGTTTAGTAAAAACATTTGCTAAGCATAAAAAATTACTTTATCCATTTACATGAGGTTTTTTTTTTTTTTTCTAGATATTCAATAATGTCAAAAAGACTCGAGATCATAACTCAGGATTCTAAAATAGCTATGAAGCTTTAAAACATTTGCGAGGAAGATAAAGCTTTCGATTTCTCTACATATTAATCTACAATTTATTAAGACGCGTGCACGGCTTAATTAAGCAAAATAATAAAACATTAATAAATGGACCTTTCACACTGCCACTTAAAATTAAGAAAAATATAACAGCACTACTGAAAAGTGAAATACTCTAAAAGATCCATTATATACTGAAGTGTTAAAGGATTACTCATTAGTTATTAACATTATTCTACGACACATTATCTCTGTGATATACCCCCAAAAATAAAAGACGCATTTTAATTTTTGATTTCCAAGTTAACAGTTGCCTGAGGTTAAGAAATTATAATTCAAGATAAAAAAAAAAAATTCTCCTATGCAAAAAGCTTTTAAGTGTGACTCTGAATAAGGATTAAATTTAAATGGAAAACAAAAACTAACCGAAAAAAAAAAAGGAAAGCTGTTAGAGAGAGTTACTTTTGAGAAAGAACGTATTTTCCCATTTCCAAAGTCTAAAATTGTTAAATATGACCATGTTTTCAACAAACAATTTAGTTTTGTTTATGTATTATGAATATGATTCTTAGTGAAAACATTTTCTAAGAATTTGCCAAGCAACAAATATTTATTTTACCTCTTTGCATGATTTTTTAAAATTATTATTATTGCTTGACTTCTATATTATCAGAACAAGAAATGAGCAAGCTAGGAATAGCATTGAAATTGAGAAAGAAATAGAATCCTTATTTTAAAATGCATACTCTACATAATAATCTGAAATTTATTATGACGTGCGCACGTATTACGTAAGCATAATTTAAAACTTTCATAAAAATGTGTTTCATTGGTACTTAAGAATAAGAAAAAACATAAATACAACAGCACTACTGAAAAATGAAATGCTCTAAAAGATGCATTACATGCTAAAGTGTTAATGGATTACTCATTTGTTATTAACATTATTCTCAAACATACCTTAAATGTGCGAGCCCCCTCCGAAAATAAAAGACGAATTCTAATTTTTTATTTCCAAGTTAACCATTGTCTGAGGTTAAGAAATCGTATTTCAAGAAAAAAAAAATTCTCCTATACGAAAAGCTTTTAAGAGTTACTCCGAATATAGATTAAATTTAAATGTAAGACAAAAACTTGCACTCGTTTTTATCTTTAACGGCGAAAGTTAACTAAAAAAAAAAAAAAAAAAAAAAGCTAAGCGGCTAAAGAAAGTTACTTCCGAAAATAAAGCATTTTCCCATTTTCATAGTCCTAAATAGTTGAATATGACCATGTTTTCAACAGAGAGTTAGCAATTTACTTTCATTTTTTGCATGATGAATTATGCCGCTTAGTGAAAACATTTGCTAAGCATTTGCCAAGCTTCAAATATTTATTTTATCCATTTGCATTAGGAATGTTTTTTGATTGCTGTACGTTCAATATTATCCTAAGAACAAGAGATGAGCACTCAGAATTCTGTAGATATAGCATTGAAACATTAAACGATCTGTGAGGAAGAAAAAGCATTCGTATTTTAAAATATGTACTCCACATATTTTTTTTCTCTCTTCTATATATCAAAAACATTTGCGTGTGTAACATCTTTGTGAAACGGGACTTTATATGGGCTTTTTTTTTAGGGGGGAGGGGCGGGTCTATAATGGAAGGATTTGTTGTACAAGAGAAATTATTTTTTTTTTTTAAGTTTAAAGAGAATAAATCTGTTTCTTAAAAAAAATCAGGAGTCAGAAAACACTTTTTTTTATGGAATTCCTTTGATTTCTTTTTCTGTATCTTTAGGCATAGAATACACATATACAAATAAAATAAAACTACATTTTCATTACATCTATATTACGCAGTAAAAGCTTCTACAACAGTACAATGTAAAAAAATACAGATGATTCTTAATCAAGAAAATTAAATATAACAAGGAACGAAAATGTACAATAACCTTTTCCTAGTTACTAACTATTCCAGAAAGGGTTTTTTTATCTTTAGAAACCCCAGAAAATAATTCCGAGATTGAAAGAAACATGTACGAAAACAAAGTTTTTTTTTTTTTTTTTTTTTTTTTTATCATTGATTTTAGGAAACGTTTCCGAGTAGTTTTTATAGTACGTTAATCAAAAAACCCCAAACCGAAATACAGATTTTTCGGGTGCTATCAATTCTCAAATAAACATTTTCGTGTTCAACAAACATTTTTACAGACAAACATCATAAATTAACAACATTAACCTTGACATTAAAATTAATATTGCTTTGTTACTCTTGCATGTATAAATTCAATTACGCAGTTGAAATGTTTAATTGAAAATAAATAGCATCCTTAAAACAGATATCACAGTTTGAGACAAATAATTAATACAGTATAAAAACTACTCGAAAACGTTACCGAAAATCAGTGGCAGCAAAACAGGATTCGTTGGCTTTTACCTCAATTTTTTAATATAATTGTTTTTATTTAATATTTAAATAGCAGAAATTGATGACGCCACGTTCAATTGCAGGATTTTTAATATCTTTCTGCATTTAAATAAGACGGGAAATTCTATTTAAAAATTGGCTTAAAACGTACGAACCCTGCAAAAGTTTTTTTTTAATGATTTTTTAAATCTCGAAAATATATTGATTTTTGATATTTCTAATTATAACGAACACTTTTCGGAAATATGGGTAACTTGGAAGAGGTTATTGTATGTTTTCGTTCAAGGTTAAATAACATTATATTTTTGGAAATTAAGAAACCTGTCTTTTTTAACGTGTATAGTTTAAACATAAATTACAAGTTTTTTGTTAAACTTTGAGTATGTAATTATAGCATTCACAGAATCACCCATCGAACTGAATATAATACAGTTATAACAGATTGTGTACACGCTAAGAAGGAAATCTAAGTCAGGTTTTTTTTTTTTTCTGATCTTTTGCGATTTTATCTTAGCTGGTTTTACAATATATTTAAACTTAATATCGAATTATTTTTAAAGAACTCAGTATAAGAAATACATACCTAAATTATTACAAACATAAATTTGTCACATTTTAAATTAGAGCTCCCCTAACGTCTCATAGAAAGAAATAATATACGCAACCATTCCATAATTTCAATTTTCAATTTAAATAAGACAGTTTATTTAAAAAAAATGATTTTCAGCACACGTTCACATAGTACACAGCATATCAGCTTTAAAAAATTCTTACACCTGATTATTATTATTATTGTCGTTGTTGTTATTATTACTCCGTTAATTAATTAAAGTCTGAGATTGTACAGTTTTATCCTTTCCCACGATTTAAATTTCAAAAATATTTCACTAGCAACAGTATCATTTTCAAGTATCTTCATTGCCTTTTTTTTTTTAAATTTATTTTATAATTTATGCAAAGCTTTCTGTTTTTAATTTATTTTCTTTTTGAGAGTGTGAGTCCGAAGAAAATGTAACTGAAAACAAAAATGCAGGATTTGGACTATAACTTATATCATAATAATAAGTCATAAATTTTGATTTAAATTATATATTAAATACTTTTGATAGAAACACCTGCAATATTCTCTGGTTAAAATATCGCTTAAAAGGGAAAATAGTTTAATTAATGACATAATAAGTTTCTATTCTTATAATGAATTGAAAAAAAATTATTTAGATAAAACTTTTCGCAACATCACAGAATGTGGTGACACCAGTCAAGTCTCCAAGAACAGAATTATCAGTATCTTTAGAGGAAAAACCAGATATCCTGTAAGAAAGAGTAAGAAATTCAATTCTGAAAACAGATTTATTATACTCCTCCCATTAATTCCGAAAGTTGACATTCTTTGATGAAAGACAATGACTTTAGCCTCTATGAATTGCATTTTGTTTTACCAGTATAAAGACATCTGGTAAAGCTGTCAAAAAAGTTTTCAAGAACATTAAATGCTTTCTCATAAATAATCGTACTAACTGCTAATAATTAATTACGGTCGGTCAGCATAAACGATGACTCATATAGACAAATATAATTAGCGTCCAAATTGACAAGTAAGAGTGTTGAAATTTTTTCTTTTACTTTCATTTATATTGTGATATTTCGTGCTGGACTTGTTAAATTGCGGTTTCTATGATACATGCTGCTAAATCAGGAAATCCAAAATAGCTGGATTAAATAGTTTACATATATCAAATTTACTAATGTGGCTTAATAGCAAATGGTGCATTTTCCTGTCTGCTCTGATGAATCACTTTCAGATGGCATTTTTTTTTTTTTTTTTTTTTTTATCGTTGAAATTGTTTTCATGTACGTTTGATTTACGAATAAAGGGGTGTCAAGTACCACATGATTGCCGATCTCGTTAAATTACCTCAAAACTCTTTCACAGTTTTCAAGCTTACTATGTCGCGTTTTGTTGACAATGTACAAAACTTGTTTTTATAATGTGTGAACATTTTAAACTAACATGAAATAAACTGAAAGAAATTGTCGCATTTATCGGTGTAATTCTTTGAGCACATTATCCTTTTTTGAAAATTAGAAAGGGTCCGAGAATTAGTCTCGCTGATAGCTCACAATGTATTAAAATAGTTTTTACAATCATCTTACATCTTGCATGTCATAAAAATAATTTAAATTTTCCCGTTCTGTGTGTAACAAAACATTATGTGAACATGATTTCCACATCACTCATCGTCCAATAGAATTACTTTACCTTGGATTTTTCTGTTTCTGATTGCCTTAAGTTATATTTTAAAATCATATATCAAAAGAAAATATTTGCAATAAATAATCGAACCGAAAAATGATTAAGACCACAGTTTAATGTTTTTTTTTTTTTTTTTTTTTTTTAATTTTCATAAATGATAATTGATTAAAAATAAAGACATAAAAACATGACTCAATAAGCTTGTACATATCTTCTAGAACATGTTTAACTGTAATCTCTTTACTTTTTCCTGAATATTTTAAGTAAAAGAATAAAAGAAATAAGGAACGCTACAAGTAAGTGCGAGGTATTTTAATAGGATGCCTTGATGATCGACAGCAGACAGCGAGGATAAATTATTATCTTCCGGTCGTCCAGAAAGAAATTATAGATGTTACATTTTCAGAAATGCAAGCAACGAAAATTTTCTTCAAGGACATATAAAAACAGAAATCCTCAGATACGTTTTCACATTTCATTACATCCAAAATTTGACACATTTTGATGAAAGACAACATCTTTAACACTGTGATGAATGGGGAGCAATTTATTTGATGCTAAAGAAAATGACCAAAACTGTCCGATAAAAAACTTTCAAGAGCGGAAAACAAGCTGGAAAATAATGAGGACCGCAATTTAATATGGATTTTACATAACAGTTTGAGAAATGACATTTGACTAAAAATAAATGAATAAAAACATGTCTGAGTCCACGTTTACATTTCTTAACTGAAAAATTTAACTAAAGGGGGCGAGAGAAAAAACTGTACAAGAGTAAAAGCGTGTGGTATTATAATAGGGCGTCTGCATTAATACCCATATTAAAACTTCAAAACAGCTTAAGTTAAATTGAATCGTCAAGCTTTAGAAAATAATGAAATGCAAAAATGGCAAAATCACTTTTTGTACTCTACAATATCTCCAAGCATCGCTCTATACCTGAGTGCTAAGAAGTAAACAAAAAACAGCCCTTGAACTAAACAGGGTTCTGGTTATTCAATCCTAGCATCTAATACAGCTTTTTTATTTCTCAAAAACTCTATTTTAATTTTTAGACTTATTCTTTTCTGAAACCTGACGATTAAAGTATTATCTTCCAGTCGTCTAGGACGAAATTATAGTTGTTAGTTCTTCGGGAACAACAACAACTCCATTCAAGTACATATGAAAACAGAAATTCTCAGACAGGTTTTTGCAACCTGTTACATCTGAAATTTGACATACTTTAATGAAAGACAAAATATTTAACGCCCTGTTGTCATGTATTTCCGAGCAATTTCTTTGGTGCTAAAAAAATGACCAAAACAGTCGGTTGAAAAATTTTCAAAGGCGAAAGAGTAGAGTGAAAATTATTAAGGCCACAGTTTTATATGAATTTTACATAACAATTTGAGAAACGACATTTGGTTAAAAATAAATAAATAAATAAAATGACTCAGTCACCACGTACATATCATCTCCAACATGTATAACGGTATACTTTTTCTTGAAATTTTTAAGTGAAGGGGAAAAAGCGGAAATAACCCAACAAATGTGTGGTATTAAAATATGGTGTCTACATTAATACCAAGATTAAAACTTCAAGATTGACAGTTAACAGGGAATATAAATTACTATCTTCCAGTCATCCAGAACGAAATTATAGGTGTTAGTTCTTCAGAAATACTAACAACGAGAACTCCTTTCATTAGATTTGATTCAAGGACGTATGAAAACAGAAATCCCCAGACACGTTTTCACAACCCATTCGATCCGAAATATGACATACTTTGATAAAAAACGAAAAAAAAAAAAATATCGCGATGTATCGGAGCAGTTTTTATGATGTTGAAATTTGATTAGATTTTATTATTGTGATAAATTGTGAACAATTTATTTGAAGCTGAAATTTGATTTGAATAAAAAAAAAATAATAAAGCATGACTAAATCAGCGTGTACATACCTTCTGCAGCATGTTGAACTCTAATCTGTTTACTTGTCAAGCAATTATTTTTATGTTAGAATTTGATTTGAGTTAATTTTATTTAATGAAAAATGAAAAAAAAAAACTGTAATATTGTGATGAATATTGCGAACATTTTTTTTTGCTGCTTAATGATTGAATTATATTATTTGATCTGATTTGATTTAATTAAAAATAAATAAATAAAACGTGACTCAAACACCTTGTAGATATCTCCCCCAACGTGCTTAATTGTAATCCCTTTGTTTTATCCTAAATATTTTAAGTAAAGAAAAAATAAATAAAAGAAACCTACAAGTGTGAAGTATTATAATATGATGTGTACATTAATACCCAGATTAAAACGTCATGCGAAGATAAATTATTTTCTTTCTTCCAGTCGTTCAGAACGAAATTATAGGTGTTAGTTCTTTGGAAATACTAACAACGAAAAATCCATTCAAGGACGTGTGAAAATAAAAATCCTCAGACACGTTTTCACGACTCATTAGATCCGAAATTTGACACACTTTGATGAAAGACAAAAACTGCAACATTGTGATGAATTGCGAGCAATTTCTTTGATGCTAAAGAAAATGACCAAAATTGTCTGAGAAAAATTTTTCAAGAATTCCAGACATTTTTCTTCAATACACTTATGATTAATTTTTAATGAAAAATGTCCTTCTCGAAAGATGGCAAATATAAATAACGCCAAAAATGATAGATCCGAAGAATTATTGAAAAAAAATAAAAAAGACATTCTTCTGCAAGCTTGATAAAAGGCAATATAGATCGGATGATGATATATTGTAACTGTCTATACATTGTAGGTAAGTGATTTTTGTTTCTTGTTTAGATTTTGTTTCTTGATATCTTTTGCTTCTATCCTGATTTCTCTGACGTATGATGGTACATAAATAGATGTTTTATGTTTTACTTTCAGTAATTATCCCCACGCCTTAGATAAGTGTTATGTCTACAACTAAAGTAAAACAAAATAAATGTGTTCATCGATGAACGTGAATTCAATGTTAATTTCCAATGGGAAAATTTATGATAGAGATTTGAGAGCAATTTGGACATTCATTGAAGAAATAAATAGGGTGATAGAAGAATTAAATGTTCACTCGTGATATTTATTCTTTTTGCATAAATAAGTTTAGTAGAGTTGTGTCTTGGTGATTAAATTTATCATTTACAAATAAGTTGGACATCAAGTCATCTATCCCTTTAATTATTCCATAAATGTCCAAAATTTTTTCAAATCTCTATAATAAATTTTTCTATTTGAATAGAACTGCATAACTGCGTAATTTATATTTTTTGCACAAAATGATGATTATTAAATTGTAAATAACTACCTTCTTGAAAAATTGATCATTAAGAAAAAATTCTACTATAAACTATTAATACAAAGATATTGAATTTCATGAATGAAAATTTAATTCTTCTAGCACTTTATTTATTTCTTCAATAAGTGTCCAAATTGCTCTCAAATCTTTAGCAAAATATTTTTCATTTGGAATTAAATTTAAAATTGTGTAATTTTTACATTTTGTATGAATTGATTCATTTCATGCATAATGTAGAAATTACACCGTTTTAAAGTTAATTTCAAATGAAAAATATTTTGCTAGAGATTTAATTTGGACACTTATTGAAGAAATAAATAAATTGTTAGAAGAATTAAATTTTTATGCGTGAAATTCAACATCTTTGTGTTAATATTTTTTAGTAGAATTGTGTCTCAATGATGAATTTTTTAAGAAGGTAGTCAGTCATTTACAAGCTAACAATCATCATTTTGTGTAAAAAATACAAATTACGTAAGTATGCAGTTCATTTCAAATAGAAAAATTTATGATGGAGATTTGAGAAAATTTTAGGCATATATTGAAGAACTAAAGTGATAGATGACTAGAGTTTTCATGCAAGAAATTTAATATTTTTGAATACTTAATTTCATTAGATCTGTTCGTCAAAGGCTAACATAAAAATGGTAGTCATTTGCAAATTAATTTTTTTTTTTTTTTTTAAATAATACAAATTACGCTGTTATGGAATTAATAATAATAAAAAAAAAAAAAAAAAACTATGTTAGAGATTCCAAAGTAAGTTGAGCGTGTATTGAAGAAACAAATAAAGTGCTAGATGATATCAGATTTATTCTTCAATGATGGACTTAAAAAAGCAGTTATTTACAAAATGATAATAATCCTTTCGTACAAAAAATACTGTGAAAATGGAAAGATAATTTGTTACTGGTTTTATTTATTATAAGAAATTTCTATATTCTCTTATTAACTCCAGACGTTATAAGACATGGTTACTAGAAAAACTGGTTACTAGACATGGTTACTAGAATGTAATACAAGGTTAATCATATACCTTTTCAAGTAATCACTAAAACAAAAGGAGCTGAATACGATTACAAAAAAACAAATGTATTTTTCTCGCTTCTAAAACCACTTTTTGCGGGTAAAAAATGTGACGATGAGAATTCTAAATATTCAAATATATTCAAGAAAAGATAGAAAACAAAATTCAAGCCTCTTGAATATCGATCGATTGAAGTGTCCTAAATTTCTATACTTTCTTCCAAATTCGGAATAAATACAAATCGAGCTATAAATGTAATCTAGTTCCCATATTTTTTATACTGTATACATAAACACTAATTATGAACGTATGCATGAGAGATTCGTGATGTGTTTTTCATGAGAAATCATGAAATTGTATACTACATGAAATTTTATACTATTTTTTATTTTACAAATGTGAATAAATAAAATAATGAGTTGCCCATAAAGGGAGAACTTTTACATTGTAAAAAAAAAATAATAATAATAATAAAACTAATAAATAAATTTCTGTAAAAATACAGAAATATTTCCTTAAAATTTAACCGAATAGTTTCACTTTTCTTAAAAGACAGTACAATTTCCATAACTGACATTTTGCGTTTTCGAATCCGTAAAAATGTAGAAAGTTTTCCGTAAATGTTACGGAATATTTCCGTATTGCTTTCAAAATAATGCAATTTCCGTAAATTATATATTTAGAAGTCGCTGTGTTTGGAATGCGAAGTAATTGATTGTGGTACATACATACTTTACAGTGGAAATATTTCCAATGAAACTCCAACATTGCACAAATATTGACCTTATACTTAAATAATTCGAACGGAACACAACTGATGAAAAATATTGGCTTTCCATTGCTAATTGTTTTACTGGAACGAGAAAATTACACAAATATTGGCTTTCAATTGGACACATTTCTAATGAAAGGCCAATATTGGCTAAGTGTTGGTTTTACATTGGAAATGTTTCGTCTAAAACAGACAAAATTTATGGCATCATCTATAGTATGTACATTTAAACAGCGCGTAATAATATTTTTCTTTGTTTTTAATAAAAAGTTAATTTATTTTCAGGATATTAAAAAAAATTTAAATCGTATTACTTCTTTTTGATTCGAAGGCAGTTGAAGAGTTAAAATTACAGTTTCTTTTTTATTATTAGTATTAGTTTGAGTTATCTATCATGAGAAATATTTCTTTTTAAAATGTCTGTGTATGTGTAAGATGTTTTAAAATAAACATTTATTATTTATTTTAATATTTTTTAATCTATTCGGTTTAATAATATTGTACACAAAACTTTCAGTATATCTGTAATACAATAATCTAATTATAAAATTATAAAATTGTTGTTTATCTATCTATGTTATAGGCAATGAAGAAAACGTATTTTAACGCCATGTAGTAAATACTTCTGCTTAATATAGTTATTATCTTTATTGGTGTTTGGGAATCATCAAACAATTAATTGAAAACGTACATGTTTGAAAAAAAAAAAAATTTGGCTATTCCTGGAAAAAAAAAAAAAAAAAAAAAAAAAAGCAATCATTACTCTTAATACATTTTTTAAGCATATAATACATAAAAAGCTAAAATGTATCATTTATAAAGCATGAAATTAAAAAAAGCCAAATGTTCAAAATTAGGGAATTAAACTATGTATAACGTTCAGAATTATACGCAATTGGAAAAAATCTATCTCTACCGAAAATAATTTCCGTATTTTGTGACCCCTTGTCTGTTATTAAAACCAGTTTAAAGCCAGTAAATTAAATACATTGATAAAATCCTATGTATGTTCGAAAATAAATGCGTTTAACGTGTGGTTTTATATCTATGAGTTTAGTCAGACAGGTTGATGAGAATTTAAATTAGTCGCTATGTATGTGGCTAATTAGTTAAGGTAAATGTGAATGAAATTTTATTTTAAAAGAGTTTTCAAGTCAATGTTCTTAATTGGAAACATTGTAATGTAAAATATTACTAAGATTAATCTAAGTTGACAGAATTAACATGTATCGGAAATCGGCAAGTCCGTACGAAGCGTATACACTGTTTGGATATGAACTGTAAAATTGACATTTCTTTTATTTTAAAATTTTTAATCATATAAAGGGTTCACAATATGTTTTTAAAAATAAAAGAGACAATAACACACACTAGCATGAACAATTTTTATATATAAAACCAGCGTCGCAATCCGCTTACGCAGTCAAATATACAGGATGTCTCACTCTAAGCTCAACCCTGCTTTTTGCTCATGACTTTAACCGCGAAATTTCCAAAAGACTATCGTTCCTTGTTGTGAAATCTCCCCAAGAGAAGTTATATAAGGTCATTGTCATTAGGTAAGTAACACTTCATGTGTTGTCAGCTACATATTGAATTATGAAGCGTCTACTTCAGTGTTGTTGAGACACAAATGGTGCTCATTTACAGTACTTTTTGTGATGACATATTCCCAAAAAAACAAAGTTAATATTTTTTTTTTAATTTCGCTAAAATACCTTCACTTTCGTTAAAGTTACATATGTATACGTTAGTTTCGGCATACGCTTGGAATTAGGCACTCGATATTTTCGACTGAATATGATTGTAAACCTGTTAACAATAATAATTTAAAAAATTACTTTCGGCCATATTATTTTTTAAGACAACTTACGAACACATTGTATAACGAAGTAAGCATGTCAAGAAAAGAAAAATGTCATCTCAAAATATACTACTAAAACAATAAATTTCAATTAAAAAAACAAGCTTTACCATATCACTAAGTCACTAAATTCTTACAATTTCACCCTGTTTCTGACCCATGATAGAACTGGAATTTATGACATAAAACTTTCATCACCTCTTTTCGCATGATGTGGCACTGCTCCCCAAGGGACGCGAGACAGTATAACATTTGTGACTGGCGTGACTGATTGTGAATTTGCGGAAAGGACAAATTCGTTCTTTACAAGCCACTCCACCTGTCTGTAAATCATTTTATAAAATAGATTTAAGTTTTTTTTTTTTTTTTTTTTTTTTTTTAATTGAACAATTGTTGCTAAAATTCGAATCTTTGAACACTGATTTTATTTTTTTATTTAATTCTTTATACTTACAGACAAACCAATTTGTGTACAAAGCAAAAAATGACATCTCGAGATACTATCAAAACAGTAAATTTCAATAAAAAATCAAGTATTAGTACATCACTAATTCGCTGGAATCTTTCAATTTCAACCAGTTTCTGGCTCTTCATAGAATTGGAATTTGCAATATAAATTTTTCATTGCCTCCTTTCGCATAATATAACACTATTGGAATTTGCGATATAAAAATTCCATTGCTTCCTTTCACACAATATAGCACTATTCCCAAATACACTACAAACAATATAATATCTGCGACTTTGTTCAAAATTTCTGAAAACGACAAATATGTTTTTTACAAGCCACTATACCTCTCTGTAAATCACTTTATGAAACAGATTTAAAGACTTCTTTTTTTTTCTTTTATTGCACAATCGTGATTAAAATTTAAATATTTGAAAACTGATTTTTTAAAATTAGTTACACTTCTAGATGAACAAATAAGTGTATCGAGAAAAGAAAAATGTCATCTCGAGACAATATCAAAACAATAAATATTAATAAAAATTAAATGTTTAAAATCTTTAGTGCATCATTCTGTCACTAAAGTTTTTAAATTTCACCCAGTTTCTGGTTTAAGATAGAATTGGAATTTGCAATATAAAACTTTCATCGCCTCCCCTCCCCCCCCCATGATATGGCACTGCCCCCAATGGACTCCAGACAATATAATATCTGTGACTTTTTTTTTAACTTTTCAGAAACGACAAATTCGTTCTTCTGCAAGCTCTCTTCTAAATTATTTTATAAAATAAATTTAAGGATTTTCTTTTTTGGTGCAATAATCGTTATTAATATTTAAATGATTAAATACTGATTATTTATTTATTATAAAATTTTAATTACTTACAATTATAAACGAACCAAACTTTTTAATAAACAAAAATTAATATAAATTATTTACTTAAAATAAAATTAATTTTAATCTATTTAAATGAATGTAAATTACAGTTTTTGGTTTGTCTATTAGTCGACCGACTGAGAAATTGAGATTTACACTCTCAAAAAACTTTTGTCTAAAAACGTAGAGTCCGGCAGCAAATTGCAGGAAGACCTCGTGATAATATATATATATATATATATATATATATATATATATATATATATATAACCATAGATGAAACATTATCATAACACCAACTGATACAATGAAATAATAATTAAGTATGTAATAATTAGATGACAATGAAAGATTCCCCAGCACACTGAATATGGAAACAAAAACATATTAAAAGAATAAGAAATTAAATTAAAAATTGAATAAATGGAATTAAATGAATGAAATGAAATGAAATTTGTGGAATTTAGACAGAATTATCAAGTCCCAAATGCCTAAATACCACAAATAAAATGAAATGAGATGTTTCATCATCATATTAGCCATACATTGCTAAAGAATATGATTTTGGGACTACATCTCATAAACAATGAAGCAAACCTGTGATAAAATGAAAAATTAAATACAATATTAAAAATATATATATATTTTATTTTATTTTATTTTTTTATTTGAAGAAATTTCCGTCTTTTGATCGGGGAGTTTCAGGAAACTTTCTTGCTTTGGTTCGCGACTTATTCGTGTTTTGAAGGAAAAAGGACAAGCGTAAAAATTCAGCTTCTAATATGAAGAAGTACAACGCATCACAGTTGCAGGAACATCCCTGTGATTTGTCGAAAATGCAGCTTTAGATAGTAGGATTTTAAGTAATTTTTAGACTTGAGATTTTCCTAGATTTTTGAAGGAAAATTAAAAAATGAAAGCATAAATATACGTGTCAGAACGTCAAAAAAGCAGCAGGAAAAAATCTTCAATTCTTGGATTTTTTTTTTTTTTTTTTTTTTTTTTTAGATTGTAATAACTGACATTCGATTGTTAGTAATTTTCACCAGTTCATTCCGTGTTGAATCCCTAGCATTTACTTATCTGAGCACGTTTCATTTGCAATTATTTCCTATTTGCTGTGCAACACACACAAAAAAAAAAAAAAACATTCATCACGAAGTATTGAACAATTTTGATACACAAAGGTAAATATCTTTTTCTTAATCAAAAATTTATTTCCAATCATCATCAAGTTAGAATTAAATAAATTCCTGCTCCCATAAGTTGAAAAAAGTTATAAATGCTTTAAAATTAGACTAGCTGTCATCTTCTTTATATATTATACTTTATAGCAAGTTACAAATATTTTCATAAAACTTTTGTGTATTTATTTTCCATAAATCGCACAGACAAGCTTTCAAATTAAACTGCATAAAATTTTTCGAATTTTCAGAAATTTTGGAACATTAACATACAGTTAAAAAACAATTATGGATGATTAAAAATTATACTAGCTATAATCTCGCTAATAAAATCTCTAGCTAATAAAATATTACAGTCCTAAATACTTTACGAAACATTAAAGACTCAGAAAATAAATTTCGATATATCCTATATCAGAGTTTCCCCCAGACAGTTTCAGAAGAGTGCTTCACCTTTTGCCTGCTCTTTGGTTTACAAAATAGCACACCCATCCTGTCCTTCATAAAATAATTAGCACCCTTCTTGCCCCCTCCAGTAAAATAATTAGCACCCTTCTGGCCCCTCAGTAAAAAAAGTGCCCTTCCTCCTTTTTGCATTAAAAAATTTGCTTTCATAGTAAAAACTGTCTCAATGTTGTCTTAAAAAGAGTGCCCTGACTTTTAAATATCAAGAGTGGCTTTAAAAACCAAAAGAAAGCTTTAATAATTAAAAAAAGTGCCAATAAGAATATGAAAAGTGCCCTCAAGAATACAAGAAGTGCCCTTAAAAATAAAAAAGTGCCCTTAAAAATTAAAAAAGTGCCCTTTACTCACTAGCAGCACCCTGCCCTTTTTTAAACCTGGGGGAAACTCTGCTATATATAACAGATTGTATTAAGCTTCCTTTTATTTATGTTGTTAGTAATACAGCCATAGTAACCATAAGTGTTACCACATCTATCAGCATGTCAAAAATATTAATGGCGAGTAAGACAAAGGATTAAGTGCAACTTTAACTAAATCTGGCTAATCTTATTATGGTTGATGAGTTAATAGATTTTAATCCGGAGGGTGCCGTATACGACCCATGACTTTTGAATTGTTCTATTTGGGTTGCATGATGATATCTGTCTTTGAGAAAAAGAGAGAAAAGTCTTCATAAACATTACTTAATTTATAGGAATGCAACAGATAAAGTTTTTTTATTATTATTATTTATATAGGATGATTTTGAAGATGATTTTCAAATGTTAATTTCGATTTGTTTAAATAGTAGAACATCTACCTTTAACGTTCCTAATTCGACAGTGGTAATCGTCTAAGAGTGCAGAAAAATATAAATTGATTGAACACAATTATCAGAATTCCATGGAACTAGTAAACAAATGTTTGGGGTTTAACACTTTGGCCACATTTTAATTAATATTGACTTAATTCGCAAAAATCTTGAATGTACTCATAAAGCCATGTCAAATAAAAAGTAACTAAAAAAATCGAGTTTTTTAATTTTTTTCTGACCTTGTCCTAAATTGGGTTAATGCCGCCAGTATCTGCGTATAAAATATATGTATGTCTGAAGCAGAAAATCTTTACATTTCTACTTATTTTTGAGCATTAAAATTAATCAATATCGTAAGCAACAGTTTAATTTTAAATTTTTATTATCACTAATCCATACAATGTTGAATCCTTAGCGCATACAATCTGAGCAAGATTCAATTTCTGCAACACAAATGCAAGAATTCTGTCACACGAAATATTACAGTTTTAATAAACAAAGGCAAATATATTTTTTCTTAACGAAAATTAATTTGCAATCATCATCAAGTTATGATTAAATCAACCCCTGCGTCCATAAGTTGAAAAAAAAAATAGATGATTGAAAATTATACTAGGTATTATCTCATTCATACATCAAATACACAGCACTAAATACTTTAGGAAAGCATGAAAGACCTAGAAAATAAGTTTCAATATTCTACATCCAACAGATTCTATTAAGTTTCCTTTTATTTCCCTTGCCAGTGGTGTTTGTTTATCGAAGCTCATATTTATCTAATAAGTAAATAAACGCATTATGGTTATGATCGGACACAAAGAGATATGAAATTAATTTTATTCTCTTGTGCGGATCTGTTATTATTATTTTTTTCTTTTTCTTTTAAGTCGCAGATTCGTAATCTATGTTCGTAAAGATAATTAGAAACCGCAGTCTTCGTTTTCGATCGTGTCTGACTAAGTAGAAATTATTAATTACCTACCTTAAGGAATTTCGTTTGATATAATTTGCATGGATGTATTCTAGGAAGGTTTGTTTGAACGAAAATAAAGCTTGTGGTGGGTGAACGTGAAATTAATGTAAAAGAAAAATAAATTCAGTTCTGCAGATTTAATGATTATGAGGTCTGGGTGGCATGATATAAAGATATATTTTTCATCCCTTAAAAATAATAACTTCATACAGTTTAGTTTCTGTTTTATTATTTTAATAAATTAAATGATTTATTAAGTCTCTTGTGACTTTCAAATTTTCTCATATGTATTTTAATGAGGCGAAAAAGTATTTCGTAAAATTGTTCAAACTAGGAAATAATGTAAAGAGTATCCTAAATTTTTATCTGAGACTCAAATTTATATCTTTTTTAATCAAAATAAATCGTTTTGTGTGGAAAAAGAGCTTTTCATAACATCAAGCATATAATAGCATTAAATATATAGTAATATTAGGGAGAACTTTTTGCGAATAAGACATGAAATATGGATGAAAATGACAAAGCATATAAGTATATATATATACATCAGGAAGTAATTGAATTGATGGTCAGAAATCTAAGGGGTGATAAACATGTCAAGACAATCAAATTTATTGTAGAAGACCAAAGTTGCAATCCACATATTAAATCAACAATACAGGGTGTCTCACACGAAGCCCAATCCACATTTTTGCTCATAACTGTAATAATAATGAAAATATTTTAGCGAAATCTTCAGCACAATAAATTTGTCTTCTGTGAAATGATATGACATCAAGGGAATTGTTAGAATTTCGCTGTAATTCGACCAGTGACATCGTATGCATTGTCGAGCACCTGCCGAGATTTGTAGCGTCTACCGCAGTGTTACTTGGACATAGAGGATTGACGTTTCTACTATTGTATGTGTTTTTATCACGTTCCATACCAAGCAAAGTAACTATGTTGAAGATGTCGCTAAAATATTTTCATTAATGTTACAGTTATGAACGAAAATCTGGATTGGGATTGTTGTGAAACACCCTGTATTATCGATGTAATAAATGGATTATGACCCTGGTTTCTAATACAAAATTTGATTGTCTTGACATGCATTACCACCCCTTACATTTCTGAGCATCAATCCAGTTACACCCTGCATACATATATACGAAACCTACTCTACCGTAAGGATAATTACTATGTAATATTTTTCCTAGGTAATATCGTTTGATATATTTGCATGGATGTTCTCTAGGAAGGTTTGTTTGAATAAAAATAAAGCTTATTTTTGGAGACTGTGAAATCTATATTAGAAAGCGAAAACTTGTCCGTGAGCTACACTGGCGTCATCTTGACGGTGGTAACGAATTGACCAATAAATTTCGCTTCAAAATAACTTCAAGAATAAAATAACTTCAGCGCAATTTAAATTTTTATACTGTCGAATAGGGAAAAATGTACTTTCAAACAGTTGTTTAAAAACTGTATCAATTTACAGTTTTTTTTTCTTTTCTTTATGGTTAATAAAATCATTTTTAAGCATGCTTATTTTTTATTGCCCTCTATCGCTTGTAGCTTGATTACGAAAGATCAACCCGTTTGTCTTTAAAACAATATAAATAGTTCAGAATTCGTTACTTTTTAATATTCCATAACGAAATAAAAAATGCATCCACGAATAAATAAAATAATATAAATGAAACACAAATTTAACATGCATGTAATCAAATTACGCGCTTACATTAAAAATACTGCTGTAAATAGAGAAATCGTTGGTGATTTATTAAAAAATAAATTTCCATTTTTATACTTTATTTTTAATTTTTTAATTTTTTAGGAAATTTCTTCAAAATGGTGGCAATCGGGTTACTTCGTTTGTTACAGATAAAGTAGAAATAATGGGAATCACTATATCTTTATTGTTGTGATTTTCACATTATAATTAAAAACAACTTTTTTAAAAATTTGAACAGAAAATAACGCTATGTTTAAAAAAATACGCAGTTTCACTTATAAAGCTGTTACATTTTGCTATTTTTTCCTTCCCCTGATACTGGGTTTGAGACGTTAATCTCAGAGGGAGTCGAAATAAATGCAGCAAAAATGGCGTCATATATATTTTTATTTATATATATATACCTCTAACCAGGCCCCTACCTGCCGGGCATGAGTGCCTAGCTTGACGAGTTAGTACCTGGGGGCGCGGCGATATTCGCCTGATCACAGCATGGCTTTGATCTACCTGAGAAGAGCTTTGTTGGCATCGCGGCACTGCTCTCTAGTGGTTTGCTACAGTTTTCTTTGTTTGCCGGTTCAAGGTTTCTATTTAACTTTGTTGAATTGACAGATTTAAAAAAAAAAATTAGAGAAGAAAAAGGAATTGGTTTCGTAATTTAGAACCTTGATCAGGTGACGAGACCTTCACCTGACTAGGCACCTCCAGAGGCATAATTCATAGGGAACTTGGAGGACTTTGCACCCACGACGGATTTTACATGCACCAGGCGCCATTAGTGTGAAAAGAAACGGGCATTTTCTTTCATAAAACTAGATATTTTACAACGAATGAGTCTAAAAGACATAAATTTCTGGACTTTTTTACTCGCCGGTACTGACCTCAAGTCAATAGTGCGAATGTTCACATTCAATGTTTATAGCTGACAAACGCGACGTCAAGTTTGGTAATATATTTATAAATAACATTTTGCGCTTTAAAATATATTTAAAATGGTGAATATGAATATGAGAAGTTTGCATGTAAATATTTTGATGTTAAAAATAGTGTTATGTTTAAACTTCATTGAAACAAAAATTGTGATTGTGTCAAAGTGACGTAATTTCTGCTGATGTTTCATTGTGCAATACCAAAGATAAGAGCCTCATTTGATTTCTTCATCATAAATACTTATCATTATTACATGTTAAAGATTACTTATACGAAGAAAGTTTAAATTTTCCATAATTTGAAAAGTTGAAATTACTGGAAATAGTATTTTGGAACTTCAGTTAAAAATAATATTTGTTTTACGAGACTAGTCAATGTAAGATAGGTTTTTCATTCTAATTTTTTTTGCAGGTTTATTATAAATTCATCCTAACAGTTCCATTTTAAACATTTTCTTTCGCCGAATTTCGACGAGTTCCACCTCGTTAGTGCAAAAGAAAAGAAAATTAGTTCTGAAAATTTAATGATGAGGTCTTGGTATCATTAAATAAAATTATTTTTTTTTAATTTCTTAAAAATAATATTAATTTTATAAGTTCAGTTTCTGTTTTTTTATTTTTATCAGTTAAATATTTAATTGAAAAGTCAAAATTTCCTCATAGGTGTTTTAAGATGAGGCGAAAATTAGTTCATGAAATTGTTCCAAGAAGGAAATAACGTGAAGAATAACATATTTTTCGCTGGGATTGAGATTTATTTGAGAAAAAATAGAAAGCCTTGCATAACATCAAGCGTATGATACCATTAGGCATATAATAATATTAAACTTATAGTAACATTGGGAAGAAAGTTTCGAGAATAACAGATGAAATATATAGATAAAAATGGCAAAGCATAAAGTGCATAAATATATGGAAATTATATTACTTTAAGGTGGCTAGTCACGATGGTCAGTGGGATAACAAATTCCCTTTGCCTACCTATAGGCGTGTGATGCATTCGTGTTTTTAAAATTTCTCTTCGGGAAATTAAAAATTTTAACTTATTTTTTCTGTGCACTCTACTTGAAGAATATCTCCTTTTTTAATTGTCAGTTTCACTAAAATTTTAACACATAAAATTAAAAATAGATATATATTTTAGAAATATTGTGACAACTAAGAAAAAAGATATATACGAAAAAAACAGTACACAAGTTAAAAATATAAATTTTAACATAAAAAAATTGAGATCTAAATGACCACCCTCTTTAAGGATAAATACATTTACATACTTTACGTCATTTTACATAACCTTAAGAAAATTCCAATATAATTTGGAAATATTCAATATAATTTGCATGCGTGTAATCTATAATGGCTGTTTTCAACGAAAATAAAGCTTTTACTGGGTAAACGTGTAAGAATAGTAAACAGAAAATAAAATCAGTTCTAAAAATGTTATGCTAATGAGATCTTGATATGATTAGATAAATTTATATCCCTTAAATTATCCCTTATAATAAATCCCTTAAAATAATAATAATAAGCTCACAAAATTGAGTTTCTCTTTTATTATTTAAAAAGAATAAATGTCTTATTTGAAAGTCCTTTGTGGCAGAAGCGTGTGATGCAATGTATTAAATTTGAGCATAGCAAGTAGAAAAAATGTCTTATCAAAAATTAGCTTATTTTTGTCCTACATTGGCCCACAGTCAGAAAAGACCGCCTTGACACACCAATGGTCAACGAAACATTTACCCACAATGACCCAACAGTGATCTAACCATTAATGTGCTCCAAATTAGAGGGACCTCTGTTTTCTTATTGTTAGCACACCATCCCTAACTTTTCCCAACGGTTTTCTCAAACTGCCAACAATAGGTCAACAATCTGTACTATTTGGGTAATATACCTAAATTAAAAAATAAATCAGGTCCATAAACTTACTGATTATGAGGTTTTGGTATCAATTGAAAAAAATATTTAACTAAACCATTAAAAATAGCAATAACTTCATAAAATTTAGTTTCTAAAATGTTTTATTTGAAAATCCCTTGTAACGAAAGTGGATGATTCATTGCATGGAACATCAAATTTATTATAAACCAAAACATGACCGTGAATAACGCTGACTTCATATTGACGGTAGCAGCGATGTAAGCAATCCATTTCCCTGTTTTCGAAAATGTAATTACTATTTCTAATCATCGCATAATTTAACTTTTTACAACGTCAAATAGTGTAAAAAATATACTTTAAAATTCAATTTGTTTGAAAACTGTATCTCAATTTACTTATTTTTCGTGCTTTTAAAAATAATTTTCAAGCATTGATTGTTTTTTAAATCTACGTCTATAATACGTGTAACTCGATTACGGAAGATTGCACTTAAAATAGTGTAAATAGTTCCGCGTTTGTTTCCGGCTAATATTACATGACAAAATTAACAATTCATCAATAAATGTATAAATAAATCTATACCAATAAAAGAAAGTTTGTCTGTGTGTGTGTGCGTGTGTGTGTGTGCGTGCGATGGCTAGAGAAAACTACTGCACGTAGAAGTCTTAAAATTTGGGTGCGGATAGTCTAAGGCAAGTCCTGATGCACCTGAGGCTCAGATTTTCAAGTTTTGAGACCCAGGCCCCCTGTGGCTCTAAATTGTTATTAAATTTTTGCTCTAAATTGTTAATAACTTGCCCAAATTTTATCCGATCCTCTTCTTTTTTGTTGCCCTTTCCCATTTAGCTTTTCCCCCATTCCTACGTTCCAGTTAAAACTCTGACCCCCGGGGCCCGATACGGAGCCCGTTGAAGTTTTTGTTTCCTAAACTGTTAATAACTTGCGCCCTTTCAATCCGATTTTCTTAATTTTTGGGGTCTTTTTTCTATTTAGTTATTCCTCCATTTCTACTTTCCAATTAGAACCCTTCATCTTAGGGCCCAGCTTAAAAATATCCGCTGGCCTCTTTTGGTCCCCCTACTATAGTTCCTTTAAAAATTCACTAGCCTTTTTTATTCTAACAACTTCTTAGGACTTCCAGCTATCTATCTACACGACAAAAAAATGTCTCTGACTTCAGCTGCCACCAATTTTGAATATTAATCTCCTTCTTGGGGCCCTTGGTGCAGCCTCATTAAAAATTATCCGATTCTCTTGCAATTTTCATTAACATAGTTCTAGGGTAATCCAGCTACTTTCTAAACTACTAAACATTTCCTTAGACCCCCCCCCCCCCCCAACTTCCACCTTTTTTAAAAATATTAATCTTATTTTGACATCAATTTACGTTTACTCACTACAGGCGTAAATTAAAAATCGCGTTACTGTTAAAGATAAGTGGTTAAGTCCGTAAATTAAATATCGCGTTAATGTTAAAGGAAATTCGTTAAATTTACAGGTGGGCACATTCCACCGCCTGGGGGCTCATTCTTTTCTTGGGCTCTATGGGCTCGATTTCAACAGGGTTTGCGGGTCATTCGACTTGATATCGAAAACGTGAGTTGATTTTTTTAAATTTATTATCACGGGCCCGGGCAACGCCCGGCAGGTCAGCTAGTAAATAAATAAAATTTAACAGTTATGTAAGTGAACTACGTGCTTAAACACTGAAATAATCAGAATTGACAAGTCTGTTGCTAGTAGCAAAGACTTTGACGATTTTTCCGGCTGCTAACCTCTCGCATATGGCTAACACGATAATATCGCTTTTAATAAATTTTAAAATTTTATTGAATACATATAGTTGATGTTTTTTCCATATAAAAATGCTATTTGGTGCTGTTAGAAAATAATCTAAAATATATATATATATGATATTCAATGTAAAACATATATTTAATATACATTTAGTTATACTATATATACTTAGATTTAAATATAAATATTAGAAAATATACATTTCTAATGTGCAAAAAAAAAATTATTTCACCTATGTTCTGTTCATCTGGCAGTGTGTACTGTAATCCGGATTGGAAATATAAAAATATATAATCATATCTGAATGCTTAATGATAATGAGGGCTTGGATTATCATTGAATCTTATCATTAGATTCATTATAGTTTTATCTCTTATAAATAATAATAACTTTATAAAGTTGAGGTTTCTTTCTATAAATTTAAATAAATAAAATTATTCATCGAAAAGTCCTTTGGAACAGAAGTATATGATTCAATATATCAAATATCCCCATGCATGTTTTACGATAAGGGAAAGGAGAGTATTTCTCAAAAATTTTCAAAGAAAGAAATTATCAGAATAATAACAATTTTCGTTGAGACCAGACAGAGCCTTACATTTATATTTTTTAATAGAAATAAGCCATCTATATATAATATATATCATTGTATAATAACATGCTCTGAAGTTTTTTTTAAATGTAAAGCTTTCGCTGGCTGGATGAACAGGCAATTAATATAAAATAAAAACAAAACCCGTTCTGAGGATTTCATGATTATGATGTCTTGGTATCATTAGAGAAAATTATATATTTCTTCCTTTTAAAAAATAATAATAGCTTCAGAAAGTTTAGTTTTTAGTTTATTATTTTAATATATATATTTTTTAAGAAAACAAAGCTTGTGATGACTGAACGTGAAATTAATGTAAAACAAAAATGAAATCAGTTCTGAAGATTTAATGAGGTATTATTATTAGATAAAACTATATATTTTTCATCCTTTAAAAATGGAAAATAAAACTGCATACAGTTCAGCTTTTATTATTATTTTTAAAAATTGCATGTTTTATCTGAAAGATCCTTGAGACAGGAACGTATGATGAAATGTATAAAATTTCCTCATATGTGTTTTAAGATGAGGGGGAAAAGTATTTTTAAAATTCTTCAAAGTAGGAAATAATGTGAAAAAATAACATATATGTTTCGCTGAGACTGAGATTTAACACTTTTCTTTTCGATTTTTTTAATAATAATAATAATAATAAAAGTATGGAATAAAAGAACAACTTTTGTTTAAAATCAAATGTACAACATCAAATATGTATTAACATTAAGAAGAGCGTTTAGAGAGAGAAAGGTGAAATATGTGGAGGTCAAAATTAAATAGAATAAAATATATGAATAGATGGAACTTACGTAATTAAGGATAATTAAATATTTTTTTTTTGTAGTTCAAATATTTTTTTTTTCTGAAATGAATTTTGAGCAAGGAAAATAGAGATAACCAGCATAGCATTAAGTAAACTATAGACTAATTAGAAAAAGTAAAATATTCAGTTTCATTAGATAAAAATAAAATTTTTATATGTTAAAATAAAAAAAAAAAAGTTTACTTTCTGTATTAATATTTTAATAAATTGCATGTTTTATTTGAAAGTTCCTTGTGACAGAAGCGTATGCAATGTGTCAAATTTTCTCATATGTGTTTAAGTGAGGAGGGGAGGAGTATTTTACAAAATTGTTCAAAGTAGGAAATAATGTGAAGAATAACTTAGAGAGAATAACTGAGAAAAATAACTAAAATTTAAATCTTTTTTTTTTTTTTTCCAGAATTTTATTTTTTGTTTTAATTTAAAAAAGTATATATGTGTCTGGAAAAATATAAAAAAAATTGCCTAAAATCGAGCGCACATCATCACGCATACATTGGGAAGATGGTTTAGAGAGTGTGATATTACGATCTAAGTATACTCGTAATAAGTATAAGCATAATTAACCTCGTATCTACATTCTTAATAATTTAATCATATTAATTGCTATTTAAAATAGAATCAGACCCATTACGAATATCAGCACATAAATAAGAAATGGATGCCGGCATCTCTTTGCTAGTAACTAGCACCGTATCCATCAGACAGGCAGTCTGGCAACCTGTGAATGAGAAACTATACCCACTGAATCATTATCTCTCGCTTGTCCCTTTGCTTCTGCTAACGTATTTTTAAATTCCATGTCTTTTTTATATTTCTGTCACGAATATTTTCGTCTTTGGTACCGTCGTGCAAGAATATTTTTATTCAACACAATAAAATATTAAGAAATATATGTATATAAAAATGTGGAACGTTTCCTATATTTTAAACATTTTATTTTTCAGAATTTTGCATCACATAAGTAAACAATAAAGAAAAATCATGCACTAAGCATAGATTATGAAACACTTCCCAACACTAACAGAATATTATTCTGAATTTCACTTTTTCATACAATGAAATCAATCACATCAGTCCGTACTGTAACCGAATGCTTTTGTGCGTCTCTGTCAATGAAGATAAATGTTACGCACTCCTTAATCTACAGAAAATATGTTGTAGTGATCCTTTTTATATTCAATATGTTTGAAGTATCATAAAATCTTTAAAATGCATCGCAAACAATTTTTCCCCATTAGATCATAATGTAATAGAATTATTTTGTGCGTCCCTGTAAACGAACAATAAATGCCACTTATTCTATACTCCTGAGAAAGCATGTTTTAGTTGTAATTTTCCAAATGGACGAAAACTGTCCGGGCCAGGTTTCGAACCTAGGATATCTTGCAGTAAGCCGCCAATGCTCTACCAACCGAGCCATCCTGATCGAATCTGGAGGACCTAATTCATCCAGTTAACCTTATTGATCATAGCATCAGGTCTGATATCTGAATCAGCTAAACAGAATAAATCGCAAGAAAATTTGGAACTCCAGTAAACGCTGGATACGTGATTACATCAGATTAATTTTAACATAATTATTCAAATTGGTAAAGAAATTATATGAGTTGTAATTTTCCAACTGGACGAAAAATGTCCGGGACATTTTTCATATGTTTTCTTTGCCAATTTGAATAATTGTGTTAAAATTAATCTAAAGCATGTTTTAGCCTACCTCAGTGATGAATATCCATTCCATAATGTATGAATTATTGTAACATCATTAAATTGATGAGAGACTATTTTCCCCCATATACCATAATGTAACAGAATTCTTTAACGTATCCCTGTAAACGAGCTATAAATGCTACACACTCCATTTGCAATACCGTGCAATCTATAGTAAACATCAATAACATAAGCAAATTTCATGGAAGTCCGAGTATATTTACGAGAGTTCAGAGTACGGACAGACAGACAAACGGAATTGATAAACACTTTTCAAATATGCTGGAAAGTGTTAAAAAGGCGAGGAAAAAGAAAAAGACAGAGGAGTGACATATAGTGCGTATTTTTCTTTATTGGCATTACGTAGGAGTTATTTTGGTTTAAACAAGTCTACACTTTAATTATCTGCTTATGGGATAAAATGAGCCGAAGACTTACAGGGAATCAAGTCTATTTTTGCATTAGCACCATTTTTCAAACTCTTTTTAATCCTCTTGCTCATTTGAACCCTATAGGGTATAGGGGACAGCTATTTTAATTGATAAAAAACAGTGATTTAAAATGGATTTTCGACTAAATTTCCTTTTGAGTGATATCTCTTAAACATCCAGATCTCGCATAAAGCATAAAGCATAACGCATTTTTTCGTACGCAATCTACAGTAGAACAGCATTTTAATTATGGTAATTCAAAGAGTGATATTTTCATTTCATTCATTATTATTTTCATTTATCAAAGTTCTATATAAAGAACATATGTTTAAAAAACTCAATTTATTTTTTAAACCTATGATTTAAACTAACAAATGCTAACCAAAGAAATACATATCGTCTTAATCTGGTTGTATAACTCTACTTTTCAATTATAATTTTCTTCTCTAAAATAAATATGGAGTTTAGATTGAGTTAATTGGGTTTCATCTACACATGATACCTCTGCTGATAGAATATCTTGAGCGGGCGACCATAGAGGTCATCCAACAGAGTTCACGCCAGACAGTTTCAGGAGGGTATTGCACCATGCTGCCATTTGATTAAAAAATAGCACCCCTTTTGCCCCTCATCCCTTCTTGCCCTCAGTAAAATAACGGTACTTTCATTGTTTCTTCTATTAAAAAAATTCTTGGGAAAAATGACGAAAAAATATTTTATTCGTGACGAAATAACTTTTTATTCATCGAATGATAAAATGACGATATGAATGAAAGATATAAATAAATGATAAAATGACGAAAAAAATGACGAAAAATTATTTTACTCGTCGAATTTTACTTACTAGTTATAATTTATTGTAACATATGTTTTAATTATTTTCATACCATTTCAAATCTAATTTTACAGTTTACATATTCCCATTAATTTCCCTTCCATGCATGATGAGCTGTACCATTCTAATTCTAAACAGGTGTTTATGTAATTTCACTGAAGAACGCGTTCTTTAAAGAGAGAATCAGTGACCCAAAACCTCAGGCGTCATAAATAGTTTCGCATCCGCGAAATACGAAAGACCACCAGTAAGAGGTTTTAGATTTCGCAAGTAAAGCCTTCGAAAACCCTAACATTATACCACATATCGATCAAGTCTGATGGACGCCATTTTGTTTCCAATCAAGATAGCGCTTATTTGTATTTAGAAATAGGAAGTTGTCTTTTGTTATTTGAAATAAAAATATATCAAGTAGTAAGGCAGGCCATATCTAGACTTAAGCGCATTAGGCACAATCTTAGGGGCGTCATTATATTGGAAGCGCTTCTTCGTGATTCTTACAAAGTAATTTTTTTTTCGATTATTTTTCAAGGATAAAGGATGTAAAGGGGCACCGTTGAAAGAAAGTCCTCCTTATGCAAATGAAAATTTATTAATCATAAAAAAATTAAAAAAATAAATACTTTAATAATAAAAGCTCATTTCAGTAAATATTAGCTTATATAAAAAATGTGCAATGAAAATAATTTAAAAAACACATTTTGCGTAAAATGTACTTTTCTGTCCCATTAAATGGGAAAATAGGATTCGCAATGAAGTTAATGCGGAAATAACTAAATTGAAAATTATTTTAAATATCTTAAAGATAAAAATAAGGTATTTTTAGAAAGATTTGGAATTTAACCAAAGAATTTAAAAATACAATTAACTCAAATTGAATTAAAAATATATTACTGGGTTTCGACACCCCTCAACTCTCTAATGACCAGGGTAGCATATCTGCTACCATCAATGTTGCCACTTCAGCGGATTGTTTTATGCAGAAATTCCGAATAGTAATTCTTGCTTCATTTAGTGATCGATATTCCATGATTAAATAAAGGAAACATTCGTAATTTCTATTTCGAATTCGAAATTTCTTGCATGCATTCTACCAAGGGCATTAGAGAGTGAAGAGAGAATTCTAAGTATTATTGTTATTATTTTAAAATATATCACAAATTTCGGCATATCTTTAATATAGCAATATATTTTCCCTTTTTCTCAAATAAAAATTTAATTGTAATTTTATTCATGATTATACTCTATTGTTCTGGTATAAAATCATTTTTTTTTTCTTAAACGTAAATTTAAATAATTTTCCGTACATGATCATAAATCTTGCCACTGCCCCTCTGCATATTTTCTAACTGTGGCATATATACTTTTATTATACTGCATATCCGAGAACGAGACATATTTTCTTTATGCAGTTTTAAGTATTCGCTACCACTTTAAATGCATATGAATCACATTTTCGTTGCAAACGTTTTTGATAAAACATCGACATGTAATATGTAAACCTCATTGTGTGTTAAAAAAAAAAAAATTCAATTCACTCGATCAATTAATAAGTCCCTCTGCATATTTTCTAACTGTGGCATATATACTTTTATTATACTGCATATCCGAGAACGAGACATATTTTCTTTATGCAGTTTTAAGTATTCGCTACTACTTTATATGCATATAAATCACATTTTCGTTGAAGACGTTTTTGATAAAGCATCGACACGTAATGTTGACCTCATTGTGTGTTTGAAAAAAAAATGTTCAATTCACTCGATCAATTAATAAAACACTGCAAAAAATAATTCACGTTCAATTTCAACTATATCCTAACTATTAAAAATAACTACATTCTTCTCTTCCCCATAGTATACTTAGAATTAAATCATACTCTAAGAAATAAGTTTAATGCTCGAAATTTAATCCTTTTCCAAAATAGGAAAAAAAATTCAAAATGTCATTTTAAAAATCCGAGAATTTTTATGAACTTTGTTTATTTTATTTGAAGAGAATATTTTATCTGGCTAGCAATTCTATGAATTTTTAAAGAACTCTTTCTTTCACGTCGAAAAATACTGCATGAAAAATTTATAAAACTTATTTGAATTTTCCTACAATCACAACAGATTCTATGCATTAATTGATTTGAAATATTTTTGAGATTATAAGACTTTTCCATTAAAGAACTTTTCACGTTTTCTTTCAAAATCTTTTGGAACATTTCGGGATTTTATTATTAATTGATTTGTTTGAAAATGAAAGATTCATGCTTTGAATATTTTTTCTCAGCCTTGTCTCCATATTGAGCAGTTAACTAATTGAGAAGAATGAATTATACTGATTGTCATTAACCCCCCCCCCCCCCATCAATCTAACACACAGTCAAATACAATCGTGATTTAAAGTACTTTTAGTAATCTGATTAAAAGCTGCTGATTTTACCAGCAAGTCATTTATACAAATGCAACCATGCACTATAACGCACTGTTTTATAATATCATTATTCGCATGATGTCAAAATGGTCACTAAATAATTGTATAAAATGTATTATTTATAGAAAATAATATATAAATACATTTAAGGAAATAGTTAATAATTACTTTTAATTATTTACTAATATTTAGAATTTTATAAATAATTAAAAGTAATTTAGCTGCCTAATAATTATATAAGTAGCATTTTTTCCAAGAAGAAGAAAATACTGTACAACCCAGATCAACATCGACTAAATCCTTGTTAAAGTAATCAAAATATAATATTTGTTTAACGTGATATACATTTTTAAGCGTAACATAGAAGTAGGTTTTCACGCTATTCCTTCACAAATCTATACATTTTATAGTACATTAGAAACACGTTGAATATGAAATACACATTAATAGCAGGATGCTTAGTGAAATTAATATGATAGTGTAATCAAAGTATAATATTTGTTTAACGTGATCTACATTTTTAAGCGTAACATGAAAGTAAGTTTTCAAGATTTTTTCCTTCACATATCTATACATTTTATAGCACATTAGAAATATACTGAGTGTGAAATACATATTAATAGCATGATGCTTAGTGAAATTAATATAATGATAGTGTAATCAAAATATAATATTTGTTTAACGTGATATACATTTTTAAGCGTAACATAAAAGTAGGTTTTCACGCTATTCCTTCACAAATCTATACATTTTATAGTACATTAGAAACACGTTGAATATGAAATACACATTAATAGCAGGATGCTTAGTGAAATTAATATGATAGTGTAATCAAAGTATAATATTTGTTTAACGTGATCTACATTTTTAAGCGTAACATGAAAGTAAGTTTTCAAGCTTTTCCTTCACATATCTATACATTTTATAGTACATTAGAAATATACTGAGTGTGAAATACATATTAATAGCATGATGCTTAGTGAAATTAATATAATGATAGTGTAATCAAAATATAATATTTGTTTAACGTGATATACATTTTTAAGCGTAACATGAAAGTAGGTTTTCACGCTATTCCTTCACAAATCTATACATTTTATAGTACATTAACGAAAATAGAAGCAGCTGCGTTATTTCCATTATTAGAGCGACCATTTGTACGATGAAATCTGTTATACGCACATCATGAGATAACAGCGATTTAACTTTTATACGAACGGCTCCAGGAAGTCTAACAATAAAAAGTTTTTCATATAGGAACTCAGGTCCCGTAGCAAATTGGCCCTATGGGCTACAAAAGGTGAAATATTCTTTCTCCCTCCTTAAGGAGAGAAAAAAATTGTTAGGAGATTCGAGAGAAGGATGAATAAAAATAAGTGAAGCTTTCACGGCAGAGCGCAGCAAAACAGGTTTAGAGGGTTTGGTTTTCACTTTTTTCTTGTTATCTTTACAGACATAGCACACACATACTGCGTAGCAAGTTGTCGGCTTCTGCATTTAAGTAAAGGGAAAATTTATCGGTGAGGTATTTTTATTTAAAGGTCCGTTGAACACCGATCAGCTAGATTTTAAAGGATACTTTTATTCATGTTTGCTGAAGACATTAAAGCACTGTATTATGTTATACATCTTAAAAAATAATTTACTGTATTTTATATAATACATTTGCTTTGCATGTTTTCATTATTAACACAAAGTATTAAATTTGGCAGTTTATTAGCAATTTTAAATTTTCTGAAATCTATTTCTTACTTTCTTATGTGAACTTTACAGATATAATAAAGCTCTAAATAGCACTGCGTGCACTTTAAAGAATTGTATTATCTTAAACATTTTTAAAACTAATTAACTAAAATTATAGATGATTTATTTGCTTGGAAATTTCTGATTAATAATACAAAGTATCTAAACTTGGCAGTTTATTAGCAGTTTTAAATTTTGTGAAATATATTTTTTATTAACTATCTTATCTTATCTTTAGAGACAGATTAAAGCACTGATAAACACTGCATTATACTAAATATTTTTTAAAACTAATTTATTGTAATTTTATATATTTATTTGGTAGTACAAAGTACTTAACACAAAGTAGTTAACTTTAGCAGTTTAATAGACGTTTTAAATTTTGATAAATAGATGTCTCACTAACTTTATGTTATTTTTACAAAAAAAAAAAAAAAAAAAAAAAAAAAAAAAACATATATTGCTTCTTTTTAAATTTACAGAAATTTCTAAACTTACATTTATTTCAAAACATGTTTTTAATTTAAATGCCTGTTTTAAAATATGTTATATTACCCATCGCATAATACATATATTTCTATATTTATTACTAAAACTAATTCTGTAATTTGCAAAATATACTTTTAAAAATGCTAGATACTGTAAATAAAAAAGTATTTTTCGATATCTGTTCTCTATTATTAGAAGCTGAAACATTTCTTTTAGACCAAAAAAAAGAGGAAACGGATAAACCGGCATTTTCTAGATTTGTCTTTTGTTTTTAAACAGGTTTTGAAATTAAAATGCTTGTTTTGAAATATTTTATTAACCTTCATGCTATACATATATTTCTATATTTATTTAGAAAATTAAATATGTAATTTGCGAAAATGTCTTTTTAAAAATGCGAAATATTGTACATAAAAATGTATTATCCTATACCTGTTCTCTATTATTAGGAGCTGAAACAGTTTTTTAGACCAAAAAAAAGGGGGGGGGGGAGAGATAAACCAACATTTAAGAACATGAAAACATTTTATTTAGAGTCAAAAATATTCAATAAGACGACTTGAAAGCTACCAAATTACCGTACTAGATATCTGTCCTCATTACCAAGTTTTCAACAACGATGGTGAATTCAGGGGAATGCAAGGGGTCTTCCTCCCACAAATTATCAAAATCCCCCTTCCGGAAGGTGTGATATTTTCAATTTGGTAATGGTCTAAAAGTGCATATCCCTCTCCTGGAGTTGCAATTTCCCATCCGGAGTAAAATGCCTGAATTGAGCACTGTTCGACAAAATAATCTGCTTTCAAAGAAACTATTAAATTATCCGATGAAAATATTTTATTTCTACGGTTTCATTTTATAAGACATTTATTGCCTCAAATAATGCTTGTAGGAGTTCGTTGTTCTTTTGATGTTTTATTTTATTTTTATTTATTTATTTATTTATTTATTTATTATGCACTAGTAATTGCAGACAGGTGATTATTTTTGTTCATTTGTTCAATATAAATTACAGAAGTTGCGATTATTAATTTTTTTTTTAAATATTAGAAACTTTTTTTAAAGTGAAATGTATAGTTAAAATTTTTATATCAAGGATAGTAATACTAATATATCCAATATAATATAATAAAAATTGTAAAGAGAGCAAATTGTATGGGTTACTTAATTTAGCTTTCTTTGTTCGAATGAAAATTCTGTAAAACATTTGGCACATATTTTTTTCTTAGTCGGCAAGATCTAATTGCTAAAATCAAGAATTTTACAAATTGAAAATATTTATTAAAAGTTAATATATTGATTTAAAGACGTCGTGACAGGCAGTTACTAAAAAGAATGCAAGAAAGAATCACAGAACAAATCCCAAACATAACATCATGCAAAAAATATTAAAATTGACCAAACTGTTGACATTTTCTTGCATAGGAAAAAATCAAAATGTGCATTTTCTCTTTTATTTCTCGTTTTTTAGCATTTGAGTATTATTATTTCATTAACATTTAAAGGTGTGTACATGACATGTGCATTTTCTTAAAAAAAAGAAAATAAAAGAAAATAAAAGAAAAAGAGAAAAAAGGCACAGTAACAAAATATGTGTAATCGAGAAACACTTTAAACTTTAAAAAAAAAATATGATTATTAAAAGATTGTGCTAAAAGTAATTATTGATTAAAATTACAGGTCATTAAAAAAATTAGTCTCAAATGAAGCATTAGTAATGATTAAAGTTACATTTTAAAGGGCTTTCAAAAATTTAATGTACGCATATCTCTAAATATTCCTTTTTATTCATTAAACGAGTTACTTAATCACTTTGAAAAAGAATGTTAGCTGCGATAAGAAACTTAATTTCACATGAGATTTAGATTACCGTGTTGTACACGTTTCTAGAAACAATATGATTTCATGCTATGAATTTTAGATGAGCGTAAAGTGCTTAAAACGCTAAAGCTCTTTTTTTATTTTTGTTATTCAATTTTCAAGTTCTTGAAGAGATATTCACTCATATAATTTCGGATATGATTGATTAAGAAACCTTACATTGATGTAATTTCAGATATATTAGCAACTTGGGTGATAGCATAAATATCATTTTTTCAGGAATCTTTTTTAAAATAACATATATTAAAATTATTGTAGACACACAAATACATTGTGAAAGGCTGAAAATAGTAATGCATTTAAGATATTATAAAAGATGGCCATACTAATTAAACCGACAGTACTCTAGCGGTTAGTACTCAGCGTGTTCTGTAGCGCGATCTAATTTTGAGAATAGAGCCAAATTTTGTAGGATGATTAAACAAGACAGGGGATGAAGGATTCCACGAAATATCAGCACCACGTATTTCCCTAGTGGTAACTTTTGAAACTTTTTTGTGGAATTCTTCCCTTTTCATTTTGTTTAATCATTCTACAAAATTTGGCTCCATTTTAGCAATTAGATCGCGCTACCGAACACGCTGAATACTGTCAGCTTAACTATGGCTATGGCCACCTTGTGGTTTAATTATGGCCACTTTGTAGTTTAATTATAGCCACACATATTCCTTCTTTTTAAATTTACAGAAATTTCTAAACTTGTATTTTAATTATCATGCCACCTTGTAGTTTAATTATCTTAAGCAATTTTTATTTCTATGATTGAAATAGTATTTAATCTTAATTTTATTTAAAGTAACGTAGATAAACTTAAAATAAGTTATCATAAGCTTAACTTATTGTTATTAAATCTTATGAAAATTTAGGTTCTTAAATTGATATTTACTCATGTAAGTTATGAAATTATTGATAATGACACATAGTTGATGTAGTAGTATGTTGGACGTAGATTAACAATTTGGGTGATATATTATATATCCGTTTATGAAGGGATCGTCTTTAAAAAGAGGATACCTTAAACTAATTTAGAAACAAAAATCCATAATAAGAGGCCAAATAAAGTAATAAAATTATTACATTTATTATATTAAGTTATTTTTTATGCCTGCAATAGTATTTCAACAAAAATTAATCAGCCGTTAACTCCATATTTTTTTTTATAGTTATGATAAAAATATTTGATACTCTGTGATTGATGTTAAAGAAAATAAAAGAAAAAAGGACTTAAAAATATTAATTCAACTTTTAAGTAAAAAATTATAATTTTATCGCTTGTGACATAAGTGACATAAAATGCAGTTTATTTACTTAAGGCATTTTGATAGATATGGTAGAACAAAGCCAACTTAAATTAACAAGGAAACATAAAACTCTTGGAATCTGTAAAACAATAATAAATAAAGATTATGATAATAATGATAGTGAAAATTTACCAGAATCCTTCAGTATCACATGAAAGTCAATTTCAGATATTCACTTACCTAAAAGAAAAAAAAAACAAACATTAAATTAAACTAAATATGTGGAAGTAAAAAAAAAAAAAAAAAAAAAAAAAAAAAAAAAAAAAAAAAAAAATTCTTTTTCGAACAAGTATAAAAAGAATAATAAAGTCATATATAATTTCAAGCATGTTCTTATGCAACGTATTTTTGAACGAATTCTAGTTCACTTGATATTAATTTGATGGGAAATGAAATCTGCCCCAGGTGGACAGACATCAGTTTAGCGCCAAACTGTGGTAACTTATAGTTAATCTTCTGTGATCAGGTACATAAACAAATAGTGTACTTGAGAAATTGTGATTTGGCACAAGCGTGTTTTTAAAACCTTTAATGTTATTAACATTCATTTTAAACGACATTGCATGGAAATGAACTCAAGTGCGAAAAAATAATGGAATGGTAAAAAAAAGAAGACAAGAGCATGGACAATCAACGAACAGTCGTAGTAACTCTAATATTTTCTCTTTAATTAACTTTATATTATTGTATCAAACAAATGTTTGTTTTGAGATAGATTTAATATATATATATATATATATATATATATATTAATTATTTAAAAATGCATAAAAAATCACAGAATTGGAGTACAGTTTTCACACAAAATTCATTTCAAGTACATTATTTTCAAAGTACTTTGAAATTTCATTCAAAGTACATATTATTTCCCCATTCGATTCTGTAAAAGTTCAAATTATGTGATATTTAGAAATGTTGTATGCGCGATAAAAGCTAAAGCGAAAACATGGGCCGTTTGCCACCATCGTTATGACATCGGCATATCATATACTTTTTAAAAAGCATTCCTAATATTAAATGGACAACACATTTTTGTTGACGGCGGAAAGTTCGGCAGTGAAAGAAGTAGGAATTTGTCGCTACTAATAATTTTAAAAAGTAAAAAATAAGTTGAATACTAATATAAGAATAAATGAACATAGTAAATTTATAGTAATTGTATTTGTGCTGATGGGTGATTTATTGTTGTTCTTTGAATTCCAAACTGAAAGTAATGAATTAATGGGAGATCAGAAAACTTCAAGGTACAGTACATTTAAGCATTTTATATTGAACATTTATACAGCATAATCTACTAATGAGAAGTTTCGCTGCCAAGGGAAAAGCTACTGACTATAGAATATAGAGAGGTTAAGTAAAAACAAAAGTAATACGGAGGCTACTTCAATCATGTGTAAACATCTGCTCGCTAATGTTAATACTATGGGAGAAATTTTTAAAAGTATCTCGTTTGCATTTTAATATTTTTAAATGATTTTTTTTTCATTGTATAACTGAGGCTGATCTCTACAAAGGCCGTTTTTTACTTTTTCGATTTTGGTTGCAGAGTTTTTATTATTATTATTATTTATTTATTATTAAGATGCTTTCACTTTCGGAACCGCAAAAAAAGGCAAAAGTTCCTTAATCTAGGAAAGTATAATATAACGACGATCGAAAATATACAATAACCTTAATATATATTTAGGACCAAGTTACCCATGATACCGAAAAGCGTTTTTTTTTTATCTTTGAAGCATAAATAAAAACAAAAATTCTCTTGCTGCCACTGATATTCAGAAACGTTTTCGAGTATTTTTATAGAGTATTAATCAGTTTTCTAAACCCGACATATACATGTTATCGCATGCTATTAATTCTCACAAAAATGTTTTCATGTTCAACACACATGTTTTACAGACAAACATGACAAACTAACTGCATTAACATTAAAATTAATTTATATTTTATTTTGTTATTATTACATACATAAATTGAGTTACGCAGCTGAAAATGCTTAATTCGGAATTGATAGAATCCTAAAAACCGATATTCCGGTTTGAGAAAACTTATTAATACTCTACAAAAACAATTCGGAAACGTTTTCGAAAATCAGTGTCAGCAAAAGAAACGTTGTTTTTAATAATGCTTCTTTAAATATCAAAAATATATTGGTTTATGGGAGTTTTAAACATAAAGAACGCTTTTCGGAATTGTGGGTAGTGCGGAAGAGGTTATTTACATTTTCGTCCATGGTTATATTATATTGCTGTAGATAAAAAAAAAAAAAACATTTGTCTTTTTTACAGTATACATTGAATAATAAAAATACATTTGTCCACTAGAAAGCACTATTAATCTAAAAAGCAGAAGCAGAAATTTATTTCAATAAAAGGAGTCTGGTGCAATTTTGATTTTGTTCACCATATATTTAGAATTTAAATTCTGTCATTCCAAGTTTATGTTTAAAAATATTTTTAAACAGGGATGTAAAAACTGGGCGCCAATGGGTCGATTGTCACCACTAAATTTTATTAGTATTCTTTGCCTAAATTTTATTAGTATACTTCGCCTAAATTGTATTAGTATTCTTATTAGGCGAAGAATACTAAAAATTTAGTGGTGGCAATCGGCTCATTGGCGCCCAGTTTTTACACCCCTGGTTTTAAAGATAAAGTTTACTTTCAAATTTTATAACAATGGGTAAAAGAAAGTTGATACAAAACAAATCTATTTATTTATTTAAGTTAAACTAATAATTTATTAAGGTAAGTGCATCAACAAAAGGTCATGTACCTATAAGTGGTCACCTGCTTTGTCAACTGAAAAACAAGCTATATATATGTGTCACAAGGATCTAAATTTATAGGTTATCGATTGAAACTGCATTTTTTTACCTGCCACTTTAGTTTATTACAATTGTAATACATAAACTTGTTTTACATTTATCAAAGCATGTGACCCGCTATAGGTTTTTCTTGACCCATTACTAGTATATTTATGCTAAATGTAAACTCTGTTACATATAACCTGGGTTACAATACGTTTAAATATTTCTCTACAAAAATTAAAAAGCTGTACTTGAATTTTAAAATAAAACTTTTTCATACTGGTGCACATATATTTAAACAATACTACTATAATTCAGTAAAATATTTTGAAAAGTTTGAAAACAACATATTTAATTTATTTATGCACAATATTGTAGATAAATTATTTAATTTATTAAATATAACCTCTGTTACAATATTTTTACATTTTTTTCTCCTAACTTTAAAGGCTGTAATTTAATTTTTATAATTTTTTTTTTTTTTTTTTTTTTTTTTTTTTTTTTTAAATACTGCCGTAACTTAGTAAAATCTCTGTCTTAAAAATATATGAAAAATATTTTGAAAAGCTCAAGTAGAATTTGTTTCATCTACACATAGCCGACGGCTTCTGTAACATCTAATCACACAACAAGTAAATGATCAAAACCGATCATCTAAATGATTTAAAAGCTAAAATGTATACATTACTTTTTTGAAAGTAAATCCCATTGTTCCTGATAAAGACATTAATGTATAGCTGGGAAATCGCCCCTGTTTTCGCATCTGGAAGCGCGCCGACAACAAATACACACATAAGCCCACTTTGTATACACACTACTAGCACAAGAAAATAGAATCCCAAACACAGCATGCCCTCGTGGGATAGAACATCACACTTTAAAAGATAAAAAAGTGGGGGGTGGAAAATGCTGCTTTGAGGAGATTCCCTGCATCGTGGGCACCTGCCCATTAGCCTCTCTACCTTTTACATCTTCCAGAGTACACTAAACCCCCGTAGGGCAGGAAGATGGGTTGAAATGGTCTATGTGATTTCAAAGAAGATACTATAGTGGATGCGGAAACTAGATATCAAGCGCTTTTCGTGTGAAATCTTCCACTGAATATTAATACGGTTATCATGCATAATGCATTGATTACAACATGTTTACTTTTCAGCAAAAGAATTTTTTTTATGATGTATTCTATCGATGGAAGAAGGTGGAAAATTCCGCTATTCTATTTTGAAAAATAAAATAGTGGAATCTTATTCTAGAAAAACGTGCCGATCCGCCCTGGATGTCTTTATAATCGTAAGCACGGAAATGCAAATAATTTGTAGTTTCAGAGTTCATCACATCTATTTTCTGTAAATTTCAAACGGTGTTGTTGCTGGTATTTTGAGTAATTCCAATTTTCAATTAAAAATATTTTACATAAAACCTTTAATTAAAAAAAAATACTAAAGTATTATTACAAATAACTTCCTTTTTTATTATTTTTTTCCTCTCCATTTCAATAACTGATACTTTTAAACTAAAGCTTACAAGGCAAAATTTGGAATATAAAGATATATTAAGTTAACGAAGGTAAGTTTCTAAATTATATAGTTATTTTATTTTTTATTAAAAATTATTTTATACATTTATATATATATATGTGTGTGTGTGTGTGTGCGTGTGTGTGTGTGTGTGCGTGTGTGTGTGTGCGTGCGCGTGTTTGTATATAATCAAAATATCATATTTTCATTATGTAATAATATAAAATTAAATTGAAATTACACGTGGGAAATATAATGGAAAAGAAAATGCAAAACCTTTAAAAGCAAGAGAGTGAATAAAAAACTATGAATGTGTTATGGATTTTTCAGGAGTTACCTAAACACAATTTAAACACAATATATACATACATACACACATGTGTGTGTGTATGTATGTATGTATGTAAGTGGGTATGTATGTATGTATATAACAAAACATTATGCAATTAATATAACAATTAAATCACAAGAAAATCGACACAATATAAATTAACCAATAATTATAACATGATAGAAAATATATAAATAATTCAAAAACAGAAGGTAATAATGTAACAAAAAGAAAATGAAATGGCAATATTACACAAAATAAGTAAATCGCAAATGATTTCTGTTTGGATATAGTAAGCGATTAAACAGAAATTACTATATTCAAATTGTCCGGACAACTGCGACACCTACCACATATAATATTTTGGAAAATATAGTGTGGATCAGCCCTGAAATCCATATAAGAAATATCCCATATAAATAGCAGTAGGAAAACAAATAATATGTATATTATCTCACGTTAAACGGAAAAAAGTAAAAATTTATTAAAAATAAATATAATGTAAGAAATAAAAAAAAAAAAGAAATCTTATTATAATATATAATAACTATTAAATCACTTGAAAATCGACAATATGAACCAATAATTATAATATAATACAAAAGTGTAAATCCAAGTATGTAGAATTCACACAGACACACACACATATACATACATGCAAAAATGTAATTTGGGGTGCAAAATGTTAAAATAAAATTGCATAAATAAATCTTTGATAAGGCCCCGGAAAATTCCACTATCACCCAGAATAACTAAATATGCGTGGTCACGCATTAAGATGTGAAGTATTTCAGTGTCTCATATGGATCTATAAAATTTAAGTACTACAGGAGTTACAACTAAAGCTAGTTTTTGCTCTGCGTTTAAAGTAATATTAAAGGTTAGCAGCTGTGTGAAGTAAAGTAGATTTGTCTATCGATTTAAGAAATTTTTAAAAATTTAATGAAAGAGGATAGAAAAATTAAAAAAAGAAAAAACAATATAAGAAAATTGAATGGATATTTTTATTTTTACATTTTATGATTATTAAAAATCAAATAAATTATTTTCGCCCACTCATTACTTTAAAATAATAATGATAATTTATTTCAAAGAAATCTATATTATAAAGCAAAAACATATCCGTGTGTAATGTTGGCATCATATTGCTCTTTTTGCAAAATCATTAAGAGGCTACATCACTCACGCGAAAACACCCGCTCGGTAATGTTAAGCCTATGGAAGATATATAAGATATCTTGTTTGCGTTTCAATATTTTTAAATGATTTTTTTTTTTTTAGAATTGGATAGATGAGGTCGATCTCTATATGCAGGCACTTTTTTACTTTTTCGATTTTGGTTGAAGTATTTTTTTTTAGGGGGGGGAAGGGGGATATTTTTACTTTCGAAACCAGTTCCGAAAGTGAAAGTAACTTAATTTAAAAAAAAAAAAAAAAAAAAAAAAAAACTTGCAATCAAAATAAAAAAGTGCAAAAGGGCTGCATAGAGATTGACCTCAGCTATCCAATGCAAAAATAAATAAATAAATAAATAAATAAATAAAGTAAAATAAAATAAAATATTGAAATGCGAACGAGATATCTTAAAATATGTCCCCCATAGGATTAACATTACCGAGCGGGTGTTTTCCCGTGGGTGAAGTAGCCTCTTATCATCTAAACATGACACGATTTCAACTTTTACACCGTCGAATAAGGAACAAAATGTACTCTCATATGCAATTTGTTTGAAAACCGAATCCCAATTTACTGATATTTTATTGGTTATAAAATAATTTTCAAGCAGGATTTTTTTTTTTTAATATGCCTATCATATGCAGCCAGCTTATGGAAGATTGACACATTTGCACTTAAAATAATATAAATAGTTCTGTATTTATTCCGACTATTATTCTATAACGGATTTAAAACTACATCAATAAATAACTAGAAGAATGATAAAATAAAAATACAAATTTAACAGATGTGTAATGAACTACGCACTTAATCCTCTGAAATTATCAGAATCAAAAAAACTTCTTACTTACGCACTTATTTTCATATTAGCAGTGTAAATATATTACTAAATAAAAATGCTGTCATCTTGAATGTCATGTATGTGAACACCACGGTGCTATATAAATAAATATATATATATAAATATCACGGTGGTGTAATAATTTAAAAATAAATGTCACTTATATAAAAAGATACGTGCAGCTACGTAGAAGAACCATAAACCAAAAATGACTGGACAACTATTAATAAGCTCAGACAAAATTAACCTATAAATTCAATTATTTTCATATTAGAAGTGAAAAATATATCGCAAAAAAATCTTTAACAAAAATATGAATATTGCTAATATTGCTTATAATGGAGTTTCCATTATATATACTTTTCTTAATAGTTAACCCTCTCTTCGTATTCAATATGCATTTAATTTAATTATTTTAAATTTATATTCTAAATTTAATTTGTCTGTGCATCCCATTCCCTGCATTTAAATATATCCCTTTCTATTATAAAAGATATCGCTTTCATTTCAAAATCATCCTCCTACACTCGATTTTGTGCAGATGTAATTTTGCTCAATTAAAAAATAAAGAAGAAAGAATAATTCCTTCTCATGCCTGCACTTCTGCATTTACACTTAAAAATGTAGCCGTTAGATATGTCTAGTATTAATTCATAGATTCTACAATCAGCGGATGTATTGTCTAAATCCTTGAGAAAATTTTCTGTTCCCAGTAAGACTAACTTTTGCCCTGTCGCAACCCTATGTTGGTATGCTTTGAGGATGCAATTTTTCATAGATATCTCATTTGGTTATTTTTAACATCGATGTGCTCTGTATCTCTCTGCATATTTTATCGCCAACTCGGTAATTCTTCAAAGGAATTTGGCATAAACCGCACGCCAAATATGTACCAGCTGTCAAGGACTTTGAAATAATTTTTGGCAATTCTGTTCCTGATCTCGTTGGATAATGTAGCCTCTAAAGGCGCTCTGTGCTTGGTCGGGTCACTCCCGATGTGTAATGTAATCGCCCTTCAATAACTGCTATTAAACATCCTGCAAAAAAGCCACTTTCTGAATGATGCTTGTCTCTTCGCTTATCTGTGTTGTTGTGGTGTCACTTCTATTCGCAAATGTACTCCAGATATACGACCGAAGTATCATATTTGATATAAAACTTAAATTCGTTTTTCTTCTTCCAATGTGTGCCGAAAACAACACTATATTGCTGGCATAATGAATGCCTCTATAAACTTCTGCGGAGATCTGAAGAATTGTTTTTTTCGAGAAAATATTTTTTCTCATACATTGTTCGTTGACAGGACTGCCGGATGCGAGAAAATATTAAAAGGGATGGTAATATCTCTAAATAACGTTCTTTTATAAATATAAATACATATGAATAACACATATACATATAAATACTGTGGTAATACATACGCATCTATACAGAACAATCAGGAACTAAAGATGACTAAACAACCGTTAATTATATCCACATCTGTTAACCCATTTGCATTATTAGCGTGTTTTTTTCAGGAATTTCTTTTTTATTCAGAAATTCGGAATCCAAACCAGAAAATTCCGAAAGTAGTATTTTATTTTATGTAATCACGAAACGTCTGCCAAATAAAGCAAAAACATTACTATTCAGAATTTCTGGTATTAATTCGGAATTTTTAAATAAAAAATAAATTCCTGAATTGGCGCATATATGCGCTAATGGATTAAAATGTAAGTTCAAATATTTTCACATAATCAGTTTTGACAAAAACAAACAAACAAAAAAATAAAACATGCAGATAGATATGTATAATTTTCACGCCGAAAATTACACGCATATGTTTAGAACCAACATAAGCTAAAATTGTCTAGACAACCGTTAATAAGTTCCCGTGCCATTATCTTTTAAGTTTAATTTATTTTATTTAATCTGTTTAAAAATATCACAAATAAAATATTACAAAAAAAAAATGATACAACAAATTTATAAATACCATCAATATTGAATATCGCTCTAAACTTCTTTGTTCGAGAAAAAAAAATCTCACAATTTTGTTCGTTCACAGAAACTACGTGATGCGAGTAAGTGTTAAAAAAAGTTTTATTACGTATATACATATACCCTCGTAAAGGATATTCTGTCATATATATAAATATTAATGAATACCACAAACACACACACACACATATATATGTATATATATATATATATATATATATATATATATATATATATATATATATATATATATATATATATATATATATATATATATACTGTTACAATATACGCATAAATATAGAACAACCATAAGCTAAAATGGGTAGACAACCTTTAATAAGCTTTAAGCTTCGGAGCAGTTAACCCATAAGTTCCAATTATTTTCATATTAGCAGTGTAAAAATATTACAAAATTTCTGGAGAAAAAAAATATTAATATAGCTAATAATGCTGGTATAATGAATACCGTTCTAAACTTCTACGGAGATCTGAAGACTTGTTTTGTTCTCGAAAATCTTTTTTCTCACCCTTTGTTCGTTGACGGGACTGCGTGATGCGAGAAAGGGTTAAAAGGCTGGTTACCTCCCTCCCTCTTAAAACGATATTCTCTTTCCCTGGCTCCCTTTTGTTTCAAAAACTACAAGAATCAGCTAAATTGAAGGCATGTTTTGTTTCGTTGACAAAAATGTTCCAACTCTCTCACAAGCGGCAGCCTTCAAAAACGTGCTTTGCTGGTCTCAGCAGAACATTTAGAATACAAGTGCTCAAGTAATAATGCTGATATGCATTTTTTTTTTTTTTTTTTTTTTTTTTTTTTTTTCTCTCTTGGCTTTTGACACAATGTCGAAAATTGGTGTATGCTACAAAAATGAAAAGGGAAAACTCGGAAAATTTATTGTTGTTTTACGATGCCCGATTCTTACTTAGAAGTAACAAGGTACGTTTTTAGTACTGAAATCCTTTGTTGAAGTGGAAAGATTAAAAAAGAAAAAAGAAAAAAAAAACTAAAACTAAAAATTTACGAGCAAAAATAGGAAGAAAATCGCAAATTATTTTTATAAATGGTCATTCTTTATTTCTTTTTTTTTAACTTCTGCCATTATGAAATAAGTAATAGAGAAAATTTTTATTGTATTAAACTACACGTGATTTGATTGAAAAAAAAAAAAACTTGTTTTAATCCTCTTATTATCATACAAAACCAAAAACAAAAACAAAAAAATATAAAAAATTAAATACATAAAAAAAAAAAATAAAAATAAAAAAAAAAATAAAAAATAAAGTTTTAATCTGTCATACGTGGTGAATGTAATTTTGAATAGATAGAATTTATGCATTAAAATTTTAGCAGTTGAAATTTAAAGTCAACTAAACACACTTCTTCAAAATTATTTTATTTTGTAAGCTTTATTAATTTAATAAAAAATAAAAATAAAGTGAGAAATTACAATGAAACCTATACGATTTTGTACAGCTGTTTTTTCTATTTTTTTTCTCTTTTTCAAAAAAAAAAAAAAAAAAAAAAAAAAACTGAAGATCAACTTGAAGATTAGACATTGTCTTATATGCATTTTCCCACCTTTTATTCACTCTAATTTTTGTCTGCACTCTAAAATTTATAGATTTATTTCCATTTTCAGAAGCAGAAATTCACATAATAGGGATAAATGTCTTCAAATTTGAGCTTAAAAGTGTCGTTGGTCATGATTTGGTCACTTTTATTCTCCCAAGGGCTAAACAGACAGGCGTTTATAGCTTAAAAATGCATCTAGTCTATTACCATTACGAACATTCAAGTTATAACCAGTTCTTGAATCTGCCATCTTTCCTATTTCTACACCACCAAACACAAGGATAAAAGCCTCGAAATCTTAACAAAATCCCTTACCCTGTTTATTTTGGAGATTTTCCGGTTACATTATTATTATTATTATTATCATTAGCTCAAGGGGACTTAATTTTGCACAAGAACTAAATAGACCGAGGTGTTACACAGGGGGGGGGGGGAGGGAGGGGGGATACGATTGAAAAATCAACGAAAAACATCCTGTATTTATGTTCTGTTGTCTCGGCAGCCACTGAAAACATTTCAAGTTTTTTTTTTTTTTTTTTTTTTAATGGTTTTGATAGCGTAATATTTTCACAGTTTTCTTTTTTTCTTGGAAAATTGCTTATTGATTGGTAACAATAATAACAATAAAATTATATATATATATATATATATATATACATATATATATATATATATATATATATATATATATATATATATATATATATTACTTTTTTTTATTTTAACTCTTTTATTTATTTATTTAGCCAAACGACCAAATTATAGATTAGTTATCACCAAAAGAATTTAAAAAAATATATTGAAATCGCTTCAACAGTTCCCAAGAAAAACGAACAAAAAAGATAAACGTAAGTTTACAGGAGAAGGTATTGAAGATTCCAACTTCACCATAGCCTCTATAATTCATGTTAGTCAGTTTGAAAAAACATTGTATCATTTGAAAATTTTATCATAATTTATGTGTATCCTATCTCTTAAAACTAATTCCGGACTACCAGAACTTAAAACCGCTTAGTGACACCCTGAGCAAGTAAGTCTAAGATGGGCATCAATCAATCCTGTGTCTTCCCATTCTTTTCGAATCATTTTGTGGTCATCGACAAAAAGAAATGAGAGTTTCAACAAATGAAAGAGGCGTTGACAATCTGTCATCCCTGATTTACCCTTGCACTTTAGACATGCTAAGAAAGTCATAAAAGACCAAACAGTCTGATATACCACATCAGAGATGGCGACTGTCAAGAACTCTGGTCATTTAGCTCTTGAATCCGGCGCCTGTTCTATAATCGCACACACACACACACACACACACACAAAAAAAAAAAATAAATAAATAAATAAATAAAACTGAAAAGCACTTTCGAATAATATACATATACATATATATTAAATACTGGCCATCTATTACAATAATATCAATAAATATTAATTATGTCATCGATAATGATATTTCTTTTCTATCTATTGATGGTGATTCAAGCAAACATGGTATTGTGAACAAATAGCATCTATTGCTTCATAAGCAGAATGATAACCATCTGTTAATCATCTTTTCTATGTTGTCCATAAATCCTTTTCATCTGAATCCTACCAATAAAAAGGAAGGAGGCGGGAATAGAATGTCTACGAAGCATGACACGGTATTATCTTGGCATTGCATTAAAAAGTAACAATAAATGTATCGGTCTCGTAATATGTCTACTCATGCAAGATAACTAGTTATTTGGGACAATCAAATCGACCTTGAAATGTGACATAATGTCGTTTTCTACAACCCTTATAATAGGTGCAGTCACAGCTTTGAACTAATGTAAGTTAGTTGATGATTTTAAAAATGTACTTTTTTTATTTAGATGGCAAATAATGACATGGTTAAATAATAATCAGGGCCAGATTATCGCACGGGCGCATGGGTCATGAACCCTGAGCACGAAAATTCCGAAGGGGTACTAAAATTTTATGTAATATATTTTAATATATTCAATATATTCATGACTAATTTACTATGAAAAATCAGTACTCTACCTGCAACAAATTAAACAGACATTAACTAATACTTTTTTTTCACTGCGCAGCGACGGAGCGGGGAGGGGGGGGGGGAATTGTTGGGGTTAAAAGCTCTTAAAATGCATACAAAAAAATCCATTTGCATTAATATAAACACATGATGCGTGAAAACCAAAATAAAGAAAAGCATACAGAGCATAAATTTTTTATCATTCAACTGCTTCAAGGCTTCATAATAAGAGTCACTATTGCAACACAAAATTAATAAAAGAAAAAGTTAATAGCAATAGCAGCAAAGTAGTACGCATGCTACTGCTCTTTCTTCCTCTGTTTTTTTCCTCTGAAGATTGAAGAAGGTTCTTATTTATGAAATCTTTAAACACATAAATGTAAAATTTATTATGGTTGGTTGTGTTTTCATTACGTCGGTTTTCTGTGTCTGAACCCTACCTTATGTGTTACACTATTTATGTGTGTAAACAGTAACGTATGGACATGTAACACAACGAAATTGATCGTTTTATGAGTAACAATGATTTAAAACACCGTAACAATGATTTAAAGCACCTCCCAGATGGGGATCCTGTCTGCGCCAAAGCCTTTTTTTTCTGACCGTTTTTACCGCTCAATCTGACATTCAAACTAGTCTGAAATTTTCAAACACGCTAGTAAAATCATTTGCGGTAGTGTTAGTCAAACCTAGTTTTGTTCTATAAAACTTCATTTATCACATTTATTTAAATTTCCAATTGTGGTACAAATGTGGGCGGGACTAGTTGAGTTTAAGCCGAAAGGTAGGCCATCCCGCCCGGTTTGACCTTTGACCTTCTGGTATAAATGATCCGCATTTTCATGATTTATTGATATTTTTTTTCTTTTGATAGACATAACAAAGATATAAAAATGAAAATTATATTAGAAGTAATATTTAATGTTTTAAAAGTACCATGGAATTTTGTTACCAATCAGTATTTTTTTACATGAAATATTTAACACGTAAAGACTCATTTCTTGGAAGTCCTCTGTATTTCTAAGTGTATTTATTGTACACCGCATCATGTCAGTCAAGAGGCATATGATTTTACCATATTGCGTGCAGTGCAAACATGATCATAGCACCCCCGCCCCCCCCCCCAAAAAAAAAAATTAAAAATTTAGAGAGCCACAAAACTAAACCGTGACCTGGGCACAAAAATGTCTTTGTCAGGCCTTGACAATAATAAAAATAAAATTATCATTTATGCTAATTATCAGAATTTTCGCTACGAATTGAAAATACGATGCACGGATACAATAAATATATAAGTAAAATACGTCCCATGAAAGTGCATATTTTTATACCATGAATAAGCAATGTTGATGCCATAGCTTTCTATTCTTAGTTATATGGAAAGAAAATGAAAAATATTAAAGAGATATTGCAGTTACACAGTTTTATTTTATGTTTTCATTCAAATAATGACTATGGTCTATTGAGGACATAAACTAGGTATAAAGTTTTAGTTTCGATTATGAGTTTAAAATTTCATAACATATATCTTTTAAATCAAGCTGACATTTCTTTAACAGTAAATTTAACTTACAGATACTTTATATATTCTTAAATGTAATTGTCTGCGAAAGCAATCTAAAAAATCTAAATGTGGGAGCATTCCCTCCTTTTATCACGTACTGGAAAATGTTCTTTTCTTTTCAGAAGTTCAATAAGGTCAATTTTTTCCCAACGCTAATTAAAGACATTTTTTTCCTCCACGATGATTAAGGGCAATTTTGCACGTTTTCATACTCACAGGTTTTCAACAAATTCACTGTTCTCCTTATAGAATAATCAATGCAGTACCATCGTGTGCTTATCAAGAACGTCTGTGCAAATATTATGTCCTTGTTTATATAGATTACTAAAGCTGCATAAACAGTTATGTCAGTCGAAGATTAAGACAAGATTTAAGATAAGTAAGTATATATATATTTTTTTTCCAGAGGCACTCGTTGAGTAAATGTAAGTGTACTGTTTAATATTATTGAAATTTATAAGACCTTTTAAAACGTTCCTGATTCATAGCTTGTTTAGTAAACACATAAATCCGGCCTTGGCGAAGAAACATTCCAGATATATAAACTTGAGGTCTGCACGGGCCGTTCCGAGTCTTACTTTTTTCTGCAGACTTGGTCGGACCGGACCTAGGCTTCATTAATTCCGGGACGTGCTGTACCCCCTTTTTTTTTTTTTTTTTTGGGGGGGGGGGTGTATCGGGTTGAGAATTTTTACTCCCATGTGTAATATCAGGCAAAATTTCATCCTTATTTAGTGAAGAAAGCAAATGATATAGCGACATTTCATTTTTACATTTTCTTTTGTGTGTTTTATTAATAGCATATTTATTCGTATTTTTACGAAACCCAATTTTTAAAAGGACATTTCGGTAAAATACTAATTTTCGTATTCAGAATATGGCAACTTGAATTACTGAAAATGGATTCCAATCACATATGGCCAAACGATATTATTTCCTCAATTTGTTTAAATTTTAAAGTATTAGTTCCTGTTTACTGAAAGAAACAAATTCGCTTTTTTGTTTTCCGCAGTCTTTTTCTTTCTACCTGCTACAAAAACACCAAAAAGAAGAAGAAAAAATCAGCGGTCATCCATTAATTACGCCATTCTTCAAGGGCACTGAAATTGGATTCCAATCACATATTGCCTAACGATATTATTTCCTCAATTTGTTTAAATTTTAAAGTATTAGTTCCTGTTTACCGAAAGGAGTAAATTCGCTGTTTTGTTTCCCACGGTGTTTTTCTTTCTACCTGCTGCAAAAACACACACACAGAAAAAAGAAAACAAAAAATCAGAGGTTAATCCATTAATCGCGTCATACTTCAAGAGGGGGAATGTCCACAAAGTGTGACAGAGGGAAGGAGTGGGTAGATATTTTGTGACGTCACATCTAAAATATGAAAACTTTTAGATTGGTAAATTAATAAAAAATATGTACTTTTACATAGGAAGAAGGGGGTTTATTTTTCATTGAATTTTAACAGCTTCCTTGGTGGTTTTATTGCCCGGCCGGAGTCTTCGAAAAAAAATATAACCTGAGCCCGGCCCTGGTATAATGAAGTCTAGACCTTTCCCGGCTCGTGGTCTAATGAAATTAATCCGCCTGACCCCGACCTACGGCCCGTACCCATGTTGGCCTGGCATTTTATATTTTTATTTTCGTAAATATTACATAACATTTATTTAGCGAAATCTGTATAATTTAATTTGATTTAATAAATTCGAGAGATATATTTTTTAAAGTCTACTTTTTTTTGTAGAGCTTTAAAATTGGGATTTTCTTTGAATTCCTTTCATTCTAAACTACATTGATCTTCTTAATGAATCTTCATTTGAATAATTGTCTATACAATTTTTTTTTAATCAATGTTTATCTACGTAATTGTCTAAGTGGTCATTAATATTGTTGTTATTCTGTATTTCATGAATTTCGAACAAAATCTGAAAATAAAATCTGTGCATAAGTAAGTGTACTTTTTGAATAATTTTAATTGTAAGATATTATTGCTTCACAAATATCGACAAGTTTTGTAGAAGTTCAACCGGGTCTGGTTCGGGCCAAACTTTTAGATTTTATACCTGGTCGGGCTCGGGCCAATTTTTCCGGTGAAAATTTCGGCCAGTGCAGATCTCTAATATAAACAAAGACATTTCCCAATGTTTCAAACCTAAATTTTCAACGAATTAAAATGTTGTCAGTGCGTTTTTCTTCTTTCTAACAAAGCCTGAAAAGGCAAATAAAGAAATTTGACGTAATATTGGTTATGATGCCAACTAGATAAATAACTTTTCAAAAGTCAACAAATACATACATAAGAGGTCTTATGACAATATGTCGCAGAAGTGCATCATCAGCATCTGTTATTGATTTCGTGATGTCACAATTTTGACTAAATATTGCATGCTACACCTACTTTAACGAGAATCTTAAATAAAATCTGTATTATCACATGCTACTAAAAACACAGTTTATAATATCAGAGTATGTTACATTAAATATGTATTCCAAAAGAATAGCTTGGCGGTGATCTTGAAAAACGGCACAGTAAACTGTTTTGAAATGGCATCGCTTCTCGAAAAATACCAATGTGCTCCTGGAAACCGCAACCGTCCAGAAGAAAATAACCCGCTGTACTATAAAAACAACAGAGCGCATTTGGAGCACTTTAATTCAGGGATTTTAAACTGATTCGAACCTAAACTTTTAAAAAAAGCGTTATTTCTGATGCGATGAAAATCGAAACTGAATTTCAATTGATTTTCCATTCTGGAATTAAATCGAAACAAGAACGAAAAATCATGCGTCAAGCATAGATTATGTAGCACTTTCCAACGCTTCTAAAATAATTTTACAAATCATTACCGTTTAATAAGCTGAAAGATGACATCTAAGTAAACAATTTGGAAAACGCATAACATATTTAAAAACGTAATTTCGGGAATTTTCAATATATACAATATTCGGAAAAATATCCGAATACTTTTATGTAGCCCTGTATATGATCTATAGATTTGTATATATACATAGGATGCTAAATTTTATTTTAGTTAGGAAACGCGTAGCACAGTTTAAATTCTCCTTCTGGAGTTTCTGTCAATAAACGGAAATATGTTCGCGAACTTTTGTGCTGCCCTGTATAGGATCTACAGAATTTATACACACCACGTAATAGACAAAAAGCTAGTTAAGATTAAAATCGCGTTCAGTAACTTAAAACGCACTTCCAGGAATTATTGTTAACAGTCAGTAGAGAATTCTTTTGTGTGTCCCTGTAAATGAACGATGACTGCTATACACACACTATTCTGTAGTAAGCCTCTTGTAATGCACCTTAGTAATATATATAAACTTCAATGCGTTTAAAATAGTGGAACATTATTTAAATAAGCCGCAGACGATTTTTCTCCATAGACGTAATGTAACGGAATTATTTTGACTGTCCCTGTAAAGTAACTCTAAGTGCTATATACCTACTATTCCATATTAAGCTTCTTATAATGCATCTTAGTGATCTATATAAATTTCAATGCGTTTACAATAGTGAAACATTTAAAAAATAAACCGCAAATGATTTTTCCCCATAGACCGCAATGTAACGGAATTCTTTTGAGTGTCCCTGTAAGAAAACTATAAGGGCTACACACTTCAGTTGAAATAGGGAACGTGCCATAGATAACGACAATAACATATAAAAATTGCAGAGCAATCCGAGCATATTTACGGGAGTTAGAGCACGGACAGACGGCCAGACGGCCAGACAAACCGAAGCCATAAGCACTTTTCAACTAGGTTGGAAAGTGCTAAAAAGATCATTATTTTTAAAATTCCAATTTATAAAATTTCTGTGAATTAATATACAAGCCATTGGCACCATTTAATTCTGATCTTTAACTTTTTTACGTAAAGGATTGTCAAAAGATAATTCAGAAGTTGCAAAAAACTATAACTAAACTATAAATAACTATAGCAAAACTGCTAGAAAAAAATATTTATTAAGTAAGGGGTATTTTAATGCATGTGCCCAGAGCAGGGATTCGAACCAGAAACGTACCGAAAGCCGGAAAAAAAGTTATTTTCAATAGAATGTCAGAAATATCGGCATGTCTTGTAGAAGTTCATTCGGGACGGGCTCGGGCCAAAGTTTTAGCTTTTATACAGGGTAGGGCTTGGGTCAGATTTTCATCTTTTACATCGGCCGTGCCGAGCCAATAATTTTTTTTGCAAGGGTCGGGCCAGACATGGGCCTGAAAATTTCGGGCAGTGCAGTATAAACAAGACCTTTTCCCAAAGAATTGTCAGTAGATTTATCAATTATAAATTAATATAAAATATAAATTAAAATATTTATAAAATACAATATATAAATACAAATTATAAAAGTATATTTTATAAAATATAAATTAATATATATATATATATATATATATATATATATATATATATATATATAATATATATATATATATAATATAAATTAAAAAAATGGAAAATAATATATTATGAAATATAAACAAAAATATATATGAAATATAAATTAAAATACAAGTCATTAACACCATTTACTTCTGATCTTTAACTTTTTTATGTAAAGACTGTCAAGAGATAATTAAGAAGTTACATGTGCCATTACTATAACTAAACTGCTAGAAAAATAAAATATTTATTAATTAAGGGCTATTTCAATACATGTGCACAAAGTAGGGCTTCGAACTACTATTAGAAACGTACCGAAAGCCGGAAAAAAAGTTATTTTTAATGTAACGGAAATTGGTACTGAATTAAAACCAGAACTGAAACGAATTAATTTATTTTCACTGAAACAAAAAAAGAAAGAAATTAATAATAATAATAATAATAAAACCTCAAATAAATAAAAATACGGTTCGAAGTACTGATTTAATTAATTCCACATTCTGGCAAACGATCATTGATATTTTTTTTGCACAATATCCATCAAATATAAAATTTACATGCGATATACACAATTGCAGTTGTGCTCACACCACAGAAAAAAAAAATAAAAACAATAATAATTTTCCTTTTTAACGGGGAAAAAAGTATAAAATAATTGTTCCAATTTAATATAGGAAGCATCATGATATAATGTTAGTTTATGGAGGGAATTATAGAATTTTTGTTTTTTAATTCCACCCACATAAATTTATGCTTGCCAATGGCCATTGCGTCATGTCAGAAAAAAACAAGATTTCCGAAAATAAATGAGCTATGCAATCTTCAAAATTATGAGTGCGGATTTTTCATTTTTCATTTGCTTTTACTTTTTATTTTTAAAGGGAGTAGTTTTGTTGTATAAATTTTCTGTCTCTTTTTTTCTGCTTTCGACTGCTAAATTTTTTGAAAGATTAGCTAAATAGCTACAATCATTTAGAAGCCAAGGGGAATCTTGAAAATAAATCAAGTGGGGTAAAATGAATTATAAAATGATTTCGCTTACTTATTTTTTAATGGAAGATTTGCAACAATATCTTATCTGCTTTTATTCGATCTTGTGCCTTATTTTTACAATTTACTGAATAAGCTTTATATGCTAATATTCTATTTATTCTGAGTATTCAGAAAAATATATATTGAAAAAATAAAAGGGTAAGAAAGTAAAGAAAACAGTGTAAAAAATATTTTAACTGTAATTTTTATTTTTATTTTATAAAATAATTACGCTTTTTAGAAGATAAACACAATCTAAACAGAATTACTTACCCTAGATACGTGTTTACTTCATTTCCAATTATTGACAAATTTCAGATTTTAAATTTCTTATGGTACGCTTTTAAAGTATAGGAAGGATCTAAATTAAATTACGTACCCTTTAAAACAATTAAGATATATGTATAATTTATTTTTCTATATGCATTAAAGAGAATCACCCAAGATAAATGTATTCGAAACAAATATATCATTTTACGATAAATATTGCTAGTTATGTTTATCAAAATTGAAATTAAGGAAAAAACATTTGCAGGAGTAAAACACACAAGTTCATGTAATCACTGAAATGGTACAATGCTCATACAATAAAAAACCAGAAAATACATTTTCTTAATTTCTTAGCAATTTTTTTTGCACTTGTCAATTTTAGATATTTTATAGTACTTTGTATTATTCTAAAATTGTTTTTACTGTTTTTCTAGATTAATTCTTCAATTTAGTATAAAAATATTGCATGTTAAAAATTATAAATATTAGTCAACATATATATATATATATATATATTAGTCAACAGATTAAAGTCTGGAAAATATTTGTAAGAGTATTCAAATGCAGCATAAAAATGTTGCATTTCGAAGGTTTTTATCACACCATGTTTCAGTAACAAAACACAAATAACACTAATTCCGGTTATTAATTACTTTCTTAGTCATAGAAATTTGTTTTTAAAGTTTTTTTAATTTTTTTTTTATTTTATTTTTTTTTTTTTTTTTTAAATATGGAAACACGGGGATCGATTTAAGAAGAAATTGAGTCCTTTCATGGACTTTTTGCGAAAATTTTCATTTAAAAGAAAGTACTTTCACCAACTTCTACGTCTTAAAAATAGACATTTCACAAAAATATTCCGTCACTAGGCTAAACCTTTCACTAATTCAATCATTTTAAAATAAAATCGGACCTGTCACAAAACAGTTGAAGTTAAAAAATTAACCTACTATATAGTTTATATACATACATATATATATATATAAGAATCTTATTAAATATGACAAGAATCTGAATATATAATAATAATTTCAAATTCATAAAATTATAACTAGATTTTTACAAAAAAAAAAACAAAAAAACAAAAAAAAACTTATCAATTTTACTGAAACAAAATCCCTGCAAATCTGGACAGACAACTGAAATATTGTATTTCAAAAATTTATATCATAGCATGTTACAGTATAGAAAATATAGATGAAACTAAACTTACACAGTAGTTTATACGGCTAAAACTTGTCTTCTAGTTCAGATAACAGCTTTCCTAAACGCTAATCCATTTTTCAAAGCTACTGTAGTACACACACGACAACATCTCAAGTTAGAATGAAATGACTTCAGCACATGTGGCCTGCCGAAAGCCCCCATTGGCCTACCGTTCAAGCAAGTGTTTGTGCCACAGTTTGTATTCATCCCAAAGCAAATTATTCTGAGAGAGGGACTTTTCTCGCTTCTTGTAATTAGCCGGAGGTATAGCGAGTCGTAAATCTTCTTTTCAAATAGCTTGAACGCTGTTTAAAAAGGGGAAAAACGAAGGTGCCCTATTGTATCTCTATCAGCTGACAGGCGGGACAACGTTATCAAGCCATTAGTATCGTGTTATAAGAGATGTCGGTAGTGTGAAAAAAAAAACGTTAATTAGGAATTAAAGGAGTGAAACATTTTGAGTATTGATTTAATTGATGCAAATGAACATTTCGTCTATTGTTAAATTAGTCCAACGTTCGTAACATGCTCTTTAATTTGAGAAGTTTATCTAATTTTCAATTCGTTTCTGACATACAGTTCTGAAAGATTTGTTGAAATCATGTACATAGAAATAGATATCCATTTCTATGTCCATGTTTGAAATAAATCATTTGCAATATGGCGTTTACAAATACGACTGTCCGGAATTTCGTTTCCAGAAGTTTCACACATTTTTCTTTTTGTTTTCCATGGGCTATTTAAAGGTAACATGAAGATAGTTCAAAAATTTGTACCAAATTCCTCAGAAAATACATCTATCTTTTTTTAAAAAAAAAAAGAAATCAATTTTAATTAGACCGATCATTTTCCAAGCAACATATTAACAAAATGCGACTAAATATCTATAAAACTATATAATAGATAACAACACTATATAATTTAAACGTCAGTAATTCGGATTATGTGAGAAGTTATTACTTCAATACAGAGGGGTTTGAACTGAAATAATTTTTGTTCCAGTTATCCTTTTAGTTCAGTTAAAATGAAACATTTTGTTTCGCTTTCGCTTTCCTTTCCACCCAAAATAATGTTTTTTTTTTTTTTTTTTTTTTTTTTTTTTTTTTTTTTTTTTAATATATATATCTTTTAGTTTATGATAAAGAATGTCAGTTGAAAATATTGAAATTGACACACTGATGATACAATCAAATACTCATGGACGTAAATTACGCTATAATATTGTATTTGATTTTAGTTTTCTTTACTGAAGAAGCTCGAAACATTTTAGATACACTGATAGGTTCCAAATGAGATTATTATTACAAAATTTGCCTTTTACTAATAATATATATCGTATCATTTACACATTACTTTACATACAATGTCATATCAATAAACATTAGCAAGAATTTTTTTTTTCTTTTATTACCAATTCCGTTTACTAACATAATATTTCTTCCTAAAACACAATTTTCGATGTGATGAAATGCAATTCGGTCCAAAACAAATATTATGAAAGTATAGTCTGGATGTTTATAGCAAGACCTTTTGAGGGGAATCTTGGTACAACAAAGGAAAATGAAAATATGATCACACAACTTAGAATTGACATAAAAACAGATTATTTTATACTACGATATATTTTAGTCTTCACTTCCCGATCTAGTTTCAGGATAACAAAATATCAGTCTAAAAAGAAAATTTGATACAATCAGATAATAATTCATGTTAGTAAGTTACGCGATAATGTTGTATTTGGTTTTCATTTTCTGCCCGAGACAGTTTGAATATTTTAAAAGTTGTCGATATATTGATATGCTATTGCAAAACACACATTTTTACTAATAATTTATATGTTTTCTTTGTGGGAATCATTTTACACAAATTTCATACCTTTAAACATATGCAGAAACGTGTTTTTTTTTCTTTTATTACCAGTGCATTGTGGTAACACAATATTTTTTCCTGAAACATAATTTTCGAGATAAAAGAAATATAATTCTGTCCAAAACAAATGTTATGAAAACGTAATCTGGTTGTTCAAAGCAAGACTTTTTTATTTCTTATTTTTTTTTAGGAAAGTTGGTAGATCAAAGGAAAATAAAAATATGATCATACAACTTAGAAGTGACATTAGAACAGATTATTTGATACTACTATATATTTCAGTCTTCACTTCACAATCTAGCTTCAGGATAAAGAATGTCAGAGGAAAAAATGAAAATTGACACATTGGTGATACAATCATATAATAACTCATGTACTTAAGTTACGCGATAACGTTGTATTTGATTTTCATTTCCTTTACTGATGAGACTGGAGACATGTCGAATATTTTGAAAGGCGCCAAATGAGATTATTACTATAAAATATATTGCGGTATTACTGCAAAAATGATTGTTACACGTTTCATATATTTTAACATATATATTTTTTTAATTTTGTTTTTATATTTTTCTGCATTTTTTTTTTAAACACAAAGTGTGCTTTAAAAAAAAAATAAAGATATGTTACGGACAAAAAAAAAAGGCTATACAGGGTATCCGAAAAAGATTAATACGCTCTTTTCCTATAAGTTAAATTTATAAAACTTTTTTCTTTGATCTGACAAGTACATAAATAAAAAGTCCCCTCATGCACGACCAAAACTCACCGAGTTATGGTACTATGAATTTTATGAAATTTTGAAGCTTTCCGGCAGTAAAAAATCTTCTGTCCGTTTTTAGTGCCTTAAACACCTGACATTTTATAAAATTCAAAGCATCATAAATCGGCGAGTTTTGGTCGTAGAATAATGGAATTTTTACTGCTGTGCTTCTTAGAGAATGGAAAAATTTATCTAACTATAACTTACAGGGCTCTGCGACTGTATACAAATTTAAAAACTGTAACTTTTTTAAAGTTAATAGCGGGAATATATCATTAACATAATCTTAATTCCAACATTATTTTGCACACTTTTGCAATTTACACTGCCTACGTTATCTCCATAACAGGTAAAAAATTAAAGTGCGTTTCAGTACTTATGGGACACCTTGTAGTTTTAATTCTTATTCATGCAATAAAAATATGCCATTTTAATTCATGACAGGTATATTATGGTATGATATTGTAATATGGACTATTTTCTCACACGGGGTAAAATGCATTTGAATATTAAGTCAAACATTTAAAAGCTCACAGACAGTAAAAATTTCAACGTAGTTAAGTATTTATTTAAAGTAACATGATACATATTCATATTATATTCAAATTCAGTATCTAAATGAGATGAGGAACTACAAAGTTTCGTGAACTTTGTAAAATTTGTTAGTGAAACAAAAATTTTCCAAAAATAACCCACTTAATATGAAAGAAAAGCGGCAATTATTTAGACATAGAAATTGGTTCATTTGTGTTTTAAGCGTTATTTTGAAAAAGAAAGAAAAAAAAAGCATTTTGAACTGTTTTTGAAATGTGAATTATTAATTAATAAGAGACATTTCTGAATTTACTTTAAATTTTTTTAAAATAGAGTGTTTTTGTTTTCTTTTGTTCTTATCAATTAAAATATTCGACTTATCGCCGCCCTATGTTAAAAGGGCGATTCCAAGGCGAGGAAAATGCATTAAATTAAAAAATACATTTTGTTCTATTTTGGAAATTAATTCTAATTTTCCGGCTAAATTATAAATGACAGGAATTCAGGTAATTATATTTACTTTCGATAAGAAAAAATTGACAAGAGCGAAAAATCATGTTTCAAGTAAATATAATGAAGTCCTTTAAAAAATCCAGAAAACTGCAACGAAACTTCACCATTAATTAAGGTGAAAGAAGATATGTAAGTTAATATTTCAGAAAACAGACAACACATTTAAAAATCCAGTTTCAGCAATTAATATCCGTTGTTAGAAAAATAGTCGAATTATTTTATAAATTCCTGTATTTTATCTATGTATTTGTTTATATAACTACATAGCATGCAAAATTTTAATTCAATAAGAAAACGCGTAACATAGGCGAAAATTCACTTTTAGCAATTTTCGCCAATGAATGGAAATACACTCGAAATATTTTACATAGTCCTGTATATTATTTACAGACTTTTATAAACACCATATATTAAGCTAAAATTTAATTAAGGTAAAAATCACATAACACAACTTCCAGAAATTACCAACCATAAACGGCATAGAAGAAGGAAATATAAGAGACTTATTCCTTCTTCTATGATAAACGGCAATGTATCCAGTTGTTTGCGCAGCCCTGTATATAAATTAATTTATATTTCACGATCTACAAAAATCGCTTAGCAAATATAGAGCTGTATGATCAAATATAGCTCAGCACGAAAATGCATAACACAATTTAAAAAATCACCCTTAAGCAATCACGCCCATAGGCAGTAATATTTAAGAATTCTTTTGTGTAGCGTTGTATATGATCAATAAAATTTATAAACACCACGTAATATAAAAAAAAAATGTAGTTACACTTAAAAACGCATACCACAACTGGAAACGCACTTCCAGCAATAATCGATCATAGACAGTACTCTAACTTAATTCTTTTGTATGCCCTATAAATGAATGACAAATGCTATGCCAACAATATTTTACAGTAAGCATCTTAAAAAGTGCACCTCACTAATGCATAACATTTTCATTATGTTTGAAATAAGGTAACATTATTAAAATACTCCGCAAACGATTTTCTCCCGTAGACTATTATGAACCGGAATTCATTTGTATATCCCTGTAATAAATTATAATTGCTTTGCCCTCCATAGTCTACAGAAAGAATGTTTTTGTTCACCGCAGAAATTCATAACAATTTCATTTTTTTTAACACCATTACAATGCACGACAAATGATTTCCCCCATTGAGCATAATGTAACGGACTAATTTTACGCGTCCCTGTAAACAAACTGTAAAAGCTAACGCACTACATTTTCAATACACTGCAAAAAAAATAATTGTTGATTTTATGCGCGGCAGTGTATTACTGCTTATTTTACTGTTTATTACTGTTAATTTTACGGTATAATACGGGCAGCTGGGATGCCAGTATTATATCGTAAAATCAACAATTGTTTTTTTTTTCTTTTTTTTTTTTAGTGTAGAGGCTATCGTAAACCTCAGTAACATATACACTGTTAAAAATAATCTGAAATTCACGGGTTTTTTTTCCTGAATTTCACAGAAAAAGTCCCTATTCACGACAGAAGGGCATTTTCCGTTAAAAAACAGAAAAATTCTTCATATTTCCTGAAAACAACGGAACAGAAGGAGAAGAAAGTGGCCAACGGAGATATTCCGTTATCTGCTGCATATTTATTTCCAATGTTTAAAAAACTGACATGTTGCAGCACAGAAAAACTAAAAATTCAATAAATTAAAAATTCGAGTTTATTTAAAAGAACAAAATAGTTCTTTCGAATTTAAAAAGCAACAATTAATTTTCCCATGCTTTTAAAATTATTAGCAATTTATTTTTTAAAGTTACAAAAAAATATTCACACTTAAAATATATTCTAAACAAATAGCTTAGTATATATATATATATATATATATATATATATATATATATAATAATTAAATTAAGTGAAAAAAAATCGATTTTACGCAAAAAAGCAACAAACAAAAGTAATGCTTCCGAATAAAAAAAAAATAACAAATAACTTTCTCATTCCTTTGCTATTATTCGTAATTTGCTTTTTAAAGTTATAAAAGACACTCTCAATGAAAATATATTCTAACAGAACACATTTAAAAAATATATAATAGTTGAAAAAAAAATCGATTTTCTCAAAAAAGCAAACATACTTTATCGAATTTAATTCAAAATATAATATTCATATTTTGCATCTAACAATCAAATTAGGAATCAATATAATTCATGTTTCAATCCTCTATTAATACTAAATTTTTCAATCATAATCTTATAACAAAATATCCCCCCACTTAATTTCAAAGTTGCTAGGTTTCTAAACCCCAGATTGTTTAAGTTCCAAGCAGCGATTTGAAGAAATCCCCTATAATCATTTCAAACTCCTATTCTAGCAAGGGCCGCTGGTCTTGAGGTAAAACACTCGGCTCATGTCGCTGTCATCCCTAGTTCGAACCCCAAAGGCAGCCAGGAAATCTGTACCAGTGAGTATTCAATATTAAATTAAGTACTCCTGTTATAGTCAACAGATGGCAGCACAAACAGATCGAGAATTTTTTTTTTTTAAACCGAGGTCATTCATAACAGAAAGTTACCGTTTCTTCAATCTTTCAAAACGGAAAATCTAATAACGGAACGGAAAAAGCCCGGCAACTTCGCTGCCAGTACTTTTCCCGTGAATTAACGGATTTATTTTTAACAGTGTAACAATTATATGACTATCTTATTATATTTACGGTAGTTAGAACACGGACAGATGGCAGACAGACAAACCGAAGTCACTTTTCAACTATATTGGAAAGTGTAAAATAAGGCTATATTGTAACATTAATGATTATATTTGCCTTTGTATTCATCCTTAAAAATGGATTTATTAATATTGACTAAGTTCCCCATGCACATTTCTGCTCATGCATTATGTTAGAAAGACATACTCAAGACACATAAAAGAAAATTAATATTTAACGAAAATCAGTGTGGCCCAATTTTGGCCGACTATTTTTTTACAGAATTTTTTTCGCTTTATTTAATCAATTCTGCGATTAAAAAAGGCGAAAATTTCTGTAAAAAAATAGTCATTCCAATAGGGACGCATTTGCAACCCGATGTAATTGAACACGAGCAAACAGAATGGAATTAAATAAAAAAGGTTCACGATGAAACTTTCGAAACTTGAGTAAGAAATAAATAGGTATGCAGTTCCTTAAAAAAAGAAAGCTCCAATAAGTATATGTTTGTTATAAACCAATTTAAACAAGAAACTTTTTTCGCACAGCTATATTCTGGATATCTAGATTATATGACTTATATTCGTATTTTTTTTTTCCTTTTTTGGCAAATGGGAGTTGTGAATCAAAGGTTTATACAACAATTTATATTCTTTGTTTTTTTAAATATCATTTTAGAGGCACATGTAGACACTTTTCTGAAAATGTTGCAAGTAATTTTGATGAAAGAGTATACTATTTTATTATCTATTATGGCCTTTAAATGATTTTGTTTCTTTTCTTTTTCTTTTTTTTTTTTTTTTTTTGAAAAAGTAAGAACTTTTTTCACTTTAATGTAATGAGAAAAAATAATGGTAATGATTGTAATAATAACCTTCAACGGTACTCTCGTTTTTCAAATAAGAAAAATGTACAATCAAACTAATAAAAATAGCCACTTTTCTTAACAATAAGCAAACTCATTTTTTATATTACAGATTAAGCGAATATAACGAAGGTAAAATTGCTTTTAAGAGTGCCGGCGGAAATGGGCTCAATAAATGTGTTAGTATGGTAGTGCAATATATTGCTGTGTGTTTGTTTAATGAAATAATAAAACTTGCGATTATCTCACAATTGTTTTAGGAGCAGCTATAGTCTCTTGTAACTTCCTGAAAAAAGAAAGGTTTATGACTCTTACATAACTTTTAATGTTACTAGAACTGCAGAAGAATTTTATACGGGAAAATATTGTTTATACAAAAAATAGGTGCCTACTGCTCAGAGAATTTAAAAACTCATACGAAAATTTTAAAATAAAATTTCAATTAAAAGGATACATTTAACTTTTTTTTAATAATAATGAAATATTAGATAATATATTATCAAAATGGTTTAATATATTAGCTGCCAAATTTTACACTTTTTTCATACCACTATTTTTTAATCGGCTCCATAAATGTGTAGAAATTTCAGTTCATATTGCTGTGTGTTTGTTCAATGAAATAATAAAAAAACTTTCGATTATCTCACAATTGTTTTAGAAGCAGCTAGTCTCTTGTAACTTCTATAGAAAAAAGCAAGGTTTATGACTTTTATATAACTTTTAAAGTTACTAGAATAGCTGAAGAATTTTATGTGGGAAAAAATTATATATATATATATATATATATATATATATATATATCTCCTTCGGACTCCTTCGGTGGTTGGGGCCCTCGATCGTGTCTTCGCTGGTCGCCGGGCCGGTGGCTGCGCGGACTGATGGCGGCTCCGTACTTACGTCAAAGCGCTCACTCGAAGTTACGAGCATATTCCTCTGTAGTCATGGGCCGTGGGTGTTTGTTATTCGGGATTCAATCACAGTCCGAGTGAATAGTCATACTGATGTTAAATGAAGACACAGTTTATTACGGAACCTGGTTTATTTCTTTTTATTACATGAGTCCTTTTAAACCAGGCCCATATTGGCGTGAGAGCTGCTTTTTAAGTCTGTCTGGACATCGAAGGTTCGTACATCGCGAGGCAATTCCGAGAGAGCAAATTGGCGTGGATTGGTTAGATGAGGGAAATCGTAAAAAGTTCCTCCTGATAGCCGTGCAATGGTATAACTATGAGGTTTTTGCATTATTTCTGCTAGAGGTCGTCGAAGTCAAAAGAGGCGTATTTTTAATTTTAATTGGTCGCGAGCTGAGTGATTGATTGTGCGGAACAAAGGCGTTGGCTCAATCGGCTCACGGGATGCAGCAAGACTTTAAAGTTGCGCTTATATCAGCAAAAATATTCTTATGAAGAGTCAGAAAACGATCTTTGAAAGTTATAAGATGCGATGCAGGAAAACTAATTTAACAGGGGCAACGGGAATTTCAATCAATTGAAACACAATTATTAAAGCATTTAAAAAGTTTTGATTTAAATTTCTATTTTTTAAAACGGTAATTTAAAATTTTAAAAGGGGCAAAAAGGGATTTTGCATTTTAAAAAGGGGTTTAGCTTTTATCCTTTCATATCTATAAACGGCTGCTGCTCAGAGAATTTAGAAACTCGTAAGAAAAAATGTAAATAAAATCCCAATTAAAAGCATACATTTAAATTTTTTTATATATATAATCTTATGGAGAATAATGAAATATTAGACGATATATTATCAAAATGTTTAACATAGCTGCCAAATTTTGCACTTTTTTTCATATTATTATTTTACAATAGAAACATTTGCCTCATTTAATCATAGACTTTTTGCGCCTAAATAAGACAAATTTTACTATTCAAATATACGGGTATCAAAAAGCTTAAAAGTTGGCAGCTTATGCTTTAACCAAATGTACGCGACAAAATTACGCAGAGTCCTATATATTTATATATTTGCTACCACTATTTCCAAACTATAATCTTCGTGGTTTTTTTAACATGTACATAGTGGAAATAGTGGTACCGAATGTCTAAAATATATAGGAAGTCGAGACCCTTGATAAAATTTTTAACTAATTATTTAGTATTCAAGGTAAATTTCGGAAAATCTTATTAAATTTCTTATCTGCCTTTTAATACTTTTACAATAATTTAAAGTATTTAATAGCAGTAAAAATGTTCCATTCTTTCGTTATTTTAATCCCTTGGACTGTTCAGCTGTCCTTTTAAAGCAATATTTCCGAAAAAAAAATCGCTTTTCATACATGTTCTTTAATAATTTTAAAATACTGTAAAATGTTTAATTCCAGGGAAAATGTTTCTTTTCGTTATTATCTTCGTCAGTCTTTTTAGCTATCTTTTTCAAATAATATTATTTGAAAATTCAATACATTTTCGTACATGCCCTTTAAAACTTTTAATATGCTGTAAAATATTTAATTACAGGAAAAATGTCGCATTTTTTCGTTTGTACTTCCTTTTTTAAGCTGTTCTTTTTAAAATATATTTCTGGAAAAATCGATCAATTTGCATACATGCCCTTTAGTAGTTTTAAAATAATGTAATACATTTAACTAAGGAGAAAATGCTTCATTGATTTATTTTTATTCTTCGTCAGATTTTTAAGCTGTCCTTTTAATAAAATACTCCTGAAAAAAAAAAGTGTTTGTACAATCGTGGAAAAAAGGATACCCCAACCCCTAATAACTCTGCCGCAAATTATAATTATAAAAATACTTCAGGTTAAAAAATACATATTTCTTTTTTCAAATATTAATTTCATAATTTATATATTATTTAATAATTTAATAATTTGTTATATTTTTAATATAAATTTCTTAAATTATATACTTTTTAATTATTTAATTATTTATTACATTTTTTTTCGAATATTAGTTTCATAACTTATATAAATTTAATAATTTAATAATTTATATATATTTTTTAAGTTTCACAATTTATATATTTTTAAATTAATATTTGAGAAAGCATGCGTATTGTAACGTATAAAAATTTTAACAGAAATTGATTTCTACAATCTTCAAATATGAGAAATCAAAATTACACTTCATTCCGTCAAGTAGTTCTGAGTTATGGTTAAAAAACTACCCACATTGCAATTATTTTTTAAAGAGGAGAATAAACATCAATATTATATGATTGGAAATTAAAAACGAATTTAACATTAGGAGTTCCAAGCTTTACACTTGCATAATTCGTAAACTATTTATTATTTAGGTTAGATAAATTTTATTTTTGTGAATTCTTCAATATTTGACCAATGACTTCCCGTTCGGTATCCGAAGGTAAAATTAACTGAAGAAGCTAAACAGGATGTGAAAATTAGGTATTGGAAATTTTTGTTACGATTTATATATATATATATAGCAGACCTCTTAAGGCTGTTCTGAAACCCAAACTGGCTATGACACACATTTTTAATTCCTTTTTGTTTACAAATGTATCAAATGCACAAATGTACAAATCAAATGCACAAATGTACAAATCAAATGTGCAGATGTATCAAATTGGAAGTTGCTCTTATTCAGAAACTATGTAAGTTTTGCATTTTTTAGTAAAAATAGAAGATCTTTCAATAAATACTGTCAAATTCGGCGTTTTGAACCGAATTTCAGATGCACGAGCACGAGAAAGGAAAAAAAAAAACAAAGTCTTCACGTGATTAAAATCGATTATACCTCATTTCGATTCCAAATCGCTTCAATAGTCAGGCCTGCCAATTTTATGCCTATCATAGACCTTCTAATATACTATAATAATAAACAGTATCTTTGCTCTGAGATGCCTTTGGTTTAAAAATAGTCAGAAAATGTGTCAGAAAGTTTCGCATCTTTGAGAAGAAAAAAAAATCGATTTTCGTACATGCTCTTTAATAATTTTAAAATACTGTAAAATGTTTAATTCCATGGAAAATGTTTCTTTTTGTTATTATCTTCGTCAGGATTTTTAGCTATCTTTTTCAAATAATATTATTAGAAAATTCAATAAATTTTCGTATATGCCCTTTAAAACTTTTAATATTCTAAATATATCATAAATTAGTAAACGTCAGTGCTTATCAATTGCTTTCAGTCACATTTTTATACAATGATTTGCGGCAGAGTTAGTATGGAATTTTATCTCTCTTTCTTTCTTTTTTTTTTTTACGACTGTACGTTCCATTTAAAGTAAAGTTTTTAATACTAGAGAAAAATGTTGCATTGTTTTATTATTATGCTTTGTCAGGTTTTGGCTGATCTTTTCGAACAATGTTACTTGCAAAAAGTCACAAAACGACTCGCATGACCAGCATTTCATTGTAATCATTATATGTCTCTACCCACCCATGATATAAATTCTTCAAGTGTGGTCAGGGAAAGATAGCCGACTGACCAGGAAGGCAAATCTCCCCTGGAGATAAGAAGAGAGATAAAATCGCAAAAAGGCAATTCGGGCAACCAACAAAATGCCGTTAAATTGGACACACTTTTCTTGAATACCAGTGGTGTCTCGTAAATATTACGTGAGAATGCAAAGTGCCCATCCTTATTGATTTAACAGGTTCCCATGACCACAAACATTTGTGCGGGTGGTCCAGATCTTGGTAATATTATACGGGAAAATTATTCTACAATAGAAGACGCTAATATGACGCTGTGAGATTTGCTGTTAGCGATAATTACACAAAGAAAACGTTTATAGTTCTCGATAAACGAACGTGAGAAAATGTTATTCTCCCAAGAAACACGCCCCAGGAAATAGATTCTCATCTTTCTTTTGAATGAAAATGCTTTTTATTAAAAATTGTGCAATTTAACTATACTTTAGCCAGTGGCGCAGCTAGGATTTTTAGCTGAAAGGTGTTTTCAATCATTGTTAAGGAACATTGTGGTTATTTACATGACAATCATTTTTTTCTTTCTTTTTTATTGTTTTTAAACAGGTGCGCAACATTTAAAGTCGATCGAAAGAAAGTAAATATAAAATTTAATTGATAATACCACAAATACACTAATTATATTCTCACATATTCAAAATTCTAATACAGCCACTTTTAAATTGCTGCTTCAGCCGGATTTTAAAAAGAGATCCGGAAGAGCAACAGATTTAATAGAGGGTGAAATATATAGTAAAGCTTGAGAACCACTCTTTCAGGAACAGAGTTGCTGTTCCCTGATAATGCAAAGTTATTTTAATACATCAGGGGTGCCGCTAACGATTATTTTTATAATTTATTTGTACCACTATATTAGAAACAACAGGTCTAAACAATAATCTTCGTAGTATAGTTCTACACTATGTGAAAGTATAGAAATCTACAACGACAACTATTTAAACCTAATAGGGGACCTGTGACAAAGGTTATTAGGGATACCCAAAGACGCTTTTGTTGCTCCAATTTCTAATGATTAAAATACAAAAAACCTGTTTTTTGGGGCTTTAAAGATTCTGTAAAAAAAATGGAGCTCGCGGGTCAATTGAACAATTTTCTTTGCGATAATCAGGATCTGGTACCAATCAAATATAAATTTAGTCGCCAGCGGTACCCCTGATGTATTTAAAATATTCTACGTGCTACGAAGAACGGCAACTGCGCAGGAGAATCTTATGTTGCTTATTGAACAGAAAGCAGATATTAATGAATTCAAAAACATATATTACTTCTATAATATCTATTTTATTTTTATAGTGTAACTTCCTGCATGCCATAATACTATTTATCGATTTTTATTTTTTTTTTATTTTCCTACCACAGTTGTATATTAGACTGGGCTTTTTATTAAGTATATTTATTAAGTTTTTTTTTTTTTTTTTAAATCCTTATAATTAGTTTCAGATACCCCAAGTTTTAAAATTAATTTTATTGCCTTATTTAATAGCAGACTTATTCCGTAAGGCGGATTTTTTTTCTTTAAATATAGTGGTAGCGAGGAACTGGATTTAAGGTAACCGGAAAAAAAGTAGCAGAAAAAACAAGAGCGGAAAAAAAAGTGACAAGGAATTGACAAATATTGATAAATATTGAACTTATTGATAAATATGTGTTAAAAACTAACGAGGTAACAAGTGTCTGATTTATATCATTCCCGTATAGGCGGATATTTGCTGTAAATATTTGTGAATCCTATTAGCAATAGTGCAAAAAATTGGGAATATTCGCGTATGAAAATGCTTGTATTCCTCACTACGAGTATTCTGGTACGCGAATATTAACAGCACTTTTCAATATTCGCATTCGTAGACATCAATGAAAAATATTCGTATTCACGTTTCCGAATGTCAAAAAACAAGTAAGTGATGAATACGAGCATTCTCGTACATGAATATTCTGACTTTTTTACAATATTGCTAATAGCATTCACAAATATTTACAGCAAATATTCCCCTACAGGAATGATATAAATCGGACATTTGTTACTTCGTTAGTTTTTAACACTTATTTATCAATAAGTTCAATATTTATAAATTACTTGTCCCCTTTTTTCCCGGTCACTTTTTTTTTCGCTCTTGTTTTTTTTCCGGTCACTTTTTTTTTCTTTGATTCGGATTTAATTGTTAGATGTTAAATTTTAATTGATTCATATATGCATCACTGCGCAGTTTAGGGTTAAATTAACAAATGCTTAGAAAGATATTGAGGAAGATAAACAGGATATCCTTTTAACTCGTGTTTTGTTCACGCCAGAACTAAAAAAAAAAAAAAAAAAAAAAAAAAAAAAACACTCAGAAGTCAGTTTTGAAGCATTAATCGTATCTCAATTCAATAGTTAATTTAAAATAATGAAGATTCAGAAATAGGAATAATGGAGAAAATATAATATGTTACATGTAAAAAAAATAATAAATTTCCAAATTAACTTTTTTCCTTTATTTTTATTTAACTTGGCATTACAAAATCTGAAATCACTCATATGCTACTTATTATTTTTGTATTTCAGGGCCAATTTAAGAAAATTTATAAACACATATTTCGGCTTATGATCCTCCCATAAAAAATATGTTAAATGATCGTTTTCACCATAAACAAAATAGGTGATGATTCAACAGCAATAAAGCTCAAGTATTTTGACAGCCACAAAATGGATTGATAAAAAAATATTCGATTATCATGCAAATAACCAAACATGATAATCTTTAGTATGATGTGTTTCTTCGGTGGTATTTGCGTCTCATATTTTAATGCAGTTATTTAGGGAACTCATTAATCACTCCATATGATGAAAAATAAACATGAAAAAAAATATATGCATTTTATGCATTTTTATAGGAGCATGTTTTTCAGTTCATGATTCTTTTATGAATTACATTTCCTTTCAGCTCATTTTTATTATTATCATTATTATTATAAATTTACTTTTTTATTATTTATTTTTTAAATAAAAATGATTATTTTAAAGAAGTACACGAAAATTAAAAATTACCGAAAGCTTTAAAAACAAGCTATATTTCTTTGAGATTTTTTCATGTAACATTATTATTATTATTATTTAAGTCAGCTAAGCAGCTATTCGGTATTTTCTTCAAATCAGGAGAATAATATCGGTAATATCAATACTTTTGAAACCATAGACATCGAAAGACTGCGCTGCGCACATGGCCGTTTTTTAATAACTGTTTTTAATTCTATTTTTAAAAATAGCACGAATCACGTAGGAAATAGCATTTCTTACACGAAAAACAGGGCAATGCAATCAGAAAATAGTACGTCATATTTCAAAACTGCACGACGAAAACAACACAACTGAGTCAGAAAATTGTACGGGGTTTTCGGAAAACTATACGGTTCAACGCCGTTCTCGATATATAAATATGAATCACTAGATAAAAATTTTCCGATTTATTTTTTTATTTAATTTATTATTTATTTAGCTCAGCTTTTAATGGGTCTTTCTTTGGGAAAATTAATTTTTATTCTGATGCATATGCTTAAAAAAATGCCACAAAAGTCTTTGGACAATAATAGGAAGCACTTAAAATCTATATCAGAAAATCGTAAGGTCATGTTGCAGTCTAAAAAGCCATATTAATATGAATTTTTGATTAATGAACCAAAGATTTAAAAAAACAAAATGATAAAAGCTTCATACAAAAAACAGTTATAAATTTAAAGATGTGATTTGAACAATTTCAGAAGAAAATTCGAGAAGCGAGTTTATTTTAAAGGTATATAGCATTAAAAAATTTAAAAAAAATGTATTAAATATTAAATACTATACAGAATAATTAAACAGGGGTACAACGGTAAAAAAATTATATACACAAATCAAATATCATTTTCAATATTATCGCAAACTAATTCGGAACTAGGTCAATATTTGTATGTTTCAGTCACTGGCAGTGCGACGGTAATTTTCACGCCTCTATTTTAAGATTTCTCTTGGGATAGGGGATTGACCCCTTTTCATCCGGATCGCTTAGCTTTCAAAGCATCCTCTAGAGATTCCAAACCAGCTCCCTGGTGGTCGCGGAGATCAGCACCAATTCAAAGATATACTGATGAAAGGAATATACGTTATCATAGTATCAGAGAAAGCACCTTTATTTAGATGAAAAACGTAGAGCTAAAACGTACTTAAAAGAAAAACGGAAAAAAAAGTTGAATGTACTATCTATCTATAACAATAAATTTAAGTTTTTTCTGTGCGCGTGTATGGAGATAGTTAGGGGAAATCTATCGCACGTAGAGATCTTCAAATTTGGATAAGGATAGATGAAGAAAGGTCCCAATGTACCTGAGACTCAGATTTCTCATTTTTGATAATTAGCCGTGATAATAATTAATATCCCTCATCAAACGTTAATGAACGAGCTTAAATTTTGCACAGTTTGCCGGTATTATGATCGCTTCCACGCATTGTTTGAAGAAAAGGGAGCTCTTGAAGAGTAGAGGTAATAAAAGTTTAGTTTTTTCTGCATATTGAAATTGCGATTGCCGGTGCTCCCATGGAGTTACAAAAAAAAAAAAAAAGTATTTCCGGTACTTTTCTATGGTACTATGAATATTTACTATTCCAATTTTTTTTTTTTTTTTTTCTAGAAGTCGTTTTCATAGACTTTGTTTATTTCTGCATTTTAGAACGTAATCGCCGATAAATTGTTTCTTTTTTCAGTGCCTTCGGAGATAACATTTCGCGTTTTAAGAGACTTGCGGCAAGAGTTTTCCGGTCTTTTTCACGAGGGTGGGTGGATACTATTTTACAATTCGGGAATACTTGTTAAAAATATCAAAATCTAATATCTCCAAATCTAACTAACAGATTTCGATGACTTTTTTTTAATCAACATTTATTATAGTTAAAGAAAATAAAAGAATGAGATAGGTTACTTGAAGATTAATTACATGAGAGGACGAGGTTTTTTAAAAATTATTATTATTTATATTTTCTTTAATAACTTTCGGTCAGAATTGAAAGTATGACATATCGAAATTAAATCGGCAATAACTATAACGAGGCCCTCTTAGAGGCCGATGACCGACAAGCCCGCCATTTCTACACTGACGAAGGCAGTGGACCCCCCCCCCCCCCTCCCTCACCTCTAAGTTGGTTTGGATGGATTTTCGTTTAAAAATATAAAATCATACAAATTCAAGTGTGTATGCTGCCGAAGGCAGTAGGTCCCGAAAACTAGGTTCGTTTACATGAAATTCTTTTAAAAATATCACGAACAGAAATCATACAAATTCGAGGTTCGTTTGCAAAAACTGACCTGAGCGTACGTAGCAAGGTCGGTTGTATGCTGCCAAAGGCAGTGGGACCCCAAACTGTAGGTTGGTTTTGAAAGAGGTTCATTTGATTCAAAATTAGCTTGATTCGAGGTTTGTAAAAAACTTAAAAAATCATAAGAATTCGATGATCCTTTGGAAAAACAGACCAACGTAGCGTGCGAAGCGCCGAAATCCGTTCCCATGACGACGCATGTTACCTGCGGTCAGGAGCTTTTATTTTGAATTTGGAATTCTTTGGAGTTTGGAATTCGTTAGTAATGAGTAATCACTTAATTAATTTTTGCCTCTATTTTCTACATAAGAAAACAACGTTACTCCCGTTATATTATTTACGAAAGACGGAAATCCACTTCCGTGTATTTTCTGTCAGTGAATGCAAGGCAAAGTTCTCAGGAATGTAATCATCTGTAAAGAAAAATTATTTTCTTTACCTTCTTGGGATCAGAAATTTACAAAATCACAATATAACCAAGAAGTATCATTATTTTAACCTTTAGTTACAAACAAAAAATGTAGAACCTATTTCTTCGCAGTTTCCTTTATTTTTACATACAATGTAAACAAATAATAATAATAATAATAAAACCCTGAAAAACTGACAGAAAAACTGTCAACAGAAGTTACAGTTAAAAAAACCTGTTTATTTTAATGAAACATCCTGCTTTTAATAGTAAAAACAGCAATTTGCTCTTACAAAATAGAGAGTTCGAAAGAAGGACTTTTTTTTGTAAATTAGGCAGTTTTTTACAGTTAGTTATCCAAGATAACAGGTTTTTCTTTTATCAGTTATACACCGCTTTTTCTGTTAATATTATTTATTTTTCATTGCTGCCAAACCTCCCATTTTTTTACTACTATTTTCAAATAGTATTCTTTGTGTTATTTAAATAATGTCTTTAAATAGTATGAAAAAATTCTATAAAGATAAAGTAGAGAAGGTTTGGCAGCTTTTTTTTTTTTTCAACAATGTAGATTTAATGAACTAGAACAAACCGTTATCAGCCAATTTGCTCTAATCATTTCAAGTGTTGTCTAGCTTTGCAAGTAACGTCGCAGCATGCAATTATTTTTCCCACATCAGACGTGAGTGTAACTTGAAACTGGAAGACCACCTGCCACATTTATTCAATTTTATTCTCACATTCATTTAGCAACATTCGATATTTAAATTTACTGGAACTGTGCAACGCAATGCAGATCTCTACATCCCCGTAACTGGAAACATTGAATATTTATTTATTTATTACTAAAATATATGAAGCGTGCTAATTTATTTATTAAAACACGAAGTTCCAGTAAGTAATGTCATTGCATAAAATTATTGTTTTTCACACTAGACGTGAGCGTAACATTTAACTGGAAGACCACCTGCCACATTTATTCAAGCTTATCCATGCATTGAGTTAGGAAAATGCTATATTTAAATTTACTGGACCTATGTCACGGGAATGCACACCTCTGCATCACAGCAACTACAAACAGTAATTATTTATTATTGATTTACTAAAATATGAAGCATCATGATTTATTTACTGAAGTATGAAGCACCATTTATTAATATCACTGCATACAGTTATTTTCCCCCTACATCACACATGAGTCTAAACATGAAACTGGGAGACAACCTGTCACATTTGTTCAACCTTATTCAAGCATTCAGTTAACCATATACGACATTTAAATTTACTGAAACTATGTCATACAATCTAGATATCTGCATCCCCGCAACTAGAGGCACTGGCATGGCAGCGAATTTACTAAAATATAAAACACCATAGCTCGTGAGATTCTTAAAAGAAACAAAATGCAAATAAAAAGACGAAAAGTAACGCCCTGGAAATCACCGAGCTCCTAGTTCCTAACCTTGCAATGCAAAGTCATATACCTCCGAGGAAAAAGGGGCAAAAACTAGTTCTCTTATATAAAAAATATCTTCCCCGTTACCCAGGAGCACATACCTTTCACCCTGTTTCAACGACCGAAGGCGTTTTCGAGTGATTTACTTTTAGCGATTTTAAATGATGCATTCTACAACGGTTTTTTATTTTATAGTAGGGTGGGAGAAATTTTCCAATAAGCTATGTACTACAAGCTCTGCATTATCTACAGCAGTGTGTTTCACATAAAATTGTTAAAGTGGTTTTCATATTCATTGCAGCAATGAACAGATGAGAGGATTGAGGGGATAAAACTCTTTTTTATAAACACGAAATAACTTAGGAATACTTAGACGCTTATAATTTTACATAAAAATTAAAATAGAACGAATAAATTTATAATTTGCGAATCAGGCAGATATTTTCGATATGTGTCGAAACTGTAAGTAAAAGAAATTTGTAAGTGTTTTGTCAAAATCTGCATAAAACATACACAAGAAATACTCTGCATTGTGAAGAAAAAATTCATCGCACTCTTGTGTAATAGAACGCTTATAATTTTACATAAAATTTAAAATAGTTATGAATAAATTTATAATTTGCAAATCAGGCAGAAATTCTTAATTTGTGTCGAAACTGTAAGTAAAATAAATTTGTAAGTGTTTTGTCAAATTCTGCATAAAACATACACAAGAAATACTCTGCATTGTGAAGAAAAAATTCATCGCACTCTTGTGTAATAGAACGCTTATAATTTTACATACAATTTAAAATAGTTATGAATAAATTTATAATTTGCAAATCAGGCAGAAATTCTTAATTTGTGTCGAAACTGTAAGTAAAAGAAATTTGTAAGTGTTTTGTCAAAATCTGCATAAAACATACACAAGAAATACTCTGCATTGTGAAGAAAAAATGCATCGCACTCCTGTGTAATAGAACGCTTATAATTTTACATACAATTTAAAATAGTTATGAATAAATTTATAATTTGCAAATCAGGCAGAAATTCTCAATTTGTGTCGAAACTGTAAGTAAAATAAATTTGTAAGTGTTTTGCCAAAATCTGCAAAAAACATACACAAGAAATACTCTGCATTGTGAAGAAAAAATTCATCGCACTCCTGTGTAATAGAACGCTTATAATTTTACATACAATTTAAAATAGTTATGAATAAATTTATAATTTGCAAATCAGGCAGAAATTCTCAATTTGTGTCGAAACTGTAAGTAAAAGAAATTTGTAAGTGTTTTGCCAAAATCTGCATAAAACATACACAAGGAATACTCTGCATTGTGAAGAAGAAATTCATCGCACTCCTGTGTAATAGAACGCTTATAATTTTACATACAATTTAAAATAGTTATGAATAAATTTATAATTTGCAAATCAGGCAGAAATTCTTAATTTGTGTGGAAACTGTAAGTAAAAGAAATTTGTAAGTGTTTTGTGAAAATATGCATAAAACATACACAAGAAATACTCTGCATTGTGAAGAAAAAATTCATCGCACTCCTGTGTAATAGAACGCTTATAATTTTACATACAATTAAAATAGTTATGAATAAATTTATAATTTGCAAATCAGGAAGAAATTTTCAATTTGTGTCGAAACTGTAAGTAAAAGAAATTTGTAAGTGTTTTGCCAAAATCTGCATAAAACATACACAAGAAACATCCTGCATTGTGAAGAAAAAAAAAATCATCGCACGCCTGTGTAATGGACAATTTAATTTCTGAAAATTTTGTGATTTCATTCAAACTACTTTAACAATATCACTGACATATACTGTCCGCTAAAATTTCCATATTCGCTCTAATTTTGTTTCTGAATGGAATGTTGTTACTCTTTAAAGTTTTGGGTAGTTTTCCCAACTTGCGATATGCAATATCAAAAGGAGACGGATTCCTATATAACTTCTGCTACCAAATCTCATACAGCATTACAGAGTTTTGCTTTAATAAACATCAATATATGCCATCAATAAATATCACATGTTGTAAGGGGTAACACCACTATTTTGGTACTCTGAGTTGTATAAGGCTTTTGGGAAATTTTGTTTAAAGAAATGAAAATTATTTATAAAAATCCATTTACACTTAATTATTATACATATTTTGAAGTAAAAAACATTATCTTTTTTTAAACTGATATATTAAAAATACGATGGTTGATGTGTGGGAGAGCTTCAAAGAAAGAGTAGCGGACGCGATAACTCATCCTAGACTTAATCTAAAAAAACGAGGAAAAAAAAAAAACATTCGTTTTTTTAGTTCAAGAGCTAGTGAAATAGTTTTATTTTTATTTATTTTGTGAAGCGGAATCAATTCTAAATAAAATGTAAAATTTCAACCAAAAATATCGCTACTTAAAGTTACACAAAAAAGCGAAATATCGATATTTCGAAAAAAATGTACCCTACGTTTTTAAGACGTCTGTTTTTTTCAGTTTCAAAATAAATATCACATGTTAGATGCGTAAAATATTTAGTCGGTCCGAAACCGAGATCTACATACTATACATATGATGCATTTTTACAGCGCGAAAACGTGGATAAGAGCGACGAGGGTGTTTTGAGTTTAAAAATTTAATTTAATAAATGTGTTTTTAAAACATCTCAAATTATTTATGCTGTATATACACTCCCACTGGACGATTATTATATTTCTCTCGTTGTTTTTAATATATATATTAAGTCTAATATATGTATTTCTTTATAAATTAAAATAAAACTTTACCAATACTTTATTGAATTCCATGTCAAAATTATTCCTGTTCGCTGGGTAAGTAGTTTAGATCAATTTATTTAAAGATCAGTAATATTAATTTTTTTGTGCTACAATAATTAAAATAAAAGTAAACGTGCGTATTAACATGTAACAATATACATATATATATATATATATATATATATATATATATACTGAATTAAATTATTCCAAAATTAAATCATACATGAGATAATTAAAATGTATTTATCCAACTAATCGAAATTCTGTGTTTCAGGATATATTGAAGGCAATGACAAAATCGAGAGTATAGTCGAATCGTTACAAGAGACTACGCATGAATAACTTATACTCATTGACACCAGTAGCATAGCCAAGGAAGTGTGTGTGTGAGGGGAGGGGGGGGGGTCAGGGTGCAAGAAGCTAGTTTACTCAGTCATGGATATAAAAATATTGAAAAATGCTAAGGCAAAATCGCAAAGAATCGCTGAAAAATTGCGTTTTAGACAGATTTTAGCAGGTATAATGAAGGTCTTTCGTTCAACTTAACTATGATTTTTTTTGTTTTTGTTTGAAACAGTATTCTATTATAGGCAGGTTTCGTTTTCACAGGTATCCTCTAAAACTTTTGAAAGATTTCTATCCTAACATCTGGAGAGCATTAGGAGAAAATGGAAAACAGAACCTGTGTATAACTAAATCCTGTCTCAAATGGGAAAACAAATAAGGTTCCACGAAATAACAACAAATATATATGCTTGCTAAGACCGAAACTTGTCTAAAGTGGAATTTTTATCCAGTCGCTAGCGATTTCTTCTTGGCAACTTTTACTGTATTACAGTAAAATGTATCAAAACAGATTTCTCTAAGGGAAACATTTTATGACGGACGGATAAATATACCCTATAAGGCGTAAACCTGTCTAAAATGGAGTCTGTTTCCATTATCTAGCGATTCCGTTTTTATAGATCTTGATAAAACATTAAACTTCTACGGAGACTTCTATGTGATCAGTAGTTGTCAAAACATGCGGGAAAAAGCAAGTTCATGCACACACACACACACACACACACACACACACACACACACACACACACACAAAAAAAAAAAAAAAAAAAAAAAAAAAGACGTTGGTTTTACGGTATAATACTAGCACCCCAGCTGCCAAATTATACCGCAAAATTAACAGTAATAAACAATAAAATTAGAAGCAATACGCTACTGCTCGCGTATTACTGCTTATTTTATTGTTTATTACTGTTAATTTTAGGGTGTAATACTGGCAGCTGGGGTGCCAGTATCATACTGTAAAATTAAAAAAAAAAATTGCAGTTTATGAATGCAATAACGGCACATTTATCACAGTTTGGCGGATCTTATCGTTGTTTATTTTTTAATTTTTGAACGAGGAATAACATCAACTGCTTCATCAACTCTCTCGAATTGTAAAAAAAAAGAACTTTATCGTTGTATGTTTATTTGTGAGTTAAACATTGTGTTATTTGACATTAGATTGCCACTTTCAAAATTCTTGCATAAAAAGAATGTGATTTGTCTTCTGTAAAATATGCTGATGATGTCAACTCTACAAAATTTGTGTCAATCAGTAACTAAGGAACAGGAGACCGGTGTTCACAATTTTGTTGTCGTGTTGAGAAAGAGATATTCCTTTTCTAAAGAGTTTGATGTAATTTTATTTACTCACGCACATTTCCTCGCCAAGCAGGCCATCAGACAAAGAGGGATAATATTTCTCAACTCAAGACAAACCTGAAGAACATTTCATGAAATCAATGTTTCATCCTTGCATGGATATTTTATTGCTGGGCTCGTGGAATATTTTGGGAAGGTTCATCTTTGAATGCTTTTTTCTACCAAACAAATGCTAGTCCATCATAAATAAAATTCTTACAAAAAATTACAATTTTGCATGACGGCAGGTAACGGAAACAACTACTGAGGCTGAAAATTTACTTTGGTATAATAAATGATAAATCTTGAAATATATATAAAAACCCAGAAGAATTATGGCTGCTTTAGAAAATTGTAACCAAACTATTTTTCCCAACATCTACTATGTTGCAAGCATCTAGTTATAAAATTACCAAGTTTCTCTAGCCAGAATATAAATCCCTTTTTTACATCATTAAAAAGAATAAAACCTTATCTCAAAAACGCCACGGAGATTGAGCGGCTGACGGGAATGGCACTTATTTCAACTCATTATCCAGCTCCATGGAATAAGTTCTTGTTTCAATGATGACATATGAAAAGAGAAAATTGCTGTTATAAAATCAACCATTTGATCTTAACTTTTATATAAAAAGTAAATGGTCATGTTATATGAGGAAACTTGATTTAAATACCTTTAACTTTTTAGTATGTGCTCAATTTCTTTACATAAGTGAGATTGTAAAATCGTTTTCACTGCTAAATATTAACGAAACACCATCATTATATTATATTCAGTTATAGAGATTGGTCTCCCTTTATTTTTACATAAGCTATTTTTTTAACAAAGAAATTGATATGGCAATATTGGTAAATCGTTAAAGTTTATGGAAATACTTCTATTAAGTACACGCACACACAGTAAAAATCCTATCAAAACAAAGAAATTGATATGGCAATATTGGTAAATCGTTAAAGTTTATGGAAATACTTCTATTAAGTACACGCACACACAGTAAAAATCCTATCAAACTTAATTCCTAGAGGACGGAAAAGACCGTATTAGACAGGTTTCCTTCTGAAAAGGTATAATTGCATGGTTTTATTTTTTTTGACGGGATCCATAAAATCTTCCAGTTGGGACTAGATTTCATTATAGACTGGTTCCGTTTTCAAATGTTTAATAACGTATTATATCTCTAACTATCATAAAGAAGGAAATATGTGTGTGTGTTTCTCGACTGTGCTGTGAAGAGAGGCGCTGCACGCAGAGCTACAAAACTGGATGGGGAGGTACCTCTATGTATGAGGTTTTGCACCTCGAAGCCCGATTCTGGAATTTTTGAACATATATATATATATATATTTAAATTTTTATACGATTTTTTCACGTTAGTAATAGGAATCCGGATTTAATCTTTCAGCTCAATATAGCACTTTTTGTCCTCTTTTAAATAAAGTTTATGCAGAATGCATACAGCAATTTTTGAATTTTTGGCGAAATTTTTCCTTTGACACTAAGAAATTTTGTCCAGAATGCTTGATTGGTTCGTTGGTTGCTGTCATTTCGTTATGCTCAGAATCGTCATTTTTTTTCTCTGTTTAGCTTGGAGAGAGTTGATAAAAAATAATGATTTAAAAAGGGAAGGGCGATTATCCCGATTTGGATATTTTTTTTAGATTTTTTTAATTTAATTTTTTATAGTTTTTTTTACTTTTTTTTCATGTTTTGCAGCGTTTTTTTGTTTCAAATGAACGTCACAAATCGGCCATTGGAAGTCAAACACCGTTGGAGGGCAGTTGTAATTGGTAGATGAGAAGATTGTAGGCACAGCTGGAAGTCAACCGTGCAATTGTGATTGGTAGATGTAAAGGTCATCAGCTGACTGCAATTAGAACAGCGATTTGTTTTAAGTGATTTTTAGAGCTTTTTCATGTACGTGACGTCATTTATGTACTTGATTTCAGAAACTGGCAACGACAACTTACTGTATTTGTATGACAAAACAAACAAACAAAAAAAAAAGTCATTTTCTTTCTGTTTCAAACGTTAATGATAATTCCTAATTGTTTAAGGTCGTTGGTTTAATTTTGAGCGAGGGAACGGAGTGTCCGGTTGCAATTTAAATATCGCGTTAATGCTCTGATCGAAACTCCCTCCTTTCCCCTTGCCTCCAAAATCAGAACTTGTTTATTATTAGTCCGATTCAAGCGAAACCTTTTCTAACATTTTCTTCAGGTCTCCCCGGTGCTAGATAAACTTCAGTATAATTTTTTCAGCCTATGGTTACCACTATTTCTGAACATTAATCACCAGGGAGGGGTATTTTCTCGGATTCTATGGGCCCAATTTCAACGAGAATTAGTTCATTCAACTTAACACGAACTAATTAAGATAGAGATTTAGCGCCATCTGGCTGTAGAAAGTGGAACTAAAATATTTTGCAACGTGTGCTCAGTACACCTGCTATACGGTGTCGTAGGCAGCAGGGACACGTGCTGGAGTTTCGATAGGAAAGAGTTTTATTTAGAACAGAGTGCGTGCCCTAGCATTGGGAAGTGGAACTGAAAGATTTTGCATTTAAAATTGGACCGATTCAAACAAAGGGCCCGATTTCAACGAGAATTGATTCATTCCACTTAACATGAACCAATTAAAATATAGATAACTAATTAAGATATAGGTTTTGTGACCCCTGGTGGTGGAAAGTGGAACAAAAAGATTCTCAGCACGTGCACAGCATGCCTTCTATACCATGCCATAAGCAGCGGGGAGAAGTGCCGGAGTTTCGTTCTGAAGCAGGTTTGTTATAGAACAGAGTGCACCCCCTAGCAGTGGAAAATGCATTTAATCTTGGTCCGATTCAAACGAAATCTTTTCGAACATTCTTCCGAGGTCTCCCAGGTACTAAATAACTTCGGTATTATTTTTTCAGCCCTTGGTTACCATTTATGAATATTAATCTCCAGGGGGGGGGGGATTTATTCTCTCGGGCCATCAGGCCCGATTTCAACGGGTATTGGTTCCTTCAACTTAACCATGAACTAATTAAGATGTAGCTAACTAATTAAGGCATAGATTTGGTATCCCTGGCGGTGGAATGAGGAACTAACAGATTTTTCGCGCGTGCACAATACGCCTTCTACACGGTGCAGTCAGCAGCAGGAACGAGTGCTGGAGTTTCGTTCGGAAAGAGGTTCATTTAGAACAGAATGCTCCACCTGGTGGTGGAAACTGGAACTAAAAGATTTTGCAGCGTGTGCGCAGCCCATCTGCTATTCATCGTACCATAGGTTGTGGGGACACGTGTCGGAAATTTGTTTAGAATAGAATGGAACCCTTGGGGGTGGAACTAAAAGATTTTCCTGCACGTGCGCCAAAAATGGCTATTTTTACTTTTATTGAAAACGATTTCAACCCTGTACAAACCATAATAGGCTAAAGTAATACAAGATTTGGGCAATTGCACATTAATAAACCAGAAAATGAAAGAAAATACAAAGTTAAAAAGACAGAAGTGAGGAAGATTTCCTTATAAAAAACCAGGAAAACATGCATGACTTAACAAATCTTCACTTTTTGCCAAAAAATATTTACTACTTCATCAGATGAATTATAAGAGAAATGAATGACTGAAAAATATTCAAGCTCAATGGTTTAAACCAAGTCTTTAATAAAGCTTAAATAGCTTGATGAAAACAGAAATTAAGGAACATTACTGCCATCTTGAGGCAGTTCAAGATAGAAAATCAGTATTATTCATGACAGTTGGAAAGGAAATTAAGGAACAGTACTGCCATCTAGTGTCAGTTCAAAATACAGAATCAGAATTATTCATGACAGGTGGGATATTTTTCTTTACGATTTAACATATGTGCCTTTTAAGTTAATAAATTAAGAAAATTAATGTATATAATGCATAAAAATTTAAGACGTAAAAGAACACTTTAATTACATTAATGATTAAAAAAATTATGCATAAAAATAATAAAAGAAAATTAAATAAATGAAATTATTCAATGACAGTGCATAGTAATATTGTATAGGTATAAATAATAATAATAATAATTAAAGGGGTGAAGGAAACATTTAAATAATACAAATATTAAAGTAAAATGATTGATGAAGTTATTTAGATATGACATTGTCTCACACAAATCGAACAAGTTATTTAAATATCAATAGATTAAATCAAGAAACTGCGTATAGTAGACAATATGAAATCATGTCTGTTAAATAGAAATGAAATGTTCTGAAGCAACTAAAGAATATCAAGTAATGGATGGAAGCATTAAGAATCAATAAACCACCACTTTAAAAAAATATATAAATTAACCATTCAGCATTAATTAGTCATACAACGCCGCCACCACTTTATATTCTAACATATAGACTTCCAGCCATCCTATCCCCTGGTGCACTCGTCGAGCTAACCATTCGGAGTTTTCCATGATTTTCTTCGAAACTTTCCGTAAATACGGGTTAGGATCCCTTAGAAAGCCCCCCACAGAGGGCACGCCCCCCCTTCCTAGGGCCTATATTCCTCGTGTAGATAATCGGCCGTCCAACCCAGCCATCCTATTGAACACAGAGTCTTTCACGAAAGACCCCTAACTTTGAAAATAAATAACTCGGAATCGGTGATAGGTAGAAGCATGAAACCAGTGGTATGTTTATTAAAAAAACCTGTAAGAATCTGATACAGAAACCTCAAAATTTTAGTTAAATATAGAGCCGATAGATGGCGCTGCAGGCAGCATTATGGATCTCTATAAAGAGAACTTATACTCCAGGAACGTTCAGTCTCTGAAATTTTCGCCGTTTAAACGTGATCGCTATTAGCGCATAGTGAAAGAAATTCTGGAAGTGACACTGAAGCAGATTGTTTAAAGCAACAATTCTTTAACACTCGACGAGCTGGCGGAGGCTATTTGTTAAACTCGTGTGTTGATTTCCGGTGGCATAATACAGAGAGTTACTGACAATTTCATTCTTCGTTTGCGACATGTGTGTTGCGTGAAAGGTGCACATTTTGAATAGCTTTTGATGTGATACAGCCTACTTATGGTTATGCTACCTGCAGCTCCATATATCGGCGCAATTTGTTACTAAATTTTTGCGGTTTCTACATTACGGTTTTTAAATAAACATACCACTGGGTTCATGCTTCTATCTATCACCGTTTGCGAGTTATTTATTGTCATAGTTAGGGGTCCTTTGTGAAACACCCTGTATATATATATATATATATATATATATATATATATATCTGTGTGTGTGTCTGTGTATATATATATATATATATATATATACAGTCAAACCAGTGAAAACACAAGTCACTGAAAAATATGCAAGGCACACTGAATGCTTCCGTTTAAACAAAATTGTGTTATAGGCAAATTTTACTGTGGCTATAACATAAGTATGTATATGTATATAAATAAAACAAAACCTGTCAAAAAGGAACCTGCATATAACGGCGTCCGGATATCCTCTTTTAAAAAGGAAAATTTCTTGGTGCCGGAGAAAAAAAAACTTCTTACATTTACACCTGCTGACACAAAAACCTGTCTATAAGGAATATTTTCGCTGTTCTATAAGTATTCCGTCTTATTAGGATTTACTGTATATATACCCGAAAGAAGCATTTTGGACTCTCCACGGAAAGATATCCTAGCGGCTACGTCACTGATTCACACCCCGTCATTTAACAATAATATTTAAAAACATTTTATATTATTATCATGTTAGTTCTAATAAACATTTTCATAAAAAATGTATTAAAATAAAAGTGAACAAGATTAAAAAAAAAAAAAAAAAAAACCCTGTTTGACCTTTTTTAGAACTTTTTAGACTAATTTAGCCATACATCATTATTTAATTATTAGAAAAACGTTAATTAAAAAAGATATTAAACTCAAATTGAATGAGTATTTTAACAAAACACCTGTTCGACCCCTTTTTATACCTTTTCACATTAATTTAGGCATGATCAATCTTTATTTATTAGTATTTTAATTATTGCAATCATGTTAGTTAATTATATATTAAAATGAAAGTGAAGGAGTCTTTTAACAGATGTTTACCTGTTCCACTCATTTTTATACCTGTTTAGTTTAATTAAGCCATAGATCATTCTTTAATTATTAACATTTTATTTATTATAAACATGATAATTAAAAAACATGTGAAAGTGGAGGAGTATTTTAACAAAACACCTGTTGAATTACTTTTATACCTTTTTAGATTAATTATGCCATAGATCATTTTAAGGACGTGAAACATTTAAACGTTCTCTATTCATAGACATTTTCTCTAGTGATATTTTTAGTGAGGAGAGGATACGGATGTATTCTGACTCATTAAAAAAAAAAAAACTCACTAATATTCACTGACACAGACAATAGTATGTCACAAGATTAATAGTGTTTTGTGGTAGCCTATTCATACTGTGGCACAGGGCTTTGCATTTCAAGGTTGGCGTACATTAGTCATTTGGTCAAGGATCTGTGCGCACAGTCTGGTGACAGTTTCACTTTGCCCTTTCTTCACGGTTCTCAACTGCAGCTTACTTACCCTTTCACCTGTCATCAAATCGTAAAAGAGAATTGTGCTTCATTTAATACTCATGTGTTGACTTTGTATGGAGTATGTGGATCATTGCCTGTGGTGTGAGAGGGGAACCAAATTTAATGTTAAAATATTTCTTTTTTCATTTTTTCTCTCAAATAAAATCAATTGGGTTTAAAATTTATATTCCTACAATACAGATAATGCATCCAATTTTAAATTGATTTTGTCTGTGTATTATTGGTCTGCTTGTCAAATAGACAAAATTTCACTCAAAACAAATTTATGCACATTTTGTATTAGGGGAAAAAAATCTGTAAAACTTATAAAAAAAAATTCTGGAAACAAAAAGATAATAAAAATTTGTTTTTTTGCAGATTTTTTTTTAACAGTAAAATCTGTATTTGACTGTATTTGTATGTCAATGTTAAAAAACAGATAGTTTTAAAAAACGAGCAGATTTATTCATAAAATAAAGGACCTTTTTACATTTAACCCTGGGTGCATTTTGTCCTGTCAGTTTCAAAGGATATTTTTTTTTATAGTGTGGTATTCATTATTTTTGTAAGCTATCATTTATAAAAACTATTAATTTTTATTTTCAGATATTTATTCAGAGAATGAAAAAATTAACAACATATATATAATCGATTTTTTTTTCTTCAAAATTGGCGTGACTAATAAAACTATTTTAAATAGATAATATTATAAATCTTAACTTTTGAAAGAAGAGAATTTTATTCTCAACTGCAACTTATTTACCCTTACAGCTATCATCAAATCGTCAAGGAAAGCTGTGAGCTTGATGTTATTCTCATGTGTTGACTATGTATGAAGAATATGGGTCATTGCCTTTTGGACGAAAATGAAACCGGATTTAATGTTAAAAAAAATTCTATTCACGATTAAAAATGCTATCGTTCTTAAAATTTATACTCTTACAATATGAAGGACGATACTTCTTTTAACTGCGTTTACAAAATTTTTATTTTCCTCCCTCAACAACGCGAAGATTTCTGACACATTCAAAAATTAATTTTTGCACGTAAAAACATAAAACGTGCCGTCATTACCATCTAAATATCAAGAAAGCTAACAACTTTTTTCATTTTCATGTAAATGGGGGTATATCTTGAATTATAATGGATTGCTTTTGTTGATTGCTTTTGACGATTGCCCAAAATCAGTTTTAGAGCATTTTCTATTTTCTGAAATATCCCTTGTCTGCATAAAACACTGGAAAACGCTCATATAAAATTTCAACGAACTTACGTTGTCTTCTGTGCAATATGATAGGCAGTAAAATATGTGATGGAAGTGCTCAGTAATTCAGCCAATGACACTGTGCGTACTGTCAGGCACATTTCAACATATTTATCGTCCAGCTCAGTAAATTTTATACACTGAGGTGTCTACTTCAAGTACTTGTTTTGATGTTAGCACATTTCAGGAAAAACAAGGTAATTTATTGTGAAGTGCTCTACAACAGCGATTTCCAAATTATGGGTGGGTTGCGAGCAATATTTTGCTGGGTCGTGGAATGATCTATTAAATATTCAAAAATATATTACTAATTTTATCTACAGCAAAAATATAACGAACACAATTCTACAACTTTGAAAAGAAAACAATTAAAAAAAAATAGATAAATAACTTTGTGAAAAAACCGTTTTTTTAATACACTTTATATAAACAACGACTTGAGGCTAAATTTAACAAATTTCAACCACAATATGGACTCTCTCGTTGGAACAAAACAATCCCTTAAACTACATTCACTTTCAAACTGGAGTTTGTTTTATTCAATCATTAATAAACGTATTTTTTTCTTTACGTAGTTAAAAAAAGGGTGTTTTTATATGATTATTCAATTTTCATGTTGGAATTACCTATCAGTGTTTTCGTATGAATGCTTTGTACGAAACTTTTTCTTTTGCGTAGAATAGATTATAGAAAAGGCATATTGTGCTTTCCTCTAAAAAAAGCCATTTTTTGAAATTTGCTGTATATAAAGTCTAATAAAGAATGTAAAAAAATTAAGTATGGCTAATTTTTTTACAGCTTGTTCTGACTAAGATTTTAATGTTGAGCATTTTTCATTTTATTGCTTTGTTAAAAAATGGCAGCCAATTAAGCAAGAATTAAAAAAAAAAAACACTTTTCCAAAATATAAACTATGTTACCTTAAAAATACCCACACCTGACATAATCAGCTGAAAATGAAGCATTTTATTATATATTAATGGTTTAACATAAAAAAAAAAATAAAATATGTAAATCATTCTAAAATTCTATTATCAAAATAAAATCTGTAAAAATGAAGCTTATGTTTTGCCAGAATTCTGCAATTGTTAGTTTAAATTATTTTTTAACTAACTAAACACTCCTTAGGTATTTTTAACTATTTTTATTATTCCAAATAGTGCATAAAAAAAGAACAAAAAAATGACCAGCGAAATATTTGATGTAGTTCTAGAGTGGGTTTTTTTAGAGGACAGCACAATACACCTATACATCAACCGGTTGCGTACCCTCCCTAGAATTTCCAAGAGGTATACAAATCTTATTTAATAGCAAAAATATTTATTCCAAAATAGTGTTACGAAAAAGTAAGGACAGTATGCAACAGGTATAAGGTGGGTCGCGTAACAATAACGTTTGGAAATAGCTGCACTACAGTATATTCTTTTTGTTAAAGCTACGAATGAAAATTTGGCTTGAGCTTAGAAAAAGTTTTCGTGTTAAAAAGTGGATTGCTCACCGGGTTTCATAGTAAGTATAAATGTCTTGGAATGTACTATCACATCTGACAAGTGTCCAATTTGGTAGGGCCCACAGATTTCAGAAACCAAAAACTTTTTGATCTTCAGCAGTAATTTGATTCAAATACACATTAATGTAGTAAAATGTTCACGTGGGTATTTTATATTTATGATTATCTTACCTGTAAAGTTTGCAATTTCCTTGATATATGTTTTACAAGATTGTGCATAATTAATCATGCTTATTTTACAACGTATTTTATTCTGCCAAATTCATGATTTATACACTGTATTTTCACGCTAATTCAAATTGTGTACGTAATGAATCTTTATTTTTAATTTCCAGCTGTGGATTCAATAATGCAATGTATTCTACTCGAATGATCCAGTTCCTGGTTCCCCTATATATCCTTTTTAAAAACTTGTTGTGTATTAAAAGCAGTGGTTCTCAAACTATTGGTGACGGGATGATCGATTTAAAAAATATATTATTTTCACCTCTGACAAGTGTCCAATTCGGTAAGGCCCACAGATATCAGAGGCCCGAAGACTTCTTGATCTTCAATTTAAAAACACAGTAATGTAAGAAAATGCTCACATGAACATTTTATATTTATTATAATCTTTTCTATAAAGTTTGCAATTTCCTTTATATATATGTTTTTCAAGTTTGTGCATAATTAATTCATGCTTATTTTACAACTTTATCATTTTACAACTTTATTTTATTCTGCCAAATTCGTCATTTGCACTGATTTTTTATGCTAATTCAAATTGTGTACACAGTGAATATTTGTTTTTCATTTACAGTTGTGGATTTAGTAATACAATGTATTCTACTCTAATGTTCCAGTTCCTGGTTCCCATTTTCATTCTTTGTAAAAACGTGATAATAGATTAGAGTAGCGGTTCGCAAACTATTGGTGGTGGGATGATCGATCAGTTTTCAAAAATGTATTATTAATTTTATCTGCTGTAAAAATATTACGAATACAATATGTGAGAACACAATAGGTGACATCTTTAATGAAAATCTTTAATGACATCTTTTTCGAGTATTTGCTGTGAACGAAAGTTGGCCTTTTTCGAAAGATAGATTACACAAAAACGTATTAGGTGGTTCCTAAAAGTTTTTAAACTTTAAGGGGGGTCGCATAAAAATAAAAATTCGGAACTGCTAAATTAGAGACTCAATCTTTTCTCAAGGCCTGAAACTTTGATGATCAAGCTTGCTTCGCTTAGTTTGTTGCCATGTTATTTGAACACCCTGTATATAAGAAAACGTACATTAAAATATTAAAATAAGCCGTGAACTAAAATTCAATTTAACTGCATTTTCATAGCTATCATTTTATGCATTTGCTGTTTTAACGAAAGTAACATTATTTACATGCAAAATTTATCGGTAGTTTGACACTTTCCCCCAAAATATTTATGAAATTTTACGATTGGATATCTGTTTAAATATGTATAATATTTAAAAGAGCAGTAGAATGAGACAATAAATCTTATTTTACGATAAATAGATTACATCTTCAGCTATAAACAATTGTTGGCTCCTGACGACCTTTATCAAGCTGTTGTATCCGTAAATTCAGTTCAAAACGTCAATTTTGACATATTTTTTGAAAGATCCTCTGCTTTTATCGAAAAATGGAAAACACGACACCGTTTCATGGCTACGTAATAAGAACCTACAAATACCTACAAATTACTTGCGCTTACGATTGAAAACGAATTCAGGAATTTGCCAGAAAGTATCCAATTTGAATTTTATAACAACATGAAGTAGATGCAATAACTATATTAAGATTTCAATTACAGTTTAATTGTTTCATTATTTTTTTTTTTTTACTTTCAAGGAATGAATGTTTTCACTTAATATTTTACGTATCATTACTCTCAAATGAATCCTATTAATTAAATATATAATTTAAGTTGCACGAGAACTCAGAATCAATTATTAATTAAGAATTAAACATTTAATTTTGCTTTAACTTTATATGTAACATTGTTTGAGAACTTCAGAATTCGTATTATTGGAAATAACAAATTAGTTCAACCCGCTCTCAGAGATTTGCCCGAAAGGAAGCTTTTCTTTGAAAAGATTTAAAATGGAAATTATGTATATTCTTCTTTACTTAACATCTCTTTGCACATTAGAATTAATCATGATGCAAAGATAAAATAAAATAACTGGGATAGTCTTGATTCAATTCATCCTACGCACATGCTGCGAAATTTTGATAAGTTAAATATTTCCTTGAAAATCAAGATATTTTTAAAGACCGAATGTCTTTGGTTATTATCTTTATTTAAGAAGGGGTGATGCCTTTAATGGAATAGATCGTAAATTTTACTGTACTGCTTTCTTTGATGGCCTACACGGGGGTGGAACTCAGGCCGTTCATCACCAGAACACTTTTACTTATGAATTCGAGAAGGGGCGAAAATTCGATGAATAATGAGGTATAACATTGTACGTCATCGTTCAAATCAATGAGTTTCATGCTCTACTGCTGCAGTTCCATGCAGAGTTTTTGCTGAGAGATGCGGGAAAATGTACGAAATCTATAGATGTGGACAGGGAGGGAAAACCTTCATTTCAATTTTATCACACATATTTTATCCAATAAAAAATTACACCAGTAATATTTTACCGATATGAGTTGTAATGTCTAATGACTCTGAATGAAGTACTTTTGCCTCATTTGTCGTAATTCGCATGGAAGAAAGAAAACCGTGAATGATATTGGATGTTATCAATCTTTTCATCACGCGTGCATTTAAAGTTTTTTAAATTCTCACAGATTCTGCTTCCTCTGGTTGATGTAACCAAACACTTTTATCGTCTCTGTAATATGACAGACACTTGTAGATGTGGGACAGAGGAGGATAGACACTTGCGTCCAATGCGGAATTCGTTATACAGGGTAATTCTGAATAATTGCCCTGTTTACAACTGAAGCTTGGTTTTAACCAATGATAGAAAGAGAAAACCTAAACACACTTTCACTTGTGAATTTGATAAGTGCGAAAATAAGATGAATAATCAGGTATAACATTACAGATCATCGTCTAAATTAATGAATTTTATGTGCTACTGCTGTAGTTAAATGTACAGTTTTCGCTGAAATGTGCGGGAAAATGTACAAAATCTGTAGATGTTGACAGGTAAGGGAAAATCTTCATTCCAGTTTTATCACATATATTTTATAAAGAAAAAAAATCTACACGCGTAATATTGTATCGATATGAGTTGTAATGTCCAATGATTCTGAATGAAGTTACTTTTTGACTCATTTACCGTAATTTTAATTCTAATGAAAGAGAGCAAACCATAGACGTTATCAGTCTTTTCGTCATCATTATGTGTATATAAAAGTTTTTAAATTCTCGCACATTATCCTTCCTCTGTTTGTGATAACTAAGAGTTTTGCTGTCACTGAAATATTACAGATACTTATAAAATTGCGTCCAAGTTGCATTATACAGTATAATTCAAAATGATTGCCCTGATTTTAAATGTCAATCAATTACAATATCAAATCAATTACAATAATTAGAAGTGGACAATATTCCCAACTGGGGGCGTCATAAAAATCATACAAAATTCCCCCTCTCTATTTTAAAGATTTATGCATGGTGTAAAAAATATATATTTAAGGACACATACGATTTAAGTAAAATTTAAAATTTAGATACAATAATTAGATGTGGACAATATCCCCAATTGCGGGCGCCATAAAAATCATAAATAAATCCCCCCCCCCCCCTATTTTAAAGATTAATGCATAGTTTAAATAAATTGCATTTAAGCACACCTATTATGTAAGGAAAAAAAATACAATTTAGTTACAATAATTAGAAATGGACAATATCCCCAATTTGGGGCGCCATAAAAATCACACATAATTTTTCTTTTCCTCTATTTTAAAGGTTAATGCATAGTTTAAATAAATGTCAATAACTTGGCTTTAATCTACGCATCAATAGAAAAAATATTAAACACAATACAATAATTCAAAATTTTGTTTTCGTACCAGTGAACACATGAAGTCTATAGATGTTGACAGGGAGGAAAAATCTTAATTTCAATTTCATCACATATATTTTAACCAAGTAAAAATTACATGCGTAATATTTCATCAATATGAGTTGTAATGTCTCATGATTCTGAATGAAGTATTTTTTGCCTTTTTTGTCGTAATTCTTATCGCAGAAAGAAAAAAAACATGAATTATATAGGATGTTATCAATTTTTTCATCATGCCGCGTATTTTAAGGTTTTTTAAACTTTTCACAGATTTCGCACCTGATTTTGGTAACTAAGCGATTTTATTGACACTGCGATTTTATGACTGAGACGCAGAATTGCGCTCAAGAACACATGTGTATGAACACACAATTATGTAGAGTAATTCAAGAGACTGCCCTGATTACAAATTACAAAAACTTGGTTTTAAACAACGATCGAATGGGGGAAAAAAATATTTTGTTCATACATAAGCAATGTAGGTTTCAAAAATAGTCAAAATAAGGTATGGATAAAGATTAAATTCATGAATTAGTCAGTCAATTAATTTTTAAAAATATTATTGATTTTGAATACTTTGTAAATTTGTATACTGTCCCTACGTCCTATAAGTAATATTTAGAAAACATTATCCATGATCTGACAAGAAAAACAGTAAAAGTTCCATTCAACTGTAATCAAAACTCACTGATTTATGATGCTTTGAATTTTATGCTTCATTCTGGCACAAAAAATTGTCTGTCCATTTTTAATACCGGGAAGCTCAGAAAAAAAAATCAAAGTATCATAATTCGGTGTGTTTTGGTCGTAGAAGAATAAAATTTTTACTGTTGTGCTTGTCACAGCATGGATAAAGTTTTTCTAAATATAACTTAAAGGACCGAGGGTCCGTAAAAAATTTAAAAAGGTAATTTTTTTAAAATTATTGCCAGGATCATTTTATCGATATAATCTTAATTCCTATCTTATTTTGAACACTTTTACAACGTACATTGTCTACATATCTCCAACAGGTAAAAAAATAAAGCGCGTTTCAATCTTTTTTGAAACCCCCTGTACTCACTAATGTTCAATTATCTAGTTGTTTTCATCGAAAAAAAAATCGGATTTTTAAAAATAATAATGGGTTAAACCCTACCCGACTCAAAAGAGTCGAATCCCAACCTGAAACCGACTTCAATCGGAAACAATTAATGTCAAAGCGATATGAATCTGACCCGCAACGGAAAAAAATACTGCGTAAAATCAGGTTACCTAACACGATGCAGGGCTGTATTGGTAATGGCCTGTGTATTTTATTTTACTTATTTATTTATTTATTTGCACATTTTACCTTCTAATTGTTCAGATTAAATCTGTTATTCATTATATTAAAAAAAAAAAAAAAAAAAAAAAAAAAAAAAAAAAAAAAAAAAAAAAAAAAAACGCGATTTTTATGGTGACCTAATTTGGGAAAATTGGCCCCATTTTTCAAAAATGGAATAAAGTGAAGCATAGTTTAAAAAAATGCATACATATGACTTAAGTAAAGAAATTAAAATTTAATTACAATAATTAGAAGTGGACAATATTCCCAATTGGGGGCGCCATAAAAATCATACATAATTCCCTCCACTCTATTGTAAAGATTTATGCTTAATTAAATATATATATATATATATATATTTAAGGACACATACGACTTAATTGAAATTTAAAATTTAGATACAATAATTAGATGTGGACAATATCCCCAACTGCGGGCGCCATAAAAATCATACATAAATTTTCTTTCCCCCTATTTTAAAGATTAGTGCATAGTTTAAATAAATTGCATTTAAGCACACCTATTATTTAAGGGGAAAAAATTACAATTTAGTTACAATAATTAGAAGTGGACAATATCCCCAATTGGGGGCGCCATAAACATCATGCATAAATTTATTTTAAGAAATTAAACTAAAGATTTTTAATTTTAAAGATTAATAACATTAAAATTAAATGTTATAAAGCGAAATATAAAATATAAAATAAAAATAAAAATATACTTGGATCTTAATTGGGATTCATAAAAATCATACATAAATTTTCTTTCCCCCTATTTTAAAGATTAATGCATAGTTTAAATAAATTTTAAGCACACCTATTATTTAAGGAAAAAAATTACAATTTAGTTACAATAATTAGAAGTGGACAATATCCCCAATTTGGGGCGCCATAAAAATCATACATAAATTTACTTTAAAAGATTAAACTAAAGATTTTTAATTTTAAAGATTGATAACATTAAAATTAAATGTTATAAAGTGAAATATAAAATAAAAATAAAAATATACTTGGATCTTAATTGGGATTGTAAAATTCAATAACAATGTTTCCTTAGACAGGTGAATTTAAAGTTAGCAAATTGTTTTCATTCTACCTAGCATTTAACTATTTATCTCAAATCTCCCCCATCGCATCGGAAGATATTTGAGACTACGTATTATGACACCAGTAAATAATGAAATAATTGTTTCCAAGTAAGTTTTTCTACGCTGACAGCGCAAGCAGATGATGATTAATTACCCAAGACCTAATTTTGCGGCTTTCCTGAAAAAACTATTGATATACAAGAAAGAAAATTGGTACTATTCAAGACCCTAATTATCCCTCCAGCAAATAACTTCAGTTTTCCTTTGTCATCATTATCTAAGCAAAATTCAACTTGCTTTCACTTTTAATAAACTAATAAAGCTGCTATAAAATTGCAATAAAATTGGCTTTATATCGAAATTAATACACATTTTATGGATATTTCGGCTTCTTTAAATTCACCATCCAAAAATTCTAATACCATTATGATCGGAACCACTGTACATAAAATACATAAGTTCCAATGTAAAAATATTTTATATTAGTAATTTAGTATCATCTAGTGCAGTTTAAATATCGTTCAAAAATTTACATCATATTATCTGTATTATTATTTAGTTGTTAGTTACAAATTTAAAAAAATACTGCAGTGTCTTTAATGTGGTGGAGCACATATTCAGTGGTACACATTTATGTAATAATAATAATAATAATAATAATAAATGTTTTACATTCAGTTTTGGGAAAAACAAATTCTTCTGTGTTATTATTTAATGCAATTTTTCTATTACGTTCAAGTAACAAATATTAGTTTTCTATCTCGATTATAATTACCTTTTATTGTTGAATTTAGAACATTGGAAGGTAAGGAGTTTTAAAAATAGTTTAAAAAAATCATTAAATACAGAATATACTCATGCGCTTAAATAAGTCCTTTTTAAACTGATAATAATAATAATAATAATAATAATAATAATAAAAAGTGCGGTGCTACAGTCTATTAAAAATCATGGCCTACAGTGCCTAAGCCTATTTTCTTGACCATGGGCCCTGAGGTGCTATAAAGCATACATTCCGTTAAGGTGGTCAGCCTAACGCGGCATTGTTGTATTCTTCGGAAATATTTCCAATGAAATACAAATAGTGGTTCAATATTTTCTTTATATTGGTAATCATTGCAATGAATGCTACTATATATTTGTTTTGCTCGGAAATATTTTTAATGTAACAACAAATGTGCCAAAATATTAGTTTAACATTAGAAATTTTGTCAGTGGAAGAGCAAAATATTTTTTGACATTATTGTCACGACAATCGCGCCCAATATTGACATTTTTTTTTTTTTAAATATAGACATTATTTTAATATAGCCTATATAAATATAGCCTATTTTTGCCAAAATGTAGCATATATAAACGATATCCACCCACTAGTTTTGCTTCTTGGGAAAGTATAATGTGTATATACGATTAAAATAAATTACTAATGAAAAAAATGTGTCAATATTCCAATATAGGACAAGTTATAGTAAATATTGAACATTATTATTTTGCTGATAGGAGAACAATACTTATAATAAGTTATAAATCCATTGCTAAATAAAAACCATTCATTTTTGGATAATATATATATATATATATATATATTATCCAAAAATATTTCTTTGATCGTGAGACTATTTTTTGCATATGGAAAATATATACAAATTAGGTGAAGAAAATATAAAAATGAATAATTACATGCAACAATTTCACAAGTAACATTAGTATCACCCATTCTTTTAACATGCAAATATTGTTACGGAAAGGAATATTATTTGGGAAAATAATTTGGTCCATGTTTCTCTTTTATTGCCTATTTGTATTCTAAACTGAAGTTAATTAATTTTTTATTCAGATATAATGTTCGTGTTAACCAAAGTAGCGAAAAACATTTTCCTAAACATTGTAATTTGATATTTTAAACAAATTATGGCATAAATTTCTGAACGAAAAACGAGACACAGCTTCTGTGATTCTTTATGTCTTTCATCCTTTAAAATATATTTATTCGTATATAAGTATATTCTTGGATAACTTAACATATAGCAGCAGTGAAAAATATGCAAAATTACTCATTCATTTGTACAATTATAAAAACAAAGCAATGGTTATTTTATAATAACTTATAACTAATGGTGATATTGAAGCCTAATATTGTATTCATAAGAAATATATCCAATGAAATACCAATATTGGCCCAATATTTTCTTTACAATGATACTATATACAATGTCACCCAAATATTGGAAAATATAGGCGTAAAATTGGAAGTATTAGCAACAAAATAGCAAAATATTTTTACCAATATTGCACCAATATGCGAAAATATAATCATTCAATATTGAGGAAATATTTAATGCCAAAATTTCCAATATAGGCAGAGATATAGCCATAATACATGTAGACAATTTTTTGAAAGATATAGAAAATATAAACAATATTAGCTGAATAACGTTATGTTACTTGAAAGGTATAATGAAAATATACGATTGAAACAGATTATTTGTAAAAAAAAAAAAATTACCATTTGGATAATATTTATTCCATTATCAAGGGTCGCAACGTCCTATGTTTTTTTATATAATTGCTACGACCATTTTAAAATATAATATTCGTGATAAGAATTCATATGCGATAGGAATCTATCACGATAATTACAGTTTGAAAGCACTGGTAGCAAACAAAAAAATATAGAGCGCTGCGACCCCTGCGATATTAGACAATATATAGCAAATTAACGAAACTATTAATTTGCTGTTAGTGTAAACATATAAGTTATTAATCGACTCATAAATAAGACACATTAATATGTTTTTTTTTTCCTCTCCAAAAATACTTCTATTATCTCAAGACTACACTTTGGATATGAGAAATATATGCAAATTACTTAAAGAAAATGAAAAATAAATAATTACACGCAACAATTTCATCCGTAACATTATTATTAACTACTCTTCCAACATACAAAACATTGTTACGGAAAGGAATTTTATTTCAGAAAATAATTTAGTCCATGCTTCTCTTTTATTGCCTATTTGGATTCTAAACTGAAGTTAATTATTTTTTTATTCAGAGATAATGTTCGCGTTAACCAAAGTAGCGAAAAACATTTTCCTCAACATTGTAATTTGATAATATTTTAAACAAATTATGGCATAAATTTCTCAGTGAAAAACGAATTCTTCTGAACAGCTTCTGTGAATCTTTGATTATGTGTTTTATTATTGAGTTATATTCTTTCTGAATCATGGAATGCTTTAAGTGAGAGGTTGGTGTGAAATTTTATACTATTATTACTTTTTGGAAAACGTGATTTATATATATATATATATATATATATATATAATTATAATATATTTGATATATATATATATATATATATATACATATATATATATATTTAAATCAAAGTTATCATTTTAAATTAGCGGACATAATGATACACTGTTAAAGTTTTTCTATAGTTATATCTTTATCGTAATAGTTTTATGGCACAATTATGAAAATATTTTGAGTATTTTCTAAAAATGTGTGCGGAGGATTATTTTCACTATATGTAATGTATATATATACATATATAATATATATTACACATAACATTTGCCTAAGCAATATATTACTAAAACCAAAAATAAACAAGCATTTATAATGCTTCATTAAAATTTATTGCATCTAATTGCAGACCAAGGAGAAAAAAAATAAGTCTTAGTGTAATATTTGTCTATAACTGTGAACTTAAAAATATCCCTTTTTTCGCTAAACTCACGATATTATACAGATAAAAAGCTAAATTAAATGGCTGTATTTCATTCTATATTACATGACTATTTACACCCATATGACATAATTAAATTTTATTAATTTAGAAGCATGAAGCTAAATGAAACCTTTAATATTGATTGTAATTGTACGTTAGCGATAATTCTGATAGGTATTTTAAATAAAACACGCGTTAAGAACATTTTAATCCTACTACTATATATATAATTTTATAATAAAAAGTCCAAAAAAGCAACACGAGTTCCAACATAATGAGTATCATAAACGTGGCCAGGTCATTCAAAAAAATATATATATATTAACAATACATCCTGAAAACGAAATTTTAAAATTTCGCAAAAAAACACTAATCTGATTTAAATAACATCAAGTAAATGAAATCCTGCAAAAATGACGGACTAAAATCTAACAACTGCGATTGCATTAAAAACCATTCATTTTATGAGAAAAGGCTGTAACTTTTAACGAACTTTCTGTTTTTTAACGGTCACGTATTGATTATTGTATGAATAATATGTTTTTTTACGATTAAGAAAAAGAATATTTTTGTAAAATAAAGGTATTTTCTGTCATTTCAGTCGACAGCTTTTGTCTGGCAGTTTTACAGATTTTTTTTTTTTTTTTTTTTTTTTTTTTTTTACAACGTAGCAATTAACGAATGAGTTTTTTGGCTCAAATAATAGAGAGTTGAGGGACAGTATTTATTTTCTGACTGATGTCTCCATAAGCCAAGATTACATAAATTCACATGAAAAGGGTTATTAACTCTGATATTTGGGGGAAGATAATTCCCAGCGGTCAGAGGGTTCGTCAATGTTTCGAAAGATTATTTATAATCTGTAAAAATCGTTTATAATTTTTTGAGAACCCATAACATATTAATTTTGTCTTTTTTCGCTGTAGACTGATAACGGCAGGGAATTTAGTTGAAATGGATTAAAACGAAATAAGATATTTTCAATAAAGCCTACATGAGATCTACATGAATACTATTAATAATACTATGCCAACTAATACTATGATAACCATAAAAACTTTAGTGGCCAACTTTCTGAAGGAATTAATTAACAGAGAACGAATCTTATAGATATTGTGATTTCTTGATATTGATGTACGGCATTTTTCATACTCATTGCTATTAAAAATATTTTTCCCTATAGAACACAAAAATAAATTAATAAAAGTGTCTTAATAAAAATATCAGTAAAGGAGAATCTTTATTGATTAAAGTTTTGAGAAAAATTTTACCCTAGACCGAAAAGTTTAGTTTCAGCTAATACGTGGAAGCTTTTATAAAACAAACATTTTATTTTGAACTAATAACAATGGCAGACTTTTGTTTTCAGTAATAGATCGAGAGTAGTTTTTATTCGAAATATTTTGAACTGAATGGAGGCATTTCAATAATATTAATATTTTAGTGGAAATATATCCAACGTTATGCCAACTTTATACGAATACTGAGTATATATTCGTCGGCAATTAAGCTACATAATTTTCAATATATATATATATATATACAAGTCAATATACAATATTTCTGCAATATTTTAGAAAAGTTGTGAAGTGCAGTGAAAAGTTTCAGCCTATTTTTTTCCATATGCAAGTTGCTACGAATACACCTTTTAATTGCTTACATGTCGTATTTAAAACTTTATCACAAAGATATTTTTCTGCATAAAATTTATAATTTTTATTGTGTAAGTTCACTAAAATTTTGTAGTATGGAATGGGGCAAACTAGAGCACAAATTAAGGTATTTGAGATTCAGGCAACGAGAGAACAAAACCCGGGACGCAAAGTGAAAATATTGACTTCCCTCCAGTTATAGAATCTATTAAACGCTGTCCCCTTTGAAAAAAGCAGATATTTTTTCTTTACAGTTTTTGAATATTGAAATTTATTTGAAAATTACATTATTGATTTATAAATATTTTTCTCATTTACTTCATATTCATTCTCAACCTTTAAAAACACAGGCAATTTGTGGTAACATAACACGGGAGACTAAGTGTACTGTATGCGGCAAGACATTTTAGAGCCTAAATAACAATTTTTAATCATATCCTTGTTTATTGCAATGCCCAGTAGTAGTATAAAAGTAATAAACATCAAATTGATAAAAAATACTAATTTTAGTAGGATTAATATAACACGGACTGTTTGTAGTAACATAAAAACACAGGCAGCGTACCCCATACGGCAAGGCCTGTTATATTCTAAATATCAACTTTTGATGATATTCTTCTTTAATCAAATGTCTAGTAATAATATAAAAGTGACGAGCATTAAATTTAAATAATAATAATAATTAAGAAATAAAATGCAATAAATTAATCAAATACACGTACAGCGTATTCTACACGCCAGCGGTGACTTACCAATAAAAATATTGAAAGCTAGCAGAAAAAAAAAAACACTGAACGGTTGAACACTGAAGAGTCTCTAGGAAAAAAGGCTAATGAATCACGTTATTACTTTAGAATCTGCAGTTATTCTCAATGAGTGGCGCACTCAGTACGCCATCCGTTTTATGACATGTCATATTATCCGTGAATAAAATGCAATAAATTAATCAAATACACATACAGCGCATTCTACACGCCAGCTGTAACTTACCAATACAAATAGAGAAAGCTAGCAGAAAAATGTTAAAATATTAGTTGAACATTGAAGAGTGTTTAGGAAGAAGGCAAATGAATAATATTATTATTTTAGAATTTGCAGATATTTTCACTGAGTGACGCACTCAGTACGCCATCCATGTTTATAGAAGATTAAAATTAATAAAGGAAAATATTCAGTTCAAATTTCACACTTTCACTTATTCTTTATTCTGTGCCGAATATATATATATATATATATATATATATATATATATATATATATTTACACACAGTGGTGTTTTTCAACAATTTATTAATAGATAATTTGAATTTGGTTTCTTTAAGCGTTTCTTTTCAACGAACCGATGTTTGTTTAACTTTTAAAATTTTAAAAAACATGATAATATGGCAGTTTCGTTAAAAACTGAGACGTATTAACAGAATGTCGGGACGCCAGCAATCCAAAACCTGGACTATCACGCAAAAATAGAGACATATGGTAGTCGTACCATAAGAATAAAGAAATAATTATTTTTCATTGTTAAATTAAACAGCAATGAAGCAAAAAGAAAAAAAAATTAACTACCATACCTTGTAATACTTTTGATTTCTAATGGAAGGTAGAATATTTTCCGTTTCTGTCTGACAAACGCTATTCTTCTCCGTGACATCACTGAAGATAAAATAGTGATAATTATCACGTCTTCTTCTCGTAACTGATGCAAAAATTTAGCAATCCAAATCAGCCCAGTGCGTGAAGGAAATCTGTTTATGCAATTAAGCCATGCGTAAAACAAGACATTGATTAATTCCACAAATCTCATCTCTTATTTCCTTTGCATCTTTTACAATTCATAATGCAGCACGTCACGATAACACAGCATGCTTATTTGATGAAACTGAAGGTCATTCATGCAGCGCAAATGTTTCTGCATAAGTAAAACTACCAATACAACGAAAAAAGTATACACTTGATCTATAAAATCGTCTTGTTAAGAGAACGTCTTTCAATGGTTATGGGCTGGAAGGGTGAAAGAAGGTCTCGTAGCTTATTTCACTTGTTATGTAAAGTTTGCGCAAGACATCGGCACACCCGACAGTTATGCATAGGGAACGAAACAATGTCGTGCCCCTCTACATCTAATCAAAGTGTACCTATCAGCACCTTTGCAATGCCAATGGCGTGAAATAGCCCCGCCCCTTTACGTCGGTTAAGTTATTATATTTTGTTTGTGGAAGACGGACGTACTAATCTGACCGGTTAGAAGATAAGGAGGGGGAAAAGTTTCTACCCCTTTCATGTCGGATCTTTTTATTTTTTATTTTTTACGAGAAAGACGTCATTTCAGATAACTGGTTTCGACAGGCAACGAGTTGTCAAACTGTTGAGTTTTCTGCACAGTTGGATGGTGGTCTTGAGAAGGGTGAACCCAATTTAATGCATATCAAACTAAGCCAATATCACTAGTCAGTTAAAAGGGCCGCCGGCCTTGGGATATGAGAAGGTTCTCGTGCTTTTCAAGTCTGTAATATCTTTATACAGAATAGAGGGTATTTTTTTTATTCTTGTTTATATGAATATTAGCTTTTCGAAAGCAGTTTTTTTATCAGCACGAATTTACGCATGAATTTATATGTGCACTTTCTGCTGGGAAACAAGTTGTTTTGATAGAGAAATAAGTTAATTCAAACACATATGACATACAATTATTTCACCGATTATATCAGCTTACGATTTATAAAATATTTCTATATGAATTTTGTAGCTTTACCTCTTTCATGCCGGATATTTGTAATTTTTACGAAAAAGACGCCATTTTAGGTAACTGCTCTCCACAGGCATCAATTGTAAAACTATAAAATTATCTGCATAGTTCGATAGGTAGTCTTGAGAAAAATGGACAAATTTAATGCATCTCAAACTAAGCCAGTACCACTAATACGTTAAGCTTTCTCCACTTTGTCTAGTTAGACATGCTTGTTACTGTGACATATTTTTAACACTTTCCAACCTAATTGAAAAAGTTTTTTGACTTCGGCTTCTCCGCCGTCTGGACTTCTCTCCATGCACTAAATCTCGTAAATATACTCGAATTTCCCAGAAACTTTTGTATGTTATTGACGTTTATTATACCATAATCCCTATTGAAAATGAAGTGTGTAGCAATTATAGTTTATTTACAGGACCAGTCAAAAGTATTCTGTTACATTACAGTCAATGGGAAAAATCTTTTAAAGTGCATTTTGATGATGTTACGTTGTTTAAAACATGCTGAAATTGATATACAAATATAAAGCGCACTAAAACATGCTTTTTGTAAAAAATGGAGTGCAAAGTCTTTATTATTCATAATTTATTATTCCTTATTATTCGTAATTTAATGATATTTCACTGTTTCAAACATAATGAAATTTATATGCATTACTGAGATGCACTATAAATTGCTCACTGATATGTTTTGTGTTTATTGTTCTTTTACAGGGACACACAGAATATTTTGATTACAGTCTTAGTGTGATAATTACAGCATATGTGAGATAAGTGCTTTTTCAACTTTGGTTTGCGTTTTTGAGTTTAGCTAAATTTTTGCATAGTACGTGGTGTGCATAAATTTTGTTGATCATATACAGGACTACACAAAGGAATTCGTAAGTATTACTGACTATGGGAGTGAATTGCTTAAGGGTATTTTTAATTGTGTTACCCATATTCCTGCTGAACTATATTTATTTGACTTATAGAAGTTTGTGGAATATAAATAAATTCATATACAGGGCTACGCAAAGAACAAGATACCTTGTTGTTTATGATTGTTAATTAGTGGAAGTAAGTTTTAAGTTGCCTTATGCATTTTTTACCTGAATTAATTTTTAGCTTTATGTGTGGTGTGTACAAAAGTCTTTATATAATATACAGTGTTGCACAAAAGATTTCGAATGCATTTTCATCGATTGGCGAAAATTGCTAGATGTGAATCTTCTAACTGAACTAAATTTTATTATGCTATGTAGTATTTATTCAAATTTATAGATCATACACAAGGCTGCACAAAATAATTCGACTACTTTTCAGACTATGGAAGGTTTAAATAAATAAACTAAAACTGGATTTTTAAATGTGTTATGTTTCCCAAATTGTTTACTACTTATCTTCTTTCACCTTGTTTAACGGTGAAGTTTCGTTACAATTTTAACTGGATGTGTTGGAAAGTGTTTCATAATCTATGCTCGACGCACGATTTTTCGTTCTTGTTTCTTGCTAATATGAAAAAATAGTTTCTATAAAAGTCATCTATTGGATTTTATGCTATTAATATAAAATCTTACTACAGTATATATATATATTTATCAGCAAGGAACTACTTATGAATTGTATTCATTATTCTTGTTTATATAAATGCAGAGTGTGTATAAAATTTCTCTGAGGTATTCTACGTTACTAATACTAGCATTTCTTAAAGCGTATTTTTAACATAATTACACATGCTTTAAATATAACATTAAATTACACATGCATAATGTACTTTTAGCTGAGGGAAAAATTGCTGTATTCATAATTCAAATACATTTATTGTTAATTCAGCCATTTGTAAAATATTTCATAATTTATATCAGTTTAACCAAATAAAGCAAATCGATATGATTTTTGTAGAATATTACGGAAGCTGTAGCATAAATAGAATTCTAATAAAACAAAACAAAAAATCCAATAGCTAAGTCATTTCTAGCCTTGAACATATAGTACAAGTAAAATAGACTAAAAATTGAGTAATAGACGACACCTGGTGGCCAATCACGAAAATTTGGGAAGAACTTCGTTTTGGCACTAGAAATTAATACCCGATGAATCTTCAAAAATAAAGTTGTTTTAACATGCTTGGGGGGGGGGGGGGGGTTACAAAAGGGGTTAAAATGCCCGCTTTTGCCCCCCAAACCACAGTAAAACAACTTTATTTTTGAGAGACTCATTGGATCTTAATTTCTAGGGCCCAAAACGAAGTTCTTTATAAATTTTGGTGAATGTCCATCAGTTGTCTCTGAAAAACCTATTTTACCTGTACTACGAAAAAAACCTCTAAGCTTATTTTGTATTTAAACTTGGGATTTCAGCTGTTAAAATTGAGAAATCATATATTATTTTTTAAGTATACACAGAAAAGAACGAAGGCATAAAAAAAAAAAAAAAAAATCGCCATCAGAGACAAAATTTGCACTTCAGACTATTTTATTTTGGGCAGCAAAATAGGGATAAGTTGTAAAAATGGAAATTTTTATAGAATTTTATAGAATCTTTAGTTTTTATGCCTTTTTTACTAGTATAGTAATTAAAAATGGAACGTGTCGCGTGGTTGCTTAACATTTTACGGAATTTTTAGTTCAGGAATTTTTTTCTTGCTAAAATCACTTCCCATTTTCTAAATAGAATTGACACCAAATTTTGTTGCATTGTTGCATTGCTCTGTGGATTTATTACAATCGAGCTCTAAATACCTTTCTTTAACTATGACTACCTTGAATATAGAAGTACTTTTTTGCTGTACCTATACTGCTATATTTTAAGATTTTACTCTCACTTTTTATGGAACACACATTGTTTCTTCTATAATAGTCAATGTGTTTGAATCAAAGTCGCGAAAGCCACTGGACGTTATTCTTTATGAAATATCTAGACACTGGGTGTGTAGAATTCCTAAAAGGGTATTGTAGCTACAACAAAGATACTTTGGAGTTTTGTAAATTATCAAAATTTTAAAAAAATTATTTGTCACTACTTAACCCATTCGCGACGGGCGTCGTGTATACGCGACGTATAATGTGCGTACAGTCCTTAATTTTTCCTATTAATAATTCCAAGCAAGCATTTTTGTCTTATTTAATCATATCACGTTTGCAATTCATTTCGCTAAATATTTCTCTTTAGATAAAAATGATTTTAAAATTGTGTACGGTATAATCTTTTATTGCGTTGCAGGACATGAAAGTCATATTCTTTTTACGTTGAAATAAAAATAATCAAGGCTCTTACTACTGAAATAATGGACAGTTAAAATTGACATTAATGCAATTATATTAACCCTTTAACGGATAAAGCACTTCAATTGCTAAAATGTTGAAATAAATGATTGACACAGGAAATTACGGACAAATTTATTTGTATATAAGAAAAAAAAAAAAAGATATTTCACATACATAATAAATGGAAAACATTTCTATTAAAATTCTGCTGTCATTGTTGAATTTCGTAATTACAATTTTTTGATTTCGTAGGGAAACCAATGTCCGTTAAAGGGTTAAGCATTCTTCAGCAAAAAGTTTACAAACAGATAAATATCCATTCAAGATGTTTACGGGTGGCACAATTAGCAAATAATGCCAAGGGTGAGCTATGCAAGAAATCAGTTATGCTTTGAAATCTACATATTTTCAAAGCTCAAGCGGGTTACCAGACTGTAGAATTACGAAAATAGTTTTACGAAATAAAAAGAAAATAATATAAAATTTTAATAATAATAGGATTTCTGTAGATTATTGCATAAACATATGTAACATACGTATTACATAAATCAAATTTCAATTATTTGAAAAATGTAAAAGTTATTTTGCTCACCAATTTAAAATAATCAATAATGAGAGCAACGTATTGAAAGTTTAACGTAACATGTTTGGGTTGTAAGAACAAATGATAAAATATCTATTGTTCTTACATTTCTATAGTGCCATAAAAGTCTTCTTCTAAGTTAACAATATCAGGCAAATCAAAGAAGTAAAATAAGAAGATATGCCAACAATTACAGATTTCCAGCAATCGTTACTATTATTAAACAGGAATGCCAACTTCTAAAAACATGTTCCTTTAATAAAAACTGTAATTTTCAGTAAAATTAGTAACCACTCATTATAATAGCGTAATCGTTCGTTAAAAACCGAAACGCTTACTCAGAATCCGTAATTGTTGGCGTCTCTAAGAATCATTAAAGCAACTGAATAAAAATGAAAAAATAAGTATAATATATATATATATATATATATGTATATATATATAATATGTTATATTCTGCTTTTTCTTCAAGATTTTAAAATGGCTTTATTCTTTTGCGGTGTTGTAAGTGCGGAGTTGTTTTGTGAGTTTTTTCTTTTTCATTGTTTTAAATTGCGATCATTATGAAGGAATTTGCTCTTTATTTGCTCATTATATTGAAAAATCTAATAAATGGCCCACCTTGCTATTATGTAAGCTGTATTTCTCCACAAAAATTATATGCTAGAGCATTTTTTGTTTTCTGAACTAATTGGGCTTTTTTAACAACTACTTTATGTAACTAAAACATATGGATTTTAAAGTTTCAGTGTGTTATTTTCATCTAAAATAAGGCGTTCCCATTGATAAAAATGAAAATATTCACTAATGATAACACAAATCGTTACCCAGAAGCAGTGGTTCAGTCGTAAAAAAAACAGAGAGTATACACTATAGGCAGAGGATATACTCTAATAGAGTATACGATATAGCTTTATTTGAGAAATAGAGGGTGTACGGATTACCTAAAACAATCCAGCAGATATACGGCGTATACACTTTACTATATCCCTGTATAGAAATTTAGTATATTTGACTTGTCTTTTTATATGGGTTACTTATAGAGCTGACTACCAAATCATGAAAAAAAAAATCTTTTGTACCGTTCACATATGCGCATTTAAAAATTATTTCACACAAATGCTCATCTTTCATCCAATATTTAATATATTTATATTCCAATTATGTTGTTCCAACTAGGTTGTTTCACTGTACTTTGACAAGTTTACTGAAAGTTGCGTTAAATTTGGTTGAAACAAATTTGGCTATAAACGAAACAATTTGCGAAACTGTCTTGAATTTTTTAAATAAACCTTTATATCTTCAAAAATATACTTACAAAAATGAACAAAAATGTTGTACAATATCCGCATAGTTATGTGCTGCAGCTGCAGATCATTTCGAGTATTTTACTTTACAGGGGGATCCCAAATATTATTTTTTTCTGTAATTTGTGGTTGGTTTCCTAATAGCTCTGATGATCAAACCTTCGCTGAAAAATATGAAATAAGACATTTTCTTTATATTCTCAAAGTTCCAGAAGAATTCGTCATTTCTCTAGATATTCGACAAATTGTGTAAAATCTTAAGTGTACGGTGGTTTTTGGCAGTATAGTGTATATCCCCAAAATTACGAAAATGTAGGAAATCGTGAAGAATTTTAATAAAACTCCCATCGTTAAAATTCAATAAAATTAAGCAAAACGTATGTCTATTAAAGAGGGTATAGACTATCACGTCTCGACCGCGAGTGTGACTTTATTTGAGTAACAAGGCATGCTATTGTTAAAAGAGAGATCCGTTTTCGGCGGAAAATAGATAAGTGTATGCACGCAAGTTTAATATAGCACTAACTGTGGATAAATAGCATTGTGTGGAACAAAACATTTCACTCCCCCCCCCCTTATGTAGACGGGGCGCACATATTTTGCTCGTTGTCATATTTAAAAACTATTTTAATGATATACTTCTGGTATGTTACGGGTTGTTGTATATATCTTTCACATCAATCATAATATCACGATCAGTCGATATGCCGTCAATGTGAAATCATAATGGTCACAGTCACAACGGTGAGAAATTTTAATTTTTCAAAATGTGACAATCAGATGACAGTCACTTCTTGACTTCAGTGTGACGTATTTTCATCAATTTTAACTCATTTGCAACTTGTCACTAAATGGGGCATATCGACGTCAGAGTTATTCGGATGTGACTAATCTTCCACATCACATGACGGTAATATCAGTAGCAGTTTGGTCACATTGCATTCCCAATTTGGTAGTACTTTGGTCACGGTGCTATCAGAAAGATCATTATTCAGTTTATTAAAAGACATTCTAATTTGCATTGAAAAAAGTAAATTGATTTAGAAATAAATTTGTGACTCTTTAGATCTTTACAACAATGTAAAAAAAGGACGAATGACTATTAATCTAAGTTAATATAATATAATTACGAACGAAAGTATACAATAATCACTTCCCAGTGACCCACAATTCCCAAAAAGCGTTCATTATATTTAGAAACCCCAAAAACCAATATGTTTTCGTGATTTAAAAAAGCGTTTATAAAAACAATTTTTTTTTTTTTTTTTTTTTTTTTTTTTTTTTTTTTTTTTTTTTTTTGCCCCCACTGAATTTTCGGAAACGTTTCCGAGTAGTCCAGTTTCTCAAGTCGCAATATCGATTTTAGGATGTTACCAATTTTGAATTAATCACTTTTTGAGATGCGTAGCTGAATTTATACATGCAATAGTAACAAAGCAATATTAATTTTTATGTTAATGTTAATGCTGTTAATTTAACATATTTGTCTTTAAACATCTTTGCTGAACATGAAAATGTTTACTTGAGAATTGATAGCTTTCGAAAAACCCATATTTTGAGTTGAGAAAACTGATTAATACACTATAAAATTACTTGAAAACATTTCCAAAAATCAGTGGTAGCAAAAGAAACTCTTTTTATAAATGATTCTTTAAATCTGGAAAATATATGGGTTTCTAGAGGTTTCTAAAGACAAGGAAGGCTTTTTGAAATCATGGGTAACTCGGAATATATATTGAATATGTACGCTTTTGATTATACTATATTTTCCTAGATTAAGAAAAAAGAATTTCCAGTGAAAAACCAAATAACTCATATTTCAAGAGGAAAAATGTAATAACCAAATATAAATAAAAAACTACAATTATTATTCTTTATTTTGAGGCTGGGCGAACACTAACTTATTCATCATATAATCTGGTTGAAAAAAAATGAATCATTTTAAAATATTTATTTCTTTATTTTTCAATATTAGAATATAAACAAAGAATTTAATTTTCTTCAAAAGAATCTGTTTCTGATATTTATGTGTCTCTGTTCAAGTACACTTTTTTTTTTTTTTGTTACTTTTGTTTCATTTTACATTCATAAGAGCAAGTAATATCAAGAAAGCTGCTGTAACAAAAATGAATCCAATAGCTTCTTATTTAAGTGAAATAAATAAGAACAAAACTACGCTATTGAGGGGAAGGAGTCAAGGGGGGGGGGGGATTACTCTCTGTTTTCATTTTATCACAAAAATGCATCCAGAGTTTTGGATTGAAAAAAAAGGAATAATAAAAAAAATCAAGGCTAGGGAAAAATCTTAGAAAATAACATTTTCTGGAATGTTACGAAGGTATAATACTTCTTATCGTAACCTATATTGGTTTTTCTCCTTCAGTTATTCAAGGCATAAAAAAATACATGAAATGAAAGAGGAAAAAAATGACCAACTCAATAGTCCCGAATGTAACTGACATGCAAATAATGAGTAACTACTATTAAATGCTCATTGATAGGTTCAGAAGATTTAAAATTTTATTCTTTTTTTTTATTTATTTATTTATTTTTTTTCAGCTGTTTGTTGCTCGATTTTTTTTTTTTTTTTTTTTTTTTTAATTCGATATTCTTTGTTTTGCAAATTATGAGAAAAAAATAAATATTTAATTTTTTGTGGTAATTTCTTCTTTTTTCTCCTTGAGGTTTGCGAATGATCATATTCTTTAATGATATGAAGTATTTTCGTTGCTTTATACCTGATTAATAGAAAAATTACAGCCCTTTTTTTTTTACCTGTTCTTTACAAGGCTTATTATTTGTTATCATTTTGGAATTAGTGAGATACGTGATTAGCAAAACGTGCTTCTAGTGTAGCGAGAATTACCAAGAAAAAATAATACAGTAATTAAAGCTGAATTTTCCCTAAAAAAAGTGCGAACAGAAAAGGTTCTCTATTTATTATTATTATTTTTTAAATAATACATGCTTGACACAGACGTTGAAATAAGATACTTTTTAATTAAGTTTTTAAACTAGTTAAATCGAAAAAAAAAACATTGCTTTTTTCAAGCATTAAACAACTTAATTAATAACAATAATAATAATAATAATAATAATAATAATAATATATATATATATATATATATATATATATATATATATATATATATATAGCACTAATGTGATACATTGAGTTAAAATAAGCAAACATAAAATGAAACAAATAACGCAGCATTTTTTGCTACGTTAATTTTCTTTGTCAGGGCAATGTATCTCAGAGACGGTTATTCACATCATTTTCAATTCATCCCCGCTAACTCAGTACTTTGAGAACGTCAAGTAAAAATAATAACGAAACCATAAAGTATAAATACTCTGCTGCATTTGAAATTCAAATTAATAGCTTTTGTAAACAATAACTGTAAATATTTTTATCTAAAGTAATTATTATATAATGACAAAGAGTTTAATATTTACATAAAAATACATTTTCTGCGAAAGAATAATTAGATAATGAGAAATATTTCTATTAGTATGTGCATTTGCACAGTTAAAATCAATAATAAATTTTCTGCTTGTCAAGTTACAAATTAAATTGAGTTTCCCCAGCGGAAATAACATCATTTGTTTTAGGCATGTATGAGAAGAAAGAAAAAGAACTTCTAAGAAACTAAAAATTGGCCACACACAAAATGGTTCATTTTATGGATAACACAGTAAAACTTGCGTATATATTTTTGTTTGGCGACTCTTTTATTTTTGCGTCATCAATCTCTAATCAGAGCTGTCAAAAGCATTTGTCAACGCGTTACGGTTTCTTTTACCTTTAAAAATAGAAACCGAAGATTAAATTAATCTCTTTCCTTTACAGTAGAAATACATTAAATGGATCAAGTACTATTTAAGTTAAAACTTTGTGTAACATTTGTGTTACTTTATATATAAAATATTTGTTAGATTTTAACGCAAACCTTTTTCATCATGTTTTAAATTTACTTGTAATAACTAAATTTCTGCACTAGTGACATAACGCGAAAAATAAAATATTTGGATGGTCATCCTAGGTTCGATTCCAGGGATTTCGATTACATTTCAAGGTTACTGAAATGTTTTCAACAACAATATTTAGCATTCGGTCTGTGATTAGCAATCAAGCCGAAAAAGTGAGGAGCTCGAAACCAAACTTATGAGGTCGTAAACGGGAGTAAGATACTTGCTCTAATAAAGACCGTTCTCTAAGGACTCTTCTCTTAAAGTTGCATGGTACAAAGTGAGTAATGCCTACATTAATATAACAGACAATGAATGTGTCGTTATAATGTTTACAAACGGTCAAACCCACAAAGTAGGCTTTTTTAAATTTGTCTCATTAAAACTTTCAGATTACTATCACTTGGTGACTCTATTATGGAACTACTGTGATCTATATTTTTAGTACACGACCCGTTTTATGACATGGAAATTATTATAAGAGTTGCATTGTGATCATAGTACATTGACATGTACGTCATATTTTAGTCACTGTGCTAATAGGGTAGTACGTCCTGTCACTCCTTTTGAAAGTTATATAAATCACCCAATAGTCAATAAAATGGCCGGTAATAACTGGCCGATGCTTAAAAAAATCCTACCTATACCCCAATAGCACTGTCATACTACGTCACGTTGCAAATATTCACAAATGCCACAGTCATAATATGAACAGAATTTGACTTCTTCACTAACTCACACAATGACTCTCAAGTAGTGACTGTCATTTGGTGATTCAAATCTGAAGTCGCTGTGGCACTTTCTGCGTAGCGAATCATCAGATGATGTCACAAAAAGCCAGAGAGTGGGTGATTTGCTATTGAGGAAAAGTTAAAATCATTAATTATTTAGTCAATAAAAAATTGTAACATATTTACGTCAATTTTGATTCGCTACAAAACAGAACATATCGGCGTCAATATCTTATATTCCATATCCAAGTCACGTGAAAACAATAGAATTTCCATGTGACAGCAGATTGCGGTCAAGTTGTATATACTGCTTGACCAGTCTTAAAAGACGGCTTTTGGCATGCTGCCAAAAAAAACAGACCATTCCGAAGGGAGGGAAGCATTGGATTGGGACTGGACAATGTTCACGTTTCGCTTAACCTGTTTGACTGCATGTCATTTGTTCGCTGGCTGTTCTGGTACTAGTAAATACGAAACTAGAGGAATTCTGCTATTCATCCCCCACAATTGCAAAACTAGGAGAGATTTCTCTTTCATTATCTACTTCCCTATTATCAAGAATAGACTGGTCTTATCCAAACCTGTTATTCACGTGACCAGTCTTTAAAGCTTGGCTCAGCAGTAGGAACCTACCAATGGCTGTTTCAAAACTGGTTTGTCAAAACTGGCTGTTTTCAATGTTTTCTTTTTCAAGTAGCTCTCCAGAGGAGCGGGGACACTTACCCGGAAAGCTAGTCTACTGCACCCCCAAATAAAAATTTTGAGTTACATTACAGCTAATAAACTACAATCTTTCAATTTATGTACCCCCCCCCCCCCCCGGAGAAAATAGTCTAAGAGAAACACTTGCTATTTCCTGATACATTCACGAAGTTTTCTTTATTTTAAAACTCTAGAAATTCCAGGTACTATTATTGAGACTCCAAGAAATCGAATGGTATATCCCGTTTTCCTATAAAAAAAAAAGATCTTTCAAAATATGGCGTCAAGCTTGGCGTTTTGAACCGATTTTTGGGACGCGAAATTCGAGGGAAAATCATTGTGGGGGAGGAATATGTTTTAATTTAAAACGGAAAACATTATGCTTGTCTGCTTCATTTCAATAGTGTGTGCAAATTTCATGAAATTATTGATGACAATGACTTTTAGAGCGTTTCAGAATGTTTCGAATTGTTCATCTAGAAACAAAGTAACTTTTTTCGAATATTCTTAAAAGTCCTTGCTCCAGACATTTCTCCAGAAAATGTTTCACCAGTACGATTGTTGTAATCCAATCAGCTATACCTACAAAACCTTTTTTATTAAAAAATCGCTCTGATTAATATTTTGTATGCCTAAACATTAGAATTCATTTCACTTAAAATTCATGAGAAATTTTGTATTTATCAATATCTGCGAATGAGAAAAAAAAAAATTGAGTGCAAAGATAACTCTGGTGATAATCAAGTCTGTATTTCATATCTCAGACATTCTAAAAATAGAAAGCGATTTTACTTTTTCTTACAACTTGAGACGGAGTTTATTGAATTCCAGTGTTATTCGTCCGAATAAAGAAACAAAAAAGTTTTGTCCATTTCAGAATGTTTTTCAAAGCCTTTTTTATTCCTTATTTGTATCTGTATGACGCAAAACGATATTAAATTAGGCGTGAAACAAGCTTCGACCTCTTAAAAGGATGTACGGATATGCTGATTAAAGATATATTTTGGATGTGAATACATTAAATTAGTAATTTGACCTTTTGTCTTATAATAAGTTATAGTGTTAAAACTTTCACTTCAATTATTACACTCCGAACACATAGTCTAAGGAAAATATTGTAATCTTGAATTGGGCGTGTGCGCGTGTGCTGATGCATTAATGCTGATTAAATATATATTTTGGATGTAAAGAGATTAAATTAGTAACAATAATTTGAGCTTTTGTTTATAATAAGATATACTGTTAACTTTCGCTTCAATTATTATACCCCGAACACATATTGTAAGGAAAGTATTGTAATCTTGAATTGTGTGCGTGTGTGAGAGAGTAGAAACAATAACTTTCAAACGGTACTTCCTATTGATCTCCCATTTAGCGAATATGTTATTTACCACTATCGCAAGAACCGTATAGATTTTCGTACAAATCGGCCAACGGATTAGATATTTAATTCATTTTTAAACCATTTTCAAACCGATTCTGTTGGAGAAATCACTAAAGATATGTGATACACAATAAGTGATAGATATTGCGGCAATGATATCACGCATTAGTAGCGCAGAGGTAACCTCTACAATTTCAAAATAGGAGGTCTAGCGTTCGAATCCAACAGGGCTCCAAAATGGTCTGCCAACTGAATACCAATATTTTTTAACAGAAAATTTCATCGTAGGTTTCTACAACGTTTCCGCAATAATTAAGATCCGAAGGTGGTTTCTGGAAAATTTGCAAGAAAAATCTAAAAATAAAAATTTTCTAAGAATATACAGGTATTCAAAAAGCGGACCATTTGGGAGCCCTGATCCAACTGATTCCATTGTGCATATATATATATATATATATATATATATTTTTTTTTTTCTGAATACGTGTTTGGAAAGACGACTAAATTCACTCCCGATTTTTTTTACATTAACAAAATCCTTCTATTTCTTATTTCATGCAATTATATATATTATGTCCGATGTAAACATTTTCTTTTTTATGCACGCACAAAACGCACAACGATGATTGAGGTATCACACGGAAGGTTTTTGAATAGTGCTTTAACATAATATGCTCCCGTTTCGTTAAAACACGTTTTCCGGTTAAAAATTGCAGTTAATTAAAAATTAACGACACACACACAAAACGTGTATATATATATATATATATATATATATATATATATATAATTTAAAATTATATGATTGTTAAATGTTTATGCAATAAAACCTGTTTACAACCAATTTTCAATTTATGCAAATGAAATGGTATAATGATATTAATAAATTATTAATCTAGCGGTACATTACTGATTCTTTTCAATTTCGCCGTATATACTCGTGTATAAGCTGACCCACAAATTCGAGATGGAAACAGGTATAATACAAGTAATTCAGAATGGTTTTCTACGCCGTATTTGATACCATTCATTTCTAAATTATTTCAGACAAAGAAAACTATTGTAAAATTTTGGTATTAAACCTGTTTTCAACTCGAACCTGGGGGTCGTCTTATACGTGAGTATATATGGTAAACAATATCTTTGATTTCATATATACAACACTGATGTAATATCCCATAAAAGTTTAGAATTAATTCTTACATTAATTTTACATTAGACCTTCTACATGAATTCCATCGTTTCTGGAGTAGCTACTGTAAAAAAATATTTCATTTCAAAATATTCCTTTGATTCTCTGCAAGAGATATGGAAATCCCTTCGGAAGTCGCATGACTTAACCTTCAAAAGTTATATATGGTTTTAACAAAAAATATATTTAAAGTGAAGATGCATTGACATTTTTAAATTTTTACAACCCTCTTTCATATCTTCATCGTACAAAAACTTCTTTAAAACTCTCAAAGGCACATGTTTAAATTTTTTCCACACATTTAGAATCAGACCAGGAATATAAAGTTACACATTGTAATTTAATAGGCATACCAATTGAACGAAAAAAAATACTATAATTTAATTATATAACATTTTTCTTCTTTCTCCAAGACGAAAATTCGGTTCAAAAGTTTGATAAACACGCTATAATTAGTCGAAATGTTAAATATATATATAAACTCGTTTGCGTATTTTTTTGTTTCTCTGTGCGTTCTTTATTCCCTTTTAAATTTTCGATGCCAAATCGCATGTTTCATGAAGATGTACAGAAATCTGTGGTAATCGTATTTGCTTTTCAACTAACGTTCTGTCTTTTGCTTAGATATTTAAAGTCTTTTCGCAGTTTTAATGGACATGAGAGATATCGTTGGTTTAGTATGTGATGATATCCTATAAACAAAATAGCTGCTACTTCATTAAAATTGTTTTACATCTGCATAGCTGCCATCTATTCCGCTTTTATGTTGTATTTCCAAATAGTTACTCTTCGACTTATTTATTAGAATAATTTTGTGATTAAATAAGGCGAAGAAAATACTCTTCGAAATAAATGGTAACAAACAAGAGGAAAAGTTGGCGGCTCTTTTTCGATGCCAAATCACAAGTTTCATGAAGATGTACAGAAATCTGTGGTAATCGTAGAAATCGTAGAATCGTAGCATAAGATTTTCTGGATATTTTACAAAACTACTATAATTAACTACTGTAAAAACTGATTTAATTAGAAAGCCTTTTTTTCTGATTATCTCGCAAACAACAACTGAATTTCCTTCAGAAGTGGCATTCATGATTTAACCTTCTAATTTTTTCTTAAAAAGTTACATTAATTTCATAGTTTCTGGAGTAACTACTGTAAAAATTGATTTAATGTCACAGTTTTTATTTTGCTTTTCTATAGAAGCTATTGCATTCCGTTCAAAAGTCGCATGATTCAGCCTTCCAAAGTTAGTTATGGTTTTATTAAAAAAATTGTAAAGCAAAGATGCATGGAAATGTTATTTTATTTTGCAACCTTCTTTCATTTCGTTATCTTATTAAAAAACATCTTTGAAACTCTCAAAAGCATATGTTTATTTTCATTTTTTTTCTTCATTCAAAATCGGATGAGGAATATAAAATTATGCAGTGTAATTTAATATGCATACTAATTGAAAGAAAACGGATTATAATTTAATTCAATAACATTTTTTTTTTTTTTTTACCCCAAGATGAAATCTCGGTTCAAAATTTTGATAAACTACACGCTATAATTATACGAAATATTAAAAAATGATAAATGTTGTTTTAATTTTTTTTCTTTTGTTTCCCTGCGCGTTCTTTCTTTTCCCTTCTAATTTTTCGATCGCAAATCGTATATCTCATGATATACACAGAACTTTGATAATCACATTTTGTTTACAACTAACGTTCCCTCTTTTGCTTGGATATTTCCCCTCTTTTCGTAGTTTTTTTTTTCCAGGCATTTACTGCGTAAGTTTTAAGTGATGAATTGAAGAGGAAGTTTTAAACGAATTTTCTCCAGTTTTTTTTTTCTGGGAGCAAAAAATAGTTTTTGATTACTTTGTTTTCTTATCGAATACGGGTACCAAATGTGGGGAGTTAAGAAGACTCACTAGTTCGGAGAGCTGTAATATTTGCTTTGAATCGGGGGTCAAAATAAAACAGGAAAAGTACTGCAAGGAAAAAAGCCTCCCGAAAAATAAATCATTTCAAACACGCTATAAATATTGTTTGATTAAAAAATTAAATTTGTCTGTTTCACGAATTTTCTTGATTTTTTAAAAATGTAAATGCACTTTTGAATGATATAATTTCTGCTATTTTTTTTTTTCAAACAAATAACTTTCGAGATTTGAATTAGCGGAACTGATTTAAAATTTGTAAAATGGATACTTCAAATCGTTGAATCTATTTCGCATAAGATAAGCACAGTTAGTATGATTTAGTCAAATCTATAGAAATCCAATATATTTATTAAAATTAACTGTTAGTGTCAGTACATAAGATATTATTTTGTGATAGAAAATATTAGAACTTCTTTTTTTTAACTTTTTATTTCACGTAAAATTCATAATTAAGAAATAAACAATAAATGTTTCTTTCGTATTAAATAGAAACAAGTAAAAGCTAATATTATATTTCTTTCGTTTTCAAATAAAAAGCAAAATATGACTTAAAAATGAGACGATTTTTTGCTTATGATTTCATTGTCATAAGATAACATTTATCAATGGAAAACATTTATTTTATAACAAATTTGTCAACGAGCCCACATCTCGCATATCATCAATTTTTGAAAAATCATTAAATGCTTAATGCAATCCAGTGAAAATTAATAACAGGCTTCTCGAGTTTGCAACAATTGATTTCATGAGCAAATTATTCGTAAAAAGTATTTCAAGATGAGCTAATTCTTCGTTTATGATTTCATTGTCACAGTATGAAATGCCCATTTATCATAAGAAAATACCAATTATGTTAAAGAAGACACACACGTCGACGAACAAAACGATCACTGATCATCACAATAGAATATATTTACTGCTGCTTGAATGTTGATTAGAGTTTTTCCTAATATCCTCCGGAGATGACACACACACACACAGCGTATTCCTATTCCTCCGGGCTACAAACACATGAAAGACGTGCGAATAGAAAGTCATATAAAAACATGCAACATACACAGTGAGGCTTGTAAAGCTTAAAAGTCTCCTTCTTTTTACTACAAGTTAATGGAACATTTAGGGACTTCCTAAATGCATAGCCTGAGGTCTAAACGGCTTTTAATACTTACTGTTATCACAAAGGGTTACATTTCTTTTTGAACTTCAGGTCACTGTTTTGCCTTGCAATAAATTTTATATCAATATAAGGAGTAGGCATCGGAAGGGATGTCACGTCATTATGATATGCGTCTATGCTTTAGTTCTACTACTAGCTTTTATGGCAGGAACTTTAAATAGAAACCTGGTTACTGTGATTTCTACTTACTTATATAGCTCGAATGAGACGATTTCATTTTTTATTGTTACTTTAAAGTAGAAGAACCAACAAGCTGTAAATTAAATTTAAACTAAATTTAATGAAATAAAATACTAAATAACAGCCATCACTATTTTGTAACAATTTTTCTCATAAGCAAATTATTGGTAAATAGTACTTAGCGATGAAATTATTTACCGTTTATGATTTTTTTTTTCACTTTATGAAATGGCCATTTATCACATGAAAAATGCTTATATTATGTTACAGAAGACACTTTTGTCGATTATCAAAATGGCTACTTTCCTCATTACAATTGAATATAATTATTGAAACATGGATGTTGATTAGAATCTTTTTTAATCCGAAAGGCTTCGAATATATGAGCGACGTGCAGATAGAGAGCCGCATAAAAACCCGCAATATATACAGTGATACTCATAAAGCTTAAAAGGCCACACATTTTTACTACAAGTTAATGAAAAATTTAGGAACTTCCTAAATGCATAGCCTGGGGTGCAAACGGCTCGTAATACTTACAATTATCATAAAGGGTTAAATTTATTTTTTGACTTAAGGCCATTACTTTCGTCTTATAGTAAATTTTATTTTAATTAAAGGAGTTGTCAGTGGAATGGACGTCACGTTATTATGAAATACGTCTGTGCTTTAGTTAGACTACTAGCCTTTATGAAGACATCTCTAAATACACAGGCATGAAAAATTAAATGAACAACTCTAAAAAGTTGCTTTATGTTAATTCTGTTACGTGAAGTCCAATGAGAGACAGTAGGTTGACATTTAGAGATCTGTGTTATCACGTAGTTCAAAATAATTCATCTTCGCTACACAGAAATATGCAAATTTTGTTTTATATACGCGACCATTCTTTCGGCACGTGTGGAAAAGAGTGCAAGGAATTGTTCAAATTCATATTTTAAGGACTGTACGAGTAGCGGGATAAAATGTTTGTGTGTGAAAGGTCGTGGAAAAGGCGTTTGACGGATTGTGAGATATGGCGTTTAATTGGGAGAATTAAAGGAAGACAGACATTGACACATGTATGTAAAGATATAAAAGTAGCCCAAAGGGCGTCATGCTAAGAATATGAAAATGGTTTAAAAACACTAATGATGTATACAGACAACCAGTTCAAGGTCAAATCGTGCCATAATAGACACTCAGAACTGTTATTTGGCAGCGATTCCTAAAACACTAGACAACTAACGTCAGACCGAATTGTAAGGGAGTTCGCTGCAGCTACAGGAACTCGATTATCTAGATATAGCGTGAGTGGCAGGCTGCATGAAAAAGGGCCGTCTATTAAGAAACTCAAAATTTGTATCCACTAACTCGCGTTCCGAAATGTGCTCGGTTGCAGTGGTGAGATATCATCATGATTGGAGTACCACGCACTGGAACCGAGTTCTCTTCACTGATGAGCTTTGTTTTGGTTTAGAGAGTATTTTCGGATTATAACAATATAGAAAAAGCAAAGCAACGCAATACGTCTGAAAACAACCGTGAATTGCATCGGTGCAATGGTGGTGAAAACATGGTATGGGTGGGCATCATTTTGAATGATCGCACCGACCTACACATTTTTACCAATGCAATTATGAATGCTAAAATACTCAGAGATGAGGTTCTTTATCCTTATAGCACGTTATTTAGGGGGTAAATTGACAATAACTGCCTTATAATGGATGACAATGCCCGCCCCCTATCGCACCACAGTAGTGAACGATAATCTTGAGAGTGTAAAATCCGGCGGATGAAGTAATCAGTATATTTTTCGGATTAAAACCCGATAGAACATGTGTGGGCTCGCATCACTGAAGCCTCCACCGAATTGTTTTCTGGAGATTTAATGTACCATTCATCTCGAACGCTCTTTGTTACTGGAAAAGTTCCTATAAAATCTAAAGCACGGTATGGGAAATCGTTTTAAACCTTGTTTTTTGGTCAGGGGCGGCCACACACCTTCTTAAGTTTTTCTCTGTGTCTCTAAAAAGTTCTAAAACCAACTTTTCTCTACATCACATGGTATCACATTTCTTATGTTCTTATGAAAAATTAGATATAGGATATTCTGAATTTTGGAGATATGTCAGACATGACATATGGTAGTTTCATGTTCTTCGATGCAAAATCTTTCAAGTTACATGAGTTTTTACACTTGGTTCTTTAATTTTTCTCGCCAATGTAGAAACCCGGTTATTGTGGATTACATTTACTTTTACAATTGGATCAAAATTCTTCTTTTAACAATATTCCATTTTTTAATCTTATTTTAAAGAAGAAAATCTAACCAACTACAATCTGATTAAATGCTAAACCTCAGTTAATGTTCTGTAATAATGAGTATGAATATACAGGGTGCAGCAGGTATTTGAGAACAAAATCACTTCTAGAGGCAAACAGGAATCGAAACCGGTAATATATTTTACATTTTAACGTTCTGTACTGGTGACCACATACACAATGGATGATATCATTCATTGAAACTACCACCAAGCGTAATAACATTCTCTGCATATTGTCGAAACCGACTGCAGGCAATAATGAGATGGGTGTTGGGAATGTTTTCCATTGCATATACAACGGCTGCCCTGAGAGCCACAACAGTGTTGTGTGGATGCTTATTAGTGTCCCTTACAACCACGCCTCATACGTAATAGTCCATCGGGTTAACATTCGGGGAGTTGGGGTGCGACAATTTGGGGATAACACGGTCATGAAAGTTTTTGACCATGCATTATTGTGTTGGATGTGCTATATGGGATGGTGCAGAGTCTTGTTGAAAAATGTATTGCCTCCCACGTGCTTCAGAAGTAATACAGACCTTTAACACCTCGGTACAAGCAACGTTGTTGATATTGGCATCTTGAAAAAAGAAATGTGGAAGAATCATGTTGACTTCGCTGCTTACCAGAACCCCGAATCATCAGTGAGGCTGGAAATTGTCTGTGCATGATAGCCGGAAGCTCTTTGGGGGGAGGGGGTACACAGCCACTGATGTTTCTGCGGTTCACCTTCTGGACCTGGACGAACACCCACAGCATTCCTGCCTCCGCAGGTTTTTTCAGCTTCTTCAGGTGGTGCTTGACTGTTGTCAGTTGGTTCTCCTTTGTCTGCTCGGGCAAGAACTGTTCTCTCCTCATGACATACGATTTCTAACGAAAGTCCTTATGAACCACACGTCGAATGGTAACCTCGTCAACCTTCAGCGACCTGGCAAGTGCTCTCATTGACTTAATAGGATCCTCATCGGCACGACTGACAAATTCGTGCGTCCTGATAATGACAGATCGCCGACAATGTTGTTTTCTGTGGGAAATAGTGGCCACATTGAACCTGGCAGCCTTCAGTTCGCTCCTTCAGTTAAAGACTAATTACCGGGGGAGTTTCAAGATAGCGGTATTCTTTGAATCGGAGTAGTCTGCAGCTAATGATACAATGACAGAATACCGCTTCTTTTCCTGAGTTTGTCGAGGTTCTGCCATGTTTACATGCAACAGAAAAGGTAACTATGATGTAGAGAGTAATTAATATTTCACCTATTATGTTTGTTCTCAAATACCTGCTGCACCCTGTATTTGATTAGATAGCATTAGCTAGCAGTTAGAATAAATGTCTTGTATTATTTCATTCATAACACTATTCAGAGAAATATATTATCATTAAAATTTATCTATAATAATAATAAAGATATTTGTTTATCTATTTATCTGTCTGTGTGTGTTTGTGTGCTGTGGTCTGAAGACACTGCTGCACTCAGAGTTACAAGATTTGACAGGAAGGTTAGAATTCGTTTAATTTACTTTTTACGTGATTTTTAGCCTTTTTTCGCGTTTTGCGACGATTTTTCCACATTAGAAAAGGAATTCGGTTTCAATCTTTTAGCCCAGTATAGTACAATTTGTCGGCTTTCTAGTAAAGTTTATTCTGAATTCGTACAGCGATTTTTCAATTTTTCGCAAACATTTATGCGATTTTAGCGTTTTAACATGTTTTGCGGCGATTTTTTCAACATTCGTAAAATGAACCCAAATTTAATACTTTAGTCCAACGTAGTAAATTTTGTCCTCTGCGATTTTGAAATTTTCAGCAATTTTTTGTGATTTTTTATGCGATTTTTAGCGTTTTCTCGAATTTTGAGGCGATTTTTTCTGATTACTAAAAATAATTCGGTTTTAATCTTTTAAACAAATACATTAAATTTTGTCCTATTTTCCATAAAGTTTATTTGAATTCGTACAGTGATTTTTTAATTTTGCGCGAATTTTTTTATGCAATTTGTATAGTTTTTCGCTTTTCGAGACTATGTTTTGACATTCCTAAAATTTACCCAGTTTCAATCATTTGGTCTAATGTAGTAAATTTTGTCTTCTGCGACATGATTTTTTGCGAATTTTTAATTAATAATTTTTACAACTTAACCTTGAAACTCGCAGAAGGGCGGGCATGCGCAAATAAGATATGGGAGCGGTGAGGTGGCACTGTTGTCGATATGTAGAGTGCAAAAAACAGTCGATCTGCTTAAAAGGGTAGTTGTTGTGTGGCGTTAAAGTGAGGAGTTTCGTTTCCATCGCTCTAAAGCATGTCTTCAAAAGGTGATCAGTGGTCGTGGCTTAAAATCGAGGTTGCCCGTGGCAAAAATGCAACAGAATGCTATCAAGGATTAGTGGAAGCCTGTGGCACAAATGCTTTACCGTATAGGACAGTAGCACAATGGGTTCAAGAATTTCGTTCGGGTCGGAATGAGACTGCGGATTTGAAACACAGTAGGGCGCTCGGTCGCTCACATCAACAATCAACACCTTGGCACTGGTCTACAACGGCTTCCCGACATTTGGCAAAATGTTATAAGCTTTGCTGGTGATTACATAGAAGGAATGTAATGCAATTGTACTTGTAAGTTCATTAAAAATTGATTTATACCTATGTTGCCCTTACTTAATTTACAGCCCTCGTATTTTTTAATTTTTAGAGGTCTTTCATACAATTTTTAGCGTTTCTCGCGTTTTGCGGCGATTTTTTTTTCATTAGTAGAAGTAATCCACTTTCATTTTGTTAGCCCATTATATTAAATTGTATTCTCTTTTTAATAAATTTTATCGGGGATTCGTACAGCGATTTTTTACGCGATTTTTAGCGTTTTTTCGCGTTTCGTGGCAATTTTTTAACATTCGTGAAGAGAATCCGGATTCAATCGTTTATAGTACATTTTGTTTTCTGCGATTTTAGATTTTTTCGCGGAATTTTTAAATAATTTTTAGCATTTTTTTTCAAATTCCGTGGAAAATTTATGACATTCATAAAAATAATCCGGCTTTAATCTTTTAATTTTGTTCTCTGTGATTTTTGATTTTTTCCGATTTTTCTATGCGATTTTGATCTTTTTTTTGCGTTAAGCGGCGTATTTTGGAATTTTTTCTGAAACGGAAAGAACTCTCCGTTAAATTTTTCTACTGCAGTAATTTCATTTAAGCTGTAAGAACGCCAGATTAGTCCTTATAGTAACGTAAACGACGATACCAAAAATTTTAATTTAACCTGAGACGAAATAAAATTCAACGTTCGGTGGATTCGAGACTGGTGCCAGCGTAACTCGTACTGGTGTACGCTGTCGAAGTCTGTGCTGCCCCTAAACCCAGGTTCATTTAATTGGAGGTTTATTTGGAAAAATCTGACCAGCAAAGCGTGTGAATCTTCGCCAATATTAATTATAATATTAATTTATTAATCTATAGTGACAGTCCAGTTTAAAAACAATTTATGACATTCAAAAAAACAACAATCACTTAATTTCGAATACATTTACAAAACTTTTACATGAAAAAAGTGATAGATTTCTGAATGCAGAATGCAAAAATAGTATGTATTTAATTTATTTCTGAAAGGATTGTGAAAAATAAAATTAGAAGAAAAAGAAAACGTATAAATCATATACAAAACAAAACAAAAATAACAGAACACATTCATATGACTTTTACAGGAATATATATATATATATATATTATTCTTTTTTAAATGTAAAATATAAACTTTTTATTTTATTTCTGTATTCACGCACACATGTAACTTCGTTGCAAAGTATAACATATAAATCGATAGATTAAATAAAAATAATCGTTTTTATTATATCAAAACACAAATTCTATTACACTTATTTTTTTAACCTACTTTTGATGCCATTAAAGAAAAAAGGTCACTTTTTTCTAGACTAAATGGGAGGTTAATCATGTGTGTTGCGTTTTAGTTGGTAAATATAACAAACAAGGTTGTTATTAAAAATGAAGATTGTTAACAAAAATAATAGAACACATTCATATAACTTTTATATATATATATATATCATTTTAATATAAAATATAAACTGCATTTTTATTTCTGTATTCACGCACAGTTGTAACTTTGTTGCAAAGTATAACATATAAATCGATAGATTAAAAAAATATAATCGTTTTTATTATATCAAAACACAAATTCTATTACACTTATTTCTTTAACCTACTTTTGATGCTATTAAAGAAAAAAATGTTACTTTTTATTACAACATATAGCTGCTTGCTTGACTAAGTGGGAGGTTAATCAAGTGTATTGAGTTTCAGTTGGTAAATACAGCAAAAAAGATTGTTATTAAAAATAAATCTGACTTATTAAAGACTTTTAAAATGCCTATCACTTTGAATAGTTAAATTACTTTATTTTTCATGCATTCGTAAATACCTTTCGAAATATTTATTAGAAAATAAAATGCCTTCGATTTAAAATATTTTTGTTCATAAATATTTTCATATTTTAGTAAGATATTTTCAAAAATTATTATGTTTCTTTAGGCAGTAATGATAATATGTAAAATAATGCACACAATTTCATAAAATAAAAGAAAGTGTGCTTGTGTAGCTTTCATAACATATAAAAAATTGCTTGTTAATCAACATTAAACAATATTAGAAACATATTAAGTCGCACACTCGTGAACATTTTCTTGAAAGTTACAGGAAAAGAAGAAAATTGAAAATAAAATAATTATCAGAGATACAAAATATTAGTACCTGGTTTACTTTGGTAGAAAATGCTAAATACAATTTTCTACACGAAATTTCAGAAATTCGACGTTAGCTGCAGTCCATCTTGTAAAGCGAAGGTGACATTAAAACACGTTTGTTGTATAATCCGGTACTAGTGGGCAGTGTTTCAACATATTTTTATATCCATAAGTTATCTGTACACTATCCAGACATTACGTAACTTGTTTCTTATTAATCTCGAAACGCAGCAAAAGAATTTCAATTCCAATATCTTTCTAAATGATTCCATGCTATGTTTACTTCACGGAAGTGACGTAAACAACTATTTGATTTTCTGCTTTTCGTTTCAAAATGAGTTTTCATATTACCGGCAGGAAATGTCATAAAATATATGTCTTGTAATATCCAGAGCACTATTTATAAAACTTCTTGGTTGAATGGAGTTCAGCAGCATATCTGTAATAAAAAATGTATCATCGTTAGAAATGTATTAAATATTCATATAATATAATTTTTAATGTCTTTTTAAAGTACTTTAGAAACTGACCAAAATATACTCTATATTACTATAGAATTTACTGACTTTTAATTAAAAATAATCAAAATACAGGATGAATAAATGATTGTCAGGGTATCATAATTGTATTTTAAGTAGAGCAGTCAATGATTAAGAAGAATAACTGCTTAGATTGATGGATAAATTTACTTCCATTGTATAATAAAGCGGTCAGTTGGTGTAATGTCAATGTGACTTCACAAATATTTACAAGTGTCACAGTCACAACGGTGACCAAAATGTGATATTTTTAATTCGTCACATTATGACTCTCAGGTGTTCGTCACTTCGTGAATCTATTACGAAGACATGTTGACCGAATTTTATGTCATTTAAATTCTCGTTGCAAAACTGGGACATATCGACATCACAGTGACTAAATTTTTATTAGAAATATGCCCATATATTTATCATAACCGGACTACAGTGGATAAATCTCCATGATCTGTATGGAGTATGTACTACCAAAATCTAAACATCACATTATTTATGTAATATTCTATAACCTTAATATGTAATGTTATATCAAGAGTTAGCAAATATTTCGCAAATATATATATATATATATATATATATATTTTATTAAGGTATATATTTCAGATTTTATAATATAAATGATGGTGAAATACAGCAAAGAAAATGTAAATTTGAATTTGTTTAATTACGAAATGAACCTTATTTGATTGATAAGAATTTAATGCTTGTTTGATTTTGTTGATGATTAATGTGAGATTCCTAAAGTTGGACAGACGAAACTGTTTAAAGTCTTTTGTACATCTTTAAAAAAATTAGGGAGTTAAACAAAACTAAAGAAATATTGTATTATATTAAAATAAGGCACCCAATAAGAGAAACAGAATAAAGATAATTTTGAAATTTTTTCTTGAATAAATTGCTTATACCAAATGTGAAATTACAAATAGGAAAATCAATACAATAAACAATTGTGGACTAAAGTTTGAGTGTCAAAACTGATATTTGTTTTTAACTAAGTTGAAACATGTTGACAACAGCAAATTTAACATAATGAATTTACACAGAAATGGATAGTTTTTCTTTTTTTTTTTTTTTTTAAATGTGCAATGGACAAAGAAAACATTCAAAGAAGCAGAATATCAATTCTAAAGGTGAAGTCAGACAAAAAATATTATGTTTTTATATTCTTTAAAGATGTGCTCTGGAGTTAATTCAATTATCAAGGCGGAGAAAAGCACTTTTTAGATGGTAAATCGGATAATATATATAAAAAAAATTCTTGAATTATAAAAAAAAAGACCTTTTTCTTTCTAAAGAAATGACGATCATATAAGTACAAGAAAAGAAAACTAGAAAAATTTCCAATATTCAGAGAATAATTTTATTTTAAATATACTCTTTTTTTTCTTTTAGGCAAAAATAATTGAAATGTTTTTGTTCTGCCTCATATTTCGACACATAATAATAATAATAAAAAATCTCTGAAAAATTAAGGTAGCATTGGAATTTAAAATTGAAATTCAATTTCTTACTCTATATTTGCGTAGATAAATACAAACAGTTCAGTAGGCCCATGTTAAATAAAAACCGAAATAACTAATGCTGCAGCCAGCGTTTTTGTTTGGGAGGACTTTTGAATAATATGTAGCTATACTAATAAAAGAAAGTTTCTCTCTCTCTGTGTTTGTGTGTGTCTGTCTGACTGTGTGTCGGCAATGGCCAGCGAAATCTATTCCACCTGGAAGGCTGAAAATTTAGATTTAGGTAGTAGAAGGCAGGTCCTGATGCACCCGAGACTCAGAATTTTAATATAATTACCCAAGATATTAATTAATTAAAGCTCATTAAAATTCGCATCGAAATGACCATCTTTTTTATTAAAATGGCTAAAGAAAACAACACCTGTTCTCGATTTGCAAGCAGAAATTAACGAATTTGAAATTTATTTACTAATTAGCGATTTTTAAGAAAACTAAATAAGATATCAATTCGAAACTTTCAGAGAATATGTAGAAAAATTGTCTGCATCCGACATTCAAATTTTTGTAGAATTCGGCAGGCAATTTTTCTTAATTTTTGCAAAAAACTGCAAACATTTGGCGGTGCCAGTCCAAACAATCCGAGAAAGTACCAGACAGCGATCGGCTTTAATTAAAAACTGAACTACAAAGAGAACTGTTTCAATATTCGTTGATTCCTCCATTTACTTTGCGAAAATGAAATGAAATAATTGCCAATTTTTACTAATGAACAAAAATTAAGGTAACTAATTAATATATAAATTTGAGTTTGACGATGGGAAGGGGGCTATTTTAGCATAGTGTCTTCGTTATGTTCGAATTATCAGAAAAATATAATTCTCTTTTTAATTATTGCGTTAATGTAGGAGAAGGGGTTTTCTTGAACAAATTATTCGTTATATTTGCGGATATGGGGAAGGGGGGCGGCTGACGCCTTTTTATTTAATATTGCATTTATTGTACTTCACTGCGCACGCCCTGGCGGCGGGTTTTTCATTAATTGAAAACTCTTATTAATAAAAACAATTGTATTGCTCTGATTTACACAAAACGAATATCATTTAAGATAATTAACATTTTTAGCTTCACCCGTAGCGTTTTATAAATGTTATATATAGAGAATACCGCAAATTTCAAATAAAATTTTCGTAAAAATTAAATTTATGTTAATAATAAAAGTACACAACCCATATTTACTTGATGCATATCAACAATCAAAGTAAGTGATTTGTTGTTGAGCACTTGACAAAGCACCCCCTGGCGGGTAATCGTACAAAGTTTTTTTCTCTAACTGTGCATTCTTATCTAGGGTTCTATGGGCCCGATCACAACGGAGTTGGAATGATTCGAATTGGTTTTCGATCGCGTTACAGATTTTAGTTCCACCTTCCACCGCCAGGGGACGCATTATTTTCTCGAGTTCTATGGGCCCGATTTCGACGGAAATTGGTTCATTCTCACAGCACGTCTGCTTTACGGTGCGGGAGGCAGCGGGGACACGTTTTGGAGTTTCTTTCGGAAGGTGGTTTGTTTGGAGTGCGCCTCCTGGCGGCGGAAGGCGCAACTAAAACATTTTTCAGCGCGTGCGCAGCACGCCTATTAGATGGTGCCGTAGAAAGTGGGACCACGTGTCGGAGGTTTGTTTAGATAAGAATGTGCCCCCTGTCGGCGGAAGGTGGAAATAAAGGATATTCCGTCGCGTGCGCAGCACTTTTAAATAAATAATTTCATACAAAATCGATATAAAATCATACAAATTTTAGGTTTGTTTAATTTTATTATCACAGGCCGGGGAAAAACCGGGCGGGTGAGCTAGGTTTCAATGAAATTTTAAAGTTTCGTCGTTTCTAGAAATATGAAAATTTCTGTTTTTTCACCCTGCGTGATATGTAACTAACAACGTATGGCAAAATCTGCAGTTAACTTACAGATTGCAACCTACATCTTACAGCTTAAAAATAATAAGCTTGGAGCTATTTATTAGCTTCATTATTAGCTTCATTTTTTTTCTATTTGCAATGAAAATGCTCCTATATAGCCTTTAAATCTTTTGTAGGTAATCACTACACGGTTCCTACTTTTAAGTACCACTATTTTTGAATATGTGTTTTCGTCCTATTAAAAGACAGGAATTCTAAGATTAAATAGAACATAGATTATAATTCGGAAATACTGTTACTCAAAATTAGGAACGGGGTGGGGTGTTCCTTGCTTACCATGCCGTATTTTAGCTGTTTTTGCTTTTCTTTACGTAGTTTTTACACATAATTTATTCAATTTTACACAAGAATTTTGTATTTATCTTATCTGCTAACGCGTAAATGTCGTTTGTTTAACGCCAGTGAATTTAGACACACACACACACACGTACAAAAAAATTATGCGTAATCGGGGATGTTTTTGTTACAAGTCTGGATAAATGTATAATTGAGGATTTTTTTTATTTAGTTCATTCACGTACCTTTTATACAGAAAGTAGAAATAAAATTTTTCTTTCCTGAGAGTGATTGATATATGTTTCCACGCGTGAGTTATTTTCGAAACTTTTGCTTGGTAACGTGGGTCTCTTAACCATATTATAATTTTTTACATCGGCTGCATCGTTCATAGCGCTCTGAAAACATTCATCCGAGAAAATATGGATTTTTTATTACTGGGAAATTTTGGTATTATTCATAGAATTTTGATAATTTACTTTAATGCTAATGTTAAGAAATTTTCACAGTTTTTTTTTCTTTTTTTAAATACGTAAATAACAAATTACATAAATTTTGTTTGCTTTATGTTTTTGCATTTAATTTGAATTCCGCTGAACTTTGGGGAATGATGAGCCCATTGTTCAATAGCCAATCCATATATTTTTATCATAAAATCTGAAGGATATTCCAAAGCCTGTAAATTCATGCTAGTAGTAAATTTACCTGAATTTATGAATTTTCATCCTATAAAGTTAACACTAGTTATACTGACCCCTATAGCATTTGAAGTGATATTCTGAATCAAAGTTTCGAATGCGAGAAACGAAAAATGAGATCTTCTGTCCTCTTCCCTTAACGAAAGATGTTTTAGAAGTTAGTGTTGGTTTGTAAATATGTTTCTTTATTTTGCTGGCGAACGAAAAAGTGAAGGGACGGGGAGAGTGTAGGGATATAAGAATAGGAAAATGTTCAGTCTGGAATGTGAGATATCTATCTGCTTTACTAAAGAGATAAAGCAATTTAATGTTGTTTTATTACTACTGTCTACTGCCCATAAAAAAACTTTTAAGAAGCGATAAACAAAGCAAAAGTAATTATTTTCGAAAGTGTTTTGATCATTCGTAGATTTTAACTGCATTTTCAATCTGAGTTTAGAATCTTTTAAAGGTATTACTTAACAAAAAAAAAAAAAAAAAAAGGGATAAAATATGCAAAATGTTACCCAAAAATTGTAAAAGGTCCTAAAAATTAAAAAAAACAACAACCTGAAATTGAATAATTTTCTAGGCTCAGGTAATGAGTTACAAGATTAATAGGTTATTGTAACATGTTACAAAGCTAGTGGTGTAACGATGGCATCTCTTAACATAAAGTAACTATTTTTACCATCTCTGGTTTGAGTTTTTTTTAGAGATTTTACGGAATATGTTGTCAGGTTATAATATGTTGATATTCTGCTTTATTTTTGATACACATTCTATTACAAAAAGTTATATTATCTATATCTGTATACACACATATTTATAAAATCATGAAAACTTTAATACAAATACATAATTAAATGCAAATAATTTAATCACTGTTATAAAATTACATTATAATAAAAATTTACTTACCAGTTATAAAAAAGTTTCCTACACAGTCATCTTATCCATAAGTTTTGCCAGGCCTTAATCTACTGTAATGCAAGAAGTAAAAATATAACATTTTTACTACGTAATCAAATAAAATACGACTTACCATTATTTTTGTCAAAGGATGAATTTCCCATGGATAATTAGCATGTAAAACCTTTCTTGTTGAATGTGATAGCAGGAAAAAATAATAATATAAAAAATACTTTGAAATAACCATGTTTGCTTAAAATATAACATTGTTTATTCGATAGGCATTTAACGATTACTTCTTTACTCTTTATGTTTCAGGTCAATGTATTGTAATATTTTTATTTCACTGGAAAAAAAAAAAAAAACCTTATTTTGTTGGGAAAATTACTTGATTCCATATTTTCTTATTATTTCAACCGACATTTTTTTGCGTAATATGAAAACGAATCCTGGCGACTTTTTGAAAACGGCAATATAAGAAAACTTTAAGCGCTGATATCTGTCAAGGGTATTCTGAAAACCATATTCACTACTTTCTGACACAATCACGAAATCACTTTCATTAGAAAGAAAAATCCGTATAAATCCGAAAATTTTACTGGTAAAATACGGAAATATTATTTACTTATTTATTTGTTTTATTCATTTTTATTTATTTATTCATTTATTTACAATCCACTTTATTGAAAGAACGAATATAAATGCACCTAATGCAGATGTGAAAATTTCCAAGCATCATCTTCAAGAGCGTTTTCCGTTTTTACATTTACTTTCGAAATTTTAATGCCCGCTGACGACTGCAATCAAAATAGTTCCAATTGCTACAAAATGTCTCATTTTTGAAGCTTTTCATATGTAAACACCGATTCACATTCACTGTATTACGAAATGACTTCAATATCTTTGCAGCTAAATTGCTTTCAAGCACAGAATTTATGAAGAATTTTCACAACTTCCAATTTAAAATTCTTAGCTACTGTCGTTAAATTTTATAAAATGAAGATGTAACGTCGAGAACACGTAATGAAGAGAGAAGTCTTACATTATTTATGTAACTGGGATAATGAGATTCTTTATACTAAGTTTTACAATAGATTCTCTCTTTCGTAATAAAGACCTTTCAAAGTTATTTAAATTTGTTTGAGAAAAAAAGAAATCGTAATTTCTTTAATATAGTTTATCCTTATCAAGGTGTTTAATTAGGATAACATATTACATCTTATTTAAATGTCCATTAATCCGTTCCATATTTAATAGGCCGACCTTTTGAATTGATGAATAAATCTGAAATAAAAATACTTCTTTTCAATAATGAGATATTACTTTGATACTTTTTATAATTTTAGTGAATGCCAGACTTGCATTGGTGTTAAATTAAAGAACTTACACATTTTAACACTTTTTTTTATTAGTCCTCCTTTAATAAAGAATGAAAGATGGCGGAAATAATTATAATTTACATTATCTTTTTGCACTGTTAGTTTCATATAATTATTTTGTTAATAAGACAAGTATATAAGTACCTTTGTAACTACTAATAATTAATATTAATAATTTAGCAATAATGTGGAATAGCATAGTGAATTCAAATTTTTTTTTAGATTCAAGCAGTGCTCCTGTAATATGTGACGATACATTTCTTCCTCGTAAATTTTAATGTGTATAAACAGAAAATTTCGAAAATCTCAAATTTATGGTACGCAATTTAAAGTTTTTGTTTTATACACTTTCTAAAAAGATGGGGAAGGAGAGCATGCTTTTAGCAAAATTATTCAAATAAGTCTAGATATAGATATCGAAACTACGCTACTGATAGCTATCGAAACTGAGCCAAAACCCGAAACTGTAACAATTTAGAGTGCAGCAGAAATGAGAACAAGAAAACAGCTTATGCAAAACAAATTTTGTGAAGTCATGTACAAGAAATATCTTAAATATAAAATAGCGATTTCACAGAAGCATCTCTTTTTTTCACTCTCTCGTTAGTAAACTGCAATTGTTAAAAGATTTTCGAAAAAAAATTTAGATTAAATATGTCACAATGACGTTATTTACTGAAATACCTATCCTGTGGAATTATCGCGAGAGTGGAAGCCGGACAAAAATTAATAGTGCAGTTTAATCTGGTGGAATAGCAAAAATGTCATTTCCCAGCTGTGGATTCAATTCGAAGAAATAGAATATGTTAGACCTCAGCCGGGACAAAGTGGTTCACATGCTATCACAACAACTAACAACAGGTAAGAGTCTGCACTATTCAGCATACGAATTCGCAAGCGAATATGAAATCAATTAAAGCGTTTTTACAAATTTCTAGTTTAAATTTCAATATATTTAAATAATTTTTTTGGAGAGGATATCTGAAATCGATGTATAACGTAATAGGTTAGTACTTTTCCAATTTTTGTTTTCAGTTTTATCTTTCAATGTCGGAAAAATTCGTTGGTTGGTTTGAAAATTTAAGAGTAAAACTTCAACCAAAATCAAAAAAGTAAAAACTTCAACATTACACATCAATGTCAGATAACGTATGCAAAAAGAATCTTTTAAAACTATCGGAATGCACACCAGACATTTGTAGAAAACAAGAAAACGCTACCATTGGTTTAAACATTCGCTTACGAATAGCGTATGCTGACTAGTGTAGTGTTGGCTGTTAAGAGCTTGTCGAAACCAAACACACAATGCTACTCTCAGCTGAAAATAATTTATTTTGGAAACCGAAATGGAAAGTGCCGAGTCAAAAGCCCTAAATGAGCTTCACTGAGGTAGTCTCTATGCACATAGGACAATAGTGTGTATTCCGTTGAACCCAACACACCGTGCAGTCCAAAGTAGGTAAGCTACTGAACATCCAGACTAGACATAACGTGATTAGAGCAAGTGCATCTCACTGACGCGTCTCTATTCATTATGTAGTGTGGCAATGGATGTGTTCTGGTATGGAGTGAAAAAGGCACTGAAAATAACTTTGCGTTTTACCACAAATATAAAAGTAGTGAAGTGAACTGATGGTCAAGACTGGAATCAGAATAGGTGGATGTACGTACCTGTATATTAACCTCTTAACGGTCGAGCCCGTGATATTCACGGGCTGTGTAGGATACTTTTTAAAAATTCAGATTGCTTGATTCCCACCAGTTTTTTAAAACAGTGCAATTGGCTTTATTCTGTCATTATGTTATCTGCTATTAAGTTAGGTGAATATTTCTACTTCAAAAAAAAAGGGGGGGGGGCAATCAAACAATCTGAATAATAATAATAAAAAGTAGCCTGCACTTATCGGACGCGACTGTTAACGGGTTAACTAGAATGGCAGTTTTGCGGCTCAAAAGTATACAAACGAGATACTCAGACATCATAACATGACTTACGCTTCATCGGTGACTTAAACTACATTGGTGTTGATTTTTTAATTAGCGATAATACAAGACCTCGCACAGCTCGACTTGTGGGGAACATTCTGGAAATGAAGATAGGTGTGGAGTACTCGGACAACGCATTGCAGCTAGACCGATGCTTCCATTGACTGTCCAGGATTTAAAATTTTCATTTTTTGACGGATGAAACAGAATTTCCTAAAGCTACACTAACAATCTTCTTACATACATGGAAGCCAAGTGTTTAGAAGTCATAGCTGTCCTAGAGAACAACACAATTGAATATCGTTTATCACCTTCAAACAGTAACTTCTTTAGTCATTATACAGGAACACAAATTGCTACCTTACAGCTATTGTTCGTACTCTTGTAATAATTTCAAAACATTAAATTTCTCATCCATATTTCTTTTTCGGATTTTTTTTTTTGTATTATGCTTTAATTATACTATTTCTATTTTATGCCCCACTAATTTCTATTTTATGCCTATGTATACTACACATTGTTATAAAATGGAAATTATATATAGCCGTCGCACATCGTTTTCCCTTGCTCTCCTTATTATTTTGAGTACTATATATACATTTATAAGTATTAATGATAAGCATTAAAGATCTATTATGGTTGAGATCAATTTCAAAAAATAAATGCTACATCAGAAGTTTCAAACAACTCACTCAACCACGTGTCACATAGATACCAGTATTTTCACATAGAAGTCTTCACCTAATTTAGTTGCAGAATTTTCATAAACTTTCTGCGGTTAAAAAAGGCGAATTTTACTATATAAAAAAAGGGGCAGCTATGCGGCCGGCCGTTTAGTTGTGCAAAACCCCTAAGGTACACTAACAACCATACGTTTCTGCGCCAAATTTTGATTCAATAAATCGGCTTATTTCAATTGCATCGTAAAAGGTAATATATGACTCGTGTTTTTTTTTTTTTTTTTTTTCTGTCAGTAATCTAATTAATAAAGACGGCAAACTTAATTAACTAGTGTTAGGAGGGTATTATATAAATCTTTATTTCCTCAAATGTTCAAACAAAATAATTCCAATCATAAAGACTGAAAAAAAAGGTAAGATACCAAAAAAACATGTGCTAAAATACAATAAATTCAATAACGGTCACATAACCTGAATAACTGATATGTAAGAAGGGTGTCATTGATTTTTAAAATAATTAGCTCTAAATCTTAATTGTGTAAGTGTATTATAAATTTTTACAAGGGAACAAAAATCTTTTAATGTTTTGAGTTAGAATTACCTCAATTAAGAATATTTTGCATTGTCAAACATTAAACATAATGCCTCTCATTAGTGTTTCCGAAATCATTTACGACAAATAAAGTTTGAATTTTTCAAAACTATCAGCTAATTAAAATGAAGAGTTCAAAAATAAGATAAGTTTTGCATTCTGATTTTTTTTCTTTCACCAAGTTTATATCAATGACTACAGTAAACCAAGCATTAATTGTGCTTTGTATTTGCCTAAGGATTTTAAATTGCATAAAAATTCTGAACATTGATTAGACAAACACGAAAGAAAATTTCAAACAAATGTGATCAAAATGGAATGATGAAACAGAATGTTTTAACAGAAAAATAAGAGAAAATAAACGTGTATTCTCAATACTGTTGGATATCATGCTTCTCAAGCAAAAACCGAACCAGACCCGATTTCGGTCCCTTCTCGAGTTTTGTCTGAAAATGAAAACGAAACTCTCTCTAATGAAATTTTAATTTATTAATATATATCTAGATACAAAAATATTATTAATTAATATATTTCACAAACACACATACCTATCTTCAGCGAGACTTTTACTTATGTGAAATGTGCGTGAATGTGCATATGTTTGTTTCCCATAAAAACAAATATATGATTTAATCGTTATTTGAAAAAAATTTTTATAATTTAAAATTTGAGGCATTTATTCAATATTATTTTTATAGTTATTCATGCAGTAAAAAGTTTTCACAAACGGATTAACGTCGTAGGAATAATTAACTTCACCTGTGATATTAAACATGTGAACATTGAACATTGAACATTGTGTTATTAATGATTAACTTCACCATACATGTAATTTCATTCAAGTCTTTAATTGAAAGCGTCGGGACAAGAAAGTGCTAAGCTCCATTTGTAAACTTCCGATATATATCAGTTTGAAAGTTATATCAAATAATCAAATCAAGATATATTACATACAGTTTTTTTGCCAATGTCTTAGTAACATTTGAGATATTCTGAATAACAATATGGCATTACTTTAATGATATTACGATTACGTTCTTTGTAAATTAGCTATCTTCATTGGGGGCTTAAATGTCTGGGGCAAAAACGAAACCTGGGACATATGCTGCCACCAAGACCCAATAGAAACAAATAATATCTAAATATTATAATTTACAATAACAAGCAACAGATTACAGTATTAGATTTATTTCACCAAAAATGTGGCTTGGCACTTTGTTGCCACGATCCCCTCAATTATTATACGAGAAGAACAATTTATTTCCAACTATTAAGGTTGAGAATTTGTCTTTTAAAAAGACGTTGAATTATGAAAAAAAAAAGGCTCTGCACGTTAAGTCCAATTTTTGAAGTAAAATGAGTTTTATTCAAGTTAACTGTATAAATCATATTTCGCAATCTTTTCATATACATATTCATTCACATATCCCATCTCCAATTAATTCTCATTTCTTACCTTTTATATATATATATCTCACTAACATTTCATTAAAAAAACTATTTTCTGAACTATCATCTGTATGAAAGGCAACATTTTTTCTACGCCTTTTTAATCTAAACTATCCCATGTTGACAACAATATCTCTAATAATACAAAGTCCTTTCATTTTATGAGAAATATTTCTAGTATCAAGTTAAATTAGTACAATTTAAATAGAAAGATGACATTTTCTAACAAGACAGGACTAATTAATATTACATTTTGCTCTAAATGTCAAATCTAAATTTGCGTCTTGCTTGTATTTTCTAATGCAGCTAATAAATTAATGTCAGTTTCATTTAGAAAGCGAATTATATATGACTTTTATATCAAATGACAGGATCCAAACTTCCTACAACTTAAAAAAAAAGAAATCAAGATAATATTAAATGAAACAGAGTTATTTACGTAATAAATATTTAGGACATTACGTTAAAACAGTTACAAAATAAACAGACTAATCTGCCAATTTAAAAAATTAATTAACCTGATTTGATAATGTTATTTTAAAACAGTTGCTCTAACCTTCAATATGCCTACTACTTGAAAGTAAATTTCTGAATAATTTTATTTTTCCACAAAAATGTATATATGTGTTTGAAATCAATCAATAAAACGGGACCCGCGAAAAATGTTTGAAACTTTATAAAATAATTTAATATATTTACCTTTAAATGATACAAGATGACCCAAAATTAGTAGTTGAATTTAAAAACTAATAACTTTTCACTTAATTATCTTATCTTTTCTTTCACTTTTAGAAGTTGAATACATTTCACCATGCAGAGATACACGGTTGAACAAATGTAGCTATGGACTCTAGTAAAAATAAGAATAAGAAAATAAAAGAAAGACTTTTAAAATGATTCGCATAAAATGTTATGGAAAAGCACAGGAAGAAAGCCTGTTTTTAAAACGTCTATTTATTACTTAATAGTTCGTATTTTACAATGGCTGCATTATATGATTAAAATAATTTAGAAAACATCTTTACATAGCACATCATACTTTTTTACTTTCAATAATATAAAAATTCTATTTACATAAGTGCTATTTAATTATAAAACAGAATTAAAGAATTTTTCCACCACAGAAGCACTTAATGAAACAAAGAAAACGATGCCTACCGGCACCGTAACTGAAGGGGAAACACTCGATGAAAAGTAAATATTTTCACTTGTACTTCCAGTTTCTAAACCCCAATACATCAAAATTATAAAACTGACATCACGTCAAAATGTTTTCCCCTAAAAAGAAAGAAAATAATGCTCTGCTTTCACATTATTCGATTGTGAGGAGGAAATGTTATGAAAGGTTGCCTGGATAATTATGAATTCATCAAAGTGAGGCCAGGTGTTGAGTGTACAATAAAAGTGGAGGTTATAAATAAAACTATCATTTATTCCATTGTCCGATCAGCAATGGTAGTTACAATTCGAAAATCAGGAGCAGCCGATAAAAGACGTGAAAAACCAAATAAAAATTGTGCCGTGGTTATAGTTATTCATAAAAGATCCAAGAACATGACAATCTTAATAACCAACTTCTTTTATCTATAAAAAATGAACAAGAATATTATCAAACCAAGTCTCAGACAGCATCAAAGAACATGCTGTATACATATTCTGACGCATATACTTATCTTACCGACTAAATTAATCCGGTTTTTCAGAGGCGAGCTGTGTATGTAGATCTCCTTGGTTCTTTTTCGTGGATACATTTATTGGCACTACCCGCAGTTTGTCAACTATGTCAATTACAATCATCAACACCTTGTTTGAAGTGTGACTTGAATAGAGATTTAATGGGCCTTAACTACAAGAATTTATCACTTTTTCTTCTTTTTCTTGTTATTGCTTTGACATTCGTTTGTTTAGCAAATGCCACTAGTATATGTTCTACGACCTTCGATATGTTCTTCACAAAGTAAGTAAGAGGATAATGTTATTATAAGGATTTGTACAAATTAGTAGAGGGAAAAGGGAGAGTCGTGTTTTAGGGCTTGATTGTAATTTTATGTTAAAATCTAGAGGATGTCACTGGGTTATTATCACTATCATAGAAATGAAACGCAAATCTCAGACGTGACATGGATGTCTGATCTGAAATTTGACATTATAGACTGGTAAAGTCAATATTAAAGCTTTTGAACCATGTAGTATGTCATCTCTACATACAGTCAGAAAAAGGTGTAGAGAACAAGTCGTTTTAAGTACTTATGATAAATGTGGATACAATGTGTTTCTTCACTGAACGAACTATAATTTCTTCAATAACCAGTTGGGTCCTTTAGAGGTTTGCTAAACATGACATGCCTGTTTCATAAATTATAAAAACAGAATTTATTTTTCGCCTGATTTTTATCTTTACTAAGCTACAGTTTTACAGTTTACTAAGCTAACCTGCGAAGGAAATAATACTAAAGGACAATTCTAGCGTAATTTGATAAGGCTCATAAAGCAAAAAGTTCAAAATAACTTTTTATGCATTTACATTAAATCTTTGTAATTTGACATTTCATTAAGAAATATATTTCTTACGGGGAAAAAATGCATACTCAATTATCTTGTTAAACTTGCATAATCTTGTCAAGCTGAATATCTAGGTATTTCAGTTGATGAAGACACTTAGAATGCGAAAAAGAAGGAAAAACAAATTTTTTTAATAGCAAGAATATTAATAAAAGTAAAAATTCTACAAGGAATTTAATTCATAAAACGTTGTTTTCAAATAAATTGCAAACTGTAAAACTAGTATGTTTTGTGCTCATCTATAATCTTAAAGAATAAATCTTAACTCTTCAACGCCAATAAGTAAACTTATAAAATTTGTTTTTCAAATTCATAGGTCGTACTGTATTGTTTTCACTAAAAAAGTAATAAAAAAGAAATTTTTATCAAAAAGCACATGTAACCTATAGTGTGACACACAAATTTAAGATTACATCAAAGCAACAAAAATTAAACAAACATTTGAAATCCTACAAATATCAATTCAATATTTAGTTAAATTTAACATTCAGGCTAATATATATATATATTGTATTGTAATTATGGGTTTATCTATTGTCGATTATTTATGTGGTTTAATGGTTATTATTTACAAAATTTTTATTATAGCTATCTATCTATCTATCTATCTATCTATCTATTATATATATATATATATATATATATATATATATATATATGAACATGGAAAACTTAGAACCATCCAAATATGTTAGAACAAATCTGCAAAATTTTGTTTATTTTATTTTAACTTTGAATGATCGAATTTGAACACGAATGATTATATATATATATATATATATATATATATATATATATATATATATATATATATACATTTTTATTCCAAAAGAGAAAAACAACTCAAGTGTTTGGTTGTCTGGAAGAAGTACAAAACTTCAGAAAGTTATAGTATCATATCAGAAAACCCGAGAAATATGGGACTTTTTCTATGATTAGTTAAATTCTTCAAGATCCCAATAAATGCACCATGGTACACAATCACTTAAAATCTAAGCCTAGAGGTCCTTCCAGAAACGTGTCACATAGAAGTGACAATCGGCGTTGGTGGTTTAAACAATTGAACAAAACTTATATAAAGTTACGGTTTTAGAACTTTTCTCCAGAACTTTTGTTATATTTTTTAATTAATTGCATTTCTAGTTGAAATTATGAAGTAAATACTACTCTACTCTTGTGCTATTATGTATTTTACCTTTTGCTAAAATTAATAATTAATTTCAGTGTCATGAAGAATTAATTTGCATCAAAATTTTTTGTTGATTTTAAAAGGTAACATGACGCCAAAATCGTAAAAAAGGGTTCATAATTATAAAATCTAGAAACAACCTTCTTATCTCGAAGTTATTTGCCACAAAAATTTCCGAAAGGTTCGCTTTATTTAATCGCAAATTTTCTGTCATTAAATGAGGCAAATTAATCTTATTCTAAAATAGTGGTAGATTGGTGGCCAGAGGGCCACATGTTGAGCATTACTAATATAATCAATTAATTTTTGAAACGTTCAACAGTATTTACAGCTTTCCACACGCAATATGATTTTCCTGACTACTGCAAACAAAGCTTGATTGAAAGGTTAAATTAAATCACGAAGTCATTCCATAATTTAATTAACTAATGAAATTCCCAACGAAAAGTTTTAACATAATCTCTGCGTAAAATCATTCATTCAATCATGTTGATAAATAATAATTTATATTTAAACTAAATGAACATGGAAAACTTTGTCATCTGAACGGTAATCTATTTAAAGAACCATCCAAATATGTTATGAAGTTAGAACAAATCTGCAAAATTTTGTTTATTTTATTCTAACTTTGAATGAATGGTATTTATATTTCAAGTTATAAAATAAGTGCTATTTTACTCTTGTGCTGTTATATGTTTCAGAAAGAAAAATATCAGTCTGATAAGGAGTTAACTTTCATAATTTTTTTTAGTTTATGTTCAAAGTCTTCATAATGCCAAATTCCTAAAAATAAATATCCGGTTTGAAACTATATAATCAATCGATATTTGAAAAGTGCATTAATATTAAAAGCTTTAACATATAAATAAATAAGGAGTTAACTCGCATCATTTTTCCTAGTTTATGTTCAAAGTCTTCATAATACCAAATTCCTAAAAATAAATATCTGGTTTGAAACTATATAATCAATCGATATTTGAAAAGTACATTAACCCTTTATATCCTGAATTAATTTTCCAGCTACTTTTTAATTGTATTTTTGCATCATTGGATAAGTTTTGGTGCAGAATGAACATAGGAAAGAGGAAAATAATTTTTATAGTGTTTTAGTGGCTAATTATGCAACTGTAACCACCATAAATTTTTTACCCTATGATCAGAGGCGTAGCGTCAAGGGGGGCACGGACCACTTTACTACCAGTATTTTTATATACTATATTTGGCCTTATTTAATTCATACCGTCCAAAGATTAAATAAGGCTAAATGTAGTATATAATTATACTGGTAGTAAAATGATCGTGCCCCCCCTGACGCTACGCCACTGCCTATGATATAAAATAAAATAGTAAATTTCAAATAGTAAACTTCAAATAAAATATAGGAAATGTTCACCTGTAGAGTATAGAAAACAATAGAAAATAATAGTGCTAAATAACCGGTAATAAACCACTAAAATTACTCAAATGAAGAACAACATGCATGTCAATTCTATTGCAAAATGGATTTCGAATGTAGCGTGGCAAATGTAAAATCCCTACAATGCAAAGGAAGAGGATATGTGCTTGAATTTGCCATCTCCTGCCTGCTGTCAGAAATAAACTCTTTGTGCCATTGTGAATACCGTTAGGAAAACAGGTCATATTACGAATATATAGGTGTTTTATTAAAGTGGTACTTATAAGTACCGTCAGGATAAAAAGGGTTAATATTAAAAGCTTTAACATATAAAGAATGAAGTGTTTGATGATTCTAAGCAAAGTGTGTCTGAAAGATTAAAGTTATCATATATTATAATACAATTAAATCCTGTGTGTATGTATGTAATGTGTGTGTATATGCAAATTTTATCTAAAAAAGGCTCTAAAAATTTTGACTAAATTTTGCAACCTACCGTTTTCGGGTACGAAAAGACCATTGAGCTAGGTTACATGTTCCAGAAAATTCGATTAGAGGGTAATTTTGTGGTCACTACTATTCAATGCATTTCAATGGGAATGAAGGTTGAAACTGTTATTAAGTTATTTAACAGTTGGCAGTAAACGAAGTCGCAAAGTTGGCAACATCTCGCCAAATTTGAAGCTATTTGGCAATATTTGGCGACGTAGTGAGATTTGGCGGGAAAATCGATTTTCAAGATTACCAATGCCAAAACACATGCTTGGCGCTAAATGGAAGAATGTCGCCAAGTTTGCGACTTTTCCACAAATTTTGGAGACATCTGGCGAAAAAATTGGCTTTTAGAATCTAAAGGAATTTTCAAGAAATTCCCAATAGGGGCCGAGATACATGATTCAACCATGATTTATTGTTATATCGAGTTGAGCACAAGGATAATGTCTTACCCGCTGGTTTTTCTAAATAGGGAAATTTCATCCCGTAAGTTTAATTACTTAAGGAAGTTTCTAATGAAAAAGTTTAATATATCCTACGCAAAAACGATTTGCTTCGCCATGCTTGTAAATAAGTAATTATTTTTTCTACTAAAAAAGAAGGAAACTTTCTCATCTAAATGTTTTTTAAACGAGGTAGAAACAAAATGAATTTAGTTACGTAGTAGTGATAAAAAAGGGGAAAAGAAACTTTTTACGTTTGGTCTGACGCTTATATACAGTTAGAGATTTTTGCCATTAAAATTGAAACAACCAAAAGAAACATATACGTTATAAATAAAAAATATTTCTACAAAACAGAAAAAAAAAACTTACAATTTGTTAAATTTAATGAAATTTGTATTTCAAGTAATATAGTAAAGAATAATATACTTTTGATCTGTTATCTATAACAATAAGAGAAATAGTTTTTTTTTTTTTTTTTTTTTTTTTGTGTGTGTGTGTGTGTGTGTATGTGAACCTTTTTGTTTGTAGTTATGCACCTCGAAGCCGGTTTTTGGATTAGATTTTTAAAAATTAATTAAAAACTAAATCAAAAACTCCTCAAAAACTCCTCCTTCTTCTTCTTAAAATGGCACCAGCTGGTAGTTCAGGAACTGGCGAGCAGTGACGATTCGATGGCCGAAAACGGTTCTTTTTTCGCGTTTTTCGAAGCCTCCATTGGCTTGACTATTCAAAATACGGAAACATAAAATGTACCAAATCACATCTATGTACCTTAACCCCTTGGGGACGAGCGACGCATATACGTGACGCATAAGATGCTCAGAATCCTCGATTACTCCCACCAGTTATTTTTTATTGCAAACTTTGCCTTATGTAATACTAGCATTTCTGCGATTCAATTAGGCAAAAAATTCTGTTTTGAAAAGCCGGTTGTAAAAGATTAAAAATTCTGTAAAGGACGCTCGTGGCGAAGGGGTTAAGCTTTCTAACGGTGCAATTCATTAAAAAAAGTACTGACGTTAACCCTTTCATAAGAATTATTTTCGAAATTTGATCAGTTTCGAATTTGTGTTAAAACACCCCCCCCCCCTAAATTTATATGTTACGGATTATTTATTTATACGGGATTATTTATTTACGGATATTTTATTTATTTATTTATTTTTTTTTATAAATTAATTCAATTTTGTTTCTAGTTATGAAATAAATATTATTTTACTTTTTTGGCGTTATAGTTTAGAAAAAAAAAAATAGTACGATAAGGAATTAATTTACATTGAATATCTTAGCTTAGTTGAAAGTTTTCATGAAGCTAGAATCCTAATGATAAATATCTGGTTTATAATTATATAACCAACATTTTTTAAAATGTTCAACAACACTTAAAATTTTAACACTAGGTCGACCAGTAAGAGACTCCGAACATATAAATAAATAACATATTCCAACCAGAAATTTCTACATAAGAAAAAGTTAAATACTATATACTGCATAGAACGAAGTTAAATAAGTCAAATAATAATTTTAAAAAATCTGGTGTAAAATATTTTCATAAAACTTGAGTAAAATTTCCGTATAGTAGTGTAGTGTAAATACATGCAATATGCTTGATTAAGGAGAATATAGTATGATTGAAAGATTAAATATATATCTATCGCAATCGAGAAAAAGTCATTCCGTTAGTTTAATTAACTAATGAAATCTCTAACGAAAAAGTTTAACATATTATCTGCATAAAATAATTCGCTTAATCATGCTGATAAATAATTAATTATATTTCTACTAAATAAACATAGGAAACTTTCTAATCTGAACGTTATTTAAATCAACAAGTCTATATCATATTCAAATGAGATAGAAACAAAGTCCCTTTTATATAATGAAAGTTCGGTGCTTTAGGAATGAATAATGTGTTTTAATGCGTATATCTTTTTGGTGGTAAATATTTTCCCAATCAATAACTAAATCAGCGATATAAATTAGTAGCTCTTATCTATTTAGATAGGTTGAAAACTTGAAAATTCCATGCATAATCGAACAAGTTAAGAAGGTTTGAAAATATAATTTTATACACAATAATTTATTAATTTTCATGGCTCTTTCAAAGTTCGTAATATGCATTTTATTAAGTTTTTCCCATGTGATATATTTTTATACAAAGTTACTATTACCATTTAGTATTATTTTATTACCAATTATATTCTAATTAAACCACTATTTTAGGTAGGTATAAAATTTTAAAACAACTTGTACATTATCAATTAAAAGAAGGTTTGAAAATGTAATTTAATAATTTTCATTGTTCTTTGAAAATCCTAATTACATTTTCCCCATGTGATGTATTTTTACGTAAATTTACAATTACTGTGTTATTAGCATTTATAACAATTGCATTATCTTAGATGTGAAAATTTCTGGTACATTTATAATTTTAAAAGTTAAAATATTTAAGTTTCATAGATCTTTATTAATACCCATTTTACAAAGTCTTCCTCTCTTCCCCACTGGATAAATGCACACAGATTTTTACTATTACAAATTTGTATAGGTTATATAATCACTAACAACGTTAACAGTATTATTTTTTGAGAGTTATAAATGTATACATTTATAAATGTAATTATTAAAAATTTCAGTTAATCGTCTTTAGAGACAAAGTTTTGATTTCTATAATAATAGGTGTTTCGGTTAATGTCGATTTTTTTACAAAATTTGAGCCTTTATTTCCATAATAAATTAAATTACCTTATTAATCAAAGTATTGTCCATCGTTAGCAATGTATTTTTCCAATCTTTTTGGAAAGAGATGGATTCCATGTCGAAAAAACAACTCACCTTTTGAAGCAATCCATGAATCGACCCAATTTTTGACTTCTTCGAAAGAATTGAACTGCTATTCTGAAAGTCCGTGCTGCAACGATCAAAATAAGTGGTAGTCCGAAGGGGCTAAGTCTGGTGAATACGGCGCACGGCGGGTGGAGTAAGACATCGTATTTAACCTTTTTAAAAATAGATTTTACACATTTCGAAACATGGGGCAGGGCATTGTCATATTGGAAAATGACTTTATCTTGTCTTTGAGTGTATTTTGGTCGTTTGGGGCAACATTCAGTGCTTTTGCCAATCGTTTTAACATTTGAGTTAAGTCTTCATCCAATAATGCTTGCAAATCTGCATCTCCAAACTTTTTCGGCTGTCCTGAATGCTCCTTGGCTTTTGTATCAAAATAAACACATTTAAGGAGTTCAAACCATCGTCCATAAGTTCTTTGGATTAGAGTATGTTTACCATAACCTTCAACCAACAATCGATATCTTTCAGCAGCAGTTTTCTTCAAACGAAAAAAGGTTACTAAACTTTTCCTGCAAAACGTCTTTTTCTGGTACAAAATTCGACATGACATATTCAAAGCTATCTAAAAATTTTGTTTTAATGGCAATTAATAACGAATTGTCTCTTGATGGCGTATATTTACCCTCCAAAACGCCATAGACTTCCTTAATCTACACCAACAAATGTACTAGTAACGACATCTCTTAGCAAAATAGACATTGTTAATTGAAACCCATATTAGCATAATAATAATAATTATATTAATATTAATAATAGTTTAAGGCGTTCGGGGGTCATGGTCCTGACTGATATTTTACATTATTACCTCTTAAATGTTATTTTATACGGTGAAACATATGAAAACGAAACCTTTAGCAGCCGAAAAAAATTACGTTTCAAATATGTTTCTGATTTAGCAGGCACATTTGTATGGTATTCCTTCCATAGAAACCATGGAATTTTTTTTGTTTAAGACAGGATTTCATATTTTTACTGTATTCTGCTGTGGAATTTATAGTATTGTATGATTGGAAAAACTGCTACTCATGCTGTAAAACTCTGGTTCCCCTCTGAACACTGAAGTAAATCAGCATGAATCATATTTAGTATTTATGGTGATTGCCTGAGAAAAATATGTACAGTTTTGCCCGTGTAGCTACTATAAACTTGTATGTAAACTCGGTGGTATGGCTTACTTCTCGCTGTAAAGTTTTTAGGTGGGAAGAGGTACAGATCTAGGAAATTATTCCACCCGTTTACAATAAAATTGCGGAGACACTCGTGCCGCGGTAAAATTACCATAATTCGTGTAACTTAGCTGTTCCATCATGTTTATTTTAATATCATATTGTTGTAAAATATAATCATCGGCTGTTGTTTATCAAATAAATATATATCAGTGACATTAATCTTATAAAATAATCACAGAATACATATTTTACAGGAACATACCACAAGAAAGCCACCTATTTAAAATAATGTGGAAAATAACTTCATGCAGTTAAAATTGTATAACATATGTATTTTAGTTAATACAGTTTGTTCCTGCATTTTGAATACCTATTTTTATTTTTAAAAATGAAAATATTTAATAAACCATAGCCTGCTAAGTTCGAATTCCCAGACTGAGTCGAAGAGCTGGTCCCGGTTCCTTTGGTCCACCTATTAAAGCGCTACTGACAATGCAGTGAAGCCTGTTAAGAAATAATTGCAAAGGACTGAAAATGAACGTGCATACTTTTGTTTTAGCAGATACATAAAGCGTAAAAAGACAATTTTTTCTTAATACAAAATATATAACATAACCACGCAAGAAGATATGGAATAACTTCTTTCGAATTACTCACGATACAGAAAAGTCTCTTTATCTTCAGAAACCTCAAAAAACATCTATATTTTCAATATTTAAAGAAGCATTTATAAAAACAAAGTTTCTTTTACTGCTACTAATGTTCGGAAATGTTTCCGCTTAATTTTTATAGTGTATTAACCAGTTTTCCGAACCCAATTATACTACTTCTGACTCTGACAGTTTGCCGATGTCCATCTTCGGCCTATATGTATATCCTGTAGCAATTATATCAAAATTGAAGGCGGTTGAGCACGATCATCTAGACCAGTTGACATGGGATAGCTTAGATGCTTGCACTACATCTCTGTACGGCAATTTAAATTATACAAAGTTAAATCAAATACTGTATTTATCCCAAATACGGTATGTTTCATCATTACGACAATATATAAAAATTATTTCTCAATATTCACCGAATGTTTTTGCCTGGAAAAGATAAATAGAAATATGCAATATGAAAAATAAATAAATTCTACAAATTATCTTCGTACACTATCAATGTTTTTTCTTCCCGAAGCGTTAAAATTTTGACATAAATATTTCGGTCACTTGACATCTACAGATATGACGTATTATTGCTGTTATTCGTGTCTTGCATTTATTAATGCTAATATCCAAGATTTATTTTAATGGTCATGACTGATTAACAGGGAAAAATATCCATTAAAATAGTTTACAGATTCTCGAGATTATAAATTTACCGATCCCGAATAGAATGCGTTATGTTATGAATAGTTACTTCAAGATGGATCTCTCTGATACCTTACAGTGGCAATTGAAGACACGCGGAAGAAGCTGCTATGAGATATTTTTCTGAAAAGTTGTTTATTTTGTTTATGAAGTTGTTATCAGGTACACATAGCTTGAAAATTCTGAAAATTATCGTCGATAGAATAAGCTCGAAATCCGTTGTTCCCAAAAAGAAGCAAAAATATGAGGGGTTGTATCAAATATCTGTTGATTAGTGCCAAGATAGCGTACACAATATTGCACGTACTACTATATTTGGATACAACCGTTCATCTTTTTGCTTCCTTTTGGGAACAACGGATTTCGAGCTTCTTCTATCGACGATAATTTTCAGAATTTTCAAGCTATGATTTTGAGACTTTCACAAAAGTTGCTCTATATACTTAGCTAATACATTATGCATATTGTATTTTGATTGCATTCGCGCATGCGCAGTGAAATATTTTTTAGTAAACCTGCTCATTTTTCATCCAATTTTTATTATTTTTTAATTTCCATTGCAGAGTATTATGTACAATGTTGTTTGACATATTTTCTCAAAATAACTTTTTTTTTTCTATTAAGAACTCTGCAAATTATAAGCAAAAAACTTGGCGAAATTTGAGTCGGTTTTTATAAAAACCTTAATTTCTCTTTGAATATTCATGCTATCCTCATAAAAATTAACACAGTATATTACAATAAACCACTTATTAATAATCTCGAGTTTGAACAATTTTGCTACATACGTTTTTACAGGGTAATCCAAAAGATATTCGTTATTTTTCAATTGCGTAAAAAACACAGTCCCCTATGAGGGTTGACAGTCCCCTATGGGGTTTCAGGAAAAAATATTCACGGAAATATATAAGCTATACTATACTGTTTACACACCTGCAGTTTCAGGTTAATTCCCCATGTATTTTTCTAGATAGTTAACAAATCGTCTAAAATCGCAAGTGACCAATCACCTTTGGCAATATAGTGTATATCATATGGTAAAGCTAAAATACTAAAATTCTCATTAATCAAGATATATTTAATTTTTAAAATTTCATAATTTAAATAATAATAATAATTTTAATTGTTACTAATTAAATATTAATAAGTTTTCGGAGGGAGTTTAGTACGACATGATAATAGTCAAAATTTATGATACATAGGATTTAATAAATAATAATAATAATAATACAACAAAAGCTTTCACTTCAATTTTCTCGAAATTTAATTTTTGTTATAAATTCAGACTCAAAAATGTTCACATTCTAATTAAAAAGTTTACGCATACAAAAGTTTGCACGTATACATACCTAACACAAAGGAATATCAGAAAACTGTCAAAAATATTATTTAAAAATAAAGCATTCAACAAAGAAGATGTAATGCAAATGTTTATTTAAAATTAATATATTCTGAATACAATTACAACAATCACATTACACTGAAAGCTTTGAGTTATAACCCGCTCCAATGAAAATAAACGTGAAGCTGAAAATATTGAAATATACATAAATAATTCCTAAATCTAACAACACTTTAAACAGCATTGCAGACTCTCTTCTCTTTAAATGTTTCCCCCTTTTTTTATAATGGTCTTCTCCAGTATTTGTGGTTTTAGCTAAGTAGTTGTTTTAGTTTTAAAATTTCTGCAAAACAATTTAATCAATGCGAAAGGATAAAATCACCAATCGATTCTCTCTCAAAGGCCGCGTCTCGTTAAAAGATGGAATATTTTATGGACATTTTAGAAGGTAAAAACATTTTTTTGCATATAATTTTGAATTAATTTGATTTTTCTTACAGAATATAGATTTGCTTCTATTTTTGTGCAACTTAAAATATGAATATTTATTAACATAAGGATTTATGGAACAAAAATGTAATCTCGGCTGTTAATATTTTGTCACGAACATTTTCCACTTCACAAGTTCCAAAGATTGAATTCAATCATGAAAAAAAAAATACATTATCGCGTTATATTAATATTTTATACCCCCCCTATTTAATTATAAAGGAAGAACATATGCTCTCTTTTAACGTATATCTCATTACATTTATTAGTTGGTACAGAAAAGCAATCTTGCTTTTATTGTAAATTAAGGAAGTAATCGTTTGTACTATTATTTAATTACTAAAAGTAAGCATATTCTTTAAATTAAGACTGCAGTGATCGTCTAGATTTAAATTAAGTAAATGTTTGCATTGAAATAAAGTTTTCTATTTTATCGAGACATTAATATATTATATATATTCTCCGAGAATAATTAATTGTACTTGAAATGATTTCGTGACCCGCGTGACGTAAATTTTGATTGGTCAAAAGAATTTATAGAAAGACATGGCAAGCTTTTTATTTTCCTAAGACGTGGCGAGCCTGGCATTGTATCTAAGTTAATTTTTTTATTTACATGGCTAACGCTAACGCATCCAGTCGAGAATCTGCAAGTTCTATAATGCGGATTGTGATCATTTTTACAAAAACCTCCAATCTGACAATATGCTCTACATATATTCTCACTCTCTTATAAATAAAAAGATTGTACTTTTAAGCATTTCTCTTCAGAATACTGTCAAATGGTATAAAGATAGTGAACTACATGTATGCAGTATACATTAATGCAGCAATTCTTAGATGAGTTCGTTCACCATAAGTTTCATCTAAAAAAAAATCACGTTGGTTTTCAATTGATGGAATTGGTTGATTCTCGCAATAAAAATACACGGAATTTTTAACTGTTTTGGTAAGCTTGAACAGGGGCTAGATTTCCATTAAGAATAATCAAGTTACCTTAAGCAAATGCTCCAGATTGTAGACCTTGTCCATTAAGCCAGTTAAAAAACCAGGATATATAATTAAGGTGACGAAATGTCTTCATTTTCTCTAGACAGTGTTCATTTTGAAGACATTTTAATCAGTTTTGAAAAATAATAATGATACGATGATTAAAATTAGAATAAGCTGACCAGATGGCCAGCTTTTTCTAATCAGGTATCACGTCAGATATAAATATGTCTTAAAAATGAACAGAAAATGAGGACACATTTTGATTACTTTATTATAATAGTTAATAATATAATATTTTTGTTCTCTCAGATTATAAAATCTGAGTTTTATATGTACCATGCACAAGTATTAATTTTAAGTATATATATATAATTATGTTTTTCAAAATATACGATTCACTTGTGAATTTTAATACTGATAATCATCCGTCTAAATTTATCGAATATTCGGAATTAAAATCTCGATATTTTTTGTATAGTAAGGAAGAAATTCAAATTGACATTCCTACTTTTTCTGTATTGCAATAAAATTATCAATATTAGCTAACACAAAATTTAAAAGATGAGATAGTAAGACTGGCCAATTTAATTTCCTTACAAATATTAATATTAATATTAATGATTAATTATTCGTTAAAATTTACAGTAGGGTGAGATTAGAAATTCAGCTAGTAAGAATTAGAGGTCAGTATACATGTTGTTATCACTATGTTATAAAAACCTGTAAAAAAATGGAAAATGGAAAAGAAAAAATATTAATAATCATTATAAGAAATAATCTTTGCAATTTTATTAAATATTTCTGGAGTCAATAATTTTTAAAAATTAAAATCTTTAATCTAAAAAAAAAGAAGAAAGAAGAATTTTTTTCAATCTTATGGAAATGGAATAGAAAAAAAAGTATTAATACATATCCACATGTATTTTATATTATTTCATATGCAGAGTGATGTTTTACAGCTTACAGTTTGTCGTTGAATAAAAGTGGCTATTTTTCTCCTATGTTTTTTTCTGGAATCGATTCCTCGGCTGCGGTATTATTTAATAATATATATTTTACCTACATAGAGTAAAAACGCAATAAACCAATTAGGTTCGTAACCTTCCCTGTTCATTTGTGATTATTTTAATAATTTTATTTAGAGCAATTTTATTCTGATAATAAATAAAATTATAATACATTACTGAAGCAAATCGTAGGGCATGCAAAAATAAAAATAAATTTCTCCGATGAAGATGTTTCATTTTCTTTCTTGCTTATTATTTTCTAATGCAATGAATTAATTAAAAAAAGAAAGTAGTTCGACATGTATCACGGGTTAGGAAGTGTGTCATTATCTAATTATAAACAGACATTTTTTCTTTGTTTTTAAAATTCAGGCATTGATTTATACATTAGGAAATATGCAGAAAGATGCTTGCACATTTAAATTGCGTTTCAGAGAAACATAAGTGTAAATACCACTTGCAAGAACACGCTTACATTTCCAAAAAATCAAATAAACAAATCTCATTTGCATTTAAACACCTTAGATTGAATAATTTTAAGCATGGAATAAGAGGCATACAAAATGTAAACAAAATACGAAATTGTTCAGAAGAAAAAAGTAAAGAGAAAGTAAAGCGTTTTACGTACATTTACCGAATATTTCAAGCATGGGTAGGTATTTGTTTTATTTTCAAACACCGTCAAAGACGGACTGTGGGTTTATGTACAGGTATATTGCCACCCGCGTAATTGGCGGAAAACAAGCTTCAACAAAACTCTTCATGCAGGTTAAATAACTGGATTATAACAAATAAGAGAAACTGCTAACGATATTCAAATATAAAAAGCCGTTAAGAAAGGAAGATTCAAACAGAGTAAGTAATACACCATGGAAAACAGTTAAAATTTTCCAAGTGTTTAACTGTCCAATAATTCATAATGTTTGAAAGTTAAAGATACTTTTCACTTGTTCATTCTATGAATCTAATATTTAAATAAAACTATTATGTTGATGCAAAAGTTCTGTCGTATTTTAATACCTAATTTTAATATCTTTAATACCGGTAAAATTTTAATACCTGATAATTTTATTATACTTGATTGCTTTGAACTGATGGGTAAACTTATCAGGTATTAAAATTTTACCGATATTAAAGGTATTAAAATTAATTGTTAAAATACGACAGAACTTTTGCATCATCATAATGCATACAATTTGTGTTTTAAAAGTAGTAAGGTGTATTTATGTACAAGTACAAATTATAAAAATTATTTGCTGTATCATGCTAATAGTACATTAAAAGAACTAAGCAAGCTGGGTTATCAATGTATTTCGTTACAAACCAATGAAATGATAAGTTATGTGGATTATGAGATTGTGTCATAAAAGAAATTGGTAAAAGAAGCACTTCATTATTATTATTATTATTATTATTATTTTGATTCGAATCACTTTAAAAAAGCAATCTTTGAAAATTTCTAAATTATTCCTAGAGGCGTTAATTTTTTTAAAAATAAAATCTTCACAAATCAAACCTCAATTTAATGTTAAAAAATAATTTCTGGGAATCTTTTTCAAATATATAAGGACTTTTTTTCATTCAGAGAAAAATCACATTTTACGTTTTACTAATTTTAACACAAAGTTCTTATGTAGTAATATCTTTACTAATAATGTATTTAAATTGATGTTAAAAAAATCATTTACATAAGACGATTTAAGTATAAAATTCATAAATTCATAGAATTTATAGAATATGTTCTGAAATTAAGTAGTTTTCACATTCTTAATGAAAAACTGCAAAATTCCCCCATTGCCAGGTATCAACCCGTTAAGCTGAGTAAAAGCCGGGCAGGTAGGGGCCTAGTCAGCAGTAAAAAAAAAAAAAAAAAAAAAAAAAAAAAAAAAAAAAAAAAAACTGCAAATTTAGAAATATCTTCTATAAAATTTATTTCAATCATTCACAATATTTTTAATCGAAACGAAATTTGTTTAACTGAGTTTTTCTCAGGAATATACGCGAAAACGTACCTTATTAACATTTAAGTTTGAAAAACATAATTTAAATGATGCCAATATATCGGGGAAGCAAGCTTGATACATCGTTAAGTAACAAGAGTTTTATCTGTTGAAATATTGATATTTCCGACATGCCACCAACATCCCTCAAAATAAAGGAGGAAGGTTAACGAATATATTAAAATGTGCGTTTTATAACACATAGGTAACTCTCTGAAAACCATATCTTATTTTACATGTTTTAGCATTTTCGTATTTAACTGTCAGTGATTTTAAAGTTTTCGCACTGGTGTAATTTGTACACCATTGAAGCTTTATCAGTTGCCGTTTCTGCTTCGTCCTTCAAAATTTTCTCCACATATCTATGTTAAGTGTTTTCTATATATCGCACAACATTGCAATTGGATTAGACATACAATAACTCTTGTAAAAATATTCACTTATTTTTCTAGAAATTTAAAATTTTATGATGTATAAAATATAACGCATGGCGCCATCTGTCGTGGTGATTGGCGCGAGAAGTTAAGTGTTAACAAAATTGTTACACAAAATAATAATAATAGTAAACATAAAAAACAAAGTAAACATTAAAACTGTTTATCTGAGCGTACGTAATGACTGTTACAATAGATCTTTTGGGAAAAGAACGCATATAATAATCTACATGAATAATTCTTACGCATATTCAACTAAATTTATATAAATTGAGATGCCACCATATAATAATTCTTCAAGCTTGGGTAGCTCTTTACGTTATTTTCTCACTTAATATGATAGAAAATTGAGGGTTTACAATGAGGTATACAGTATTGTGTATAATTGGCTAGTTATTTGAAAACAATCTACAAGAGAAAGTCTCCAGGCAGGTTAAGTTTCTGCGTCTGAACCAATTAGAAAGAAAGTTAAACATTTTCAGACATAAAAGGATGTTTAAACCGGAGCGTAGCCTGAAGAAAATACTCATTAGAAAAGTAAACTTTAAAATAAGTATATTTAAAAAATACCGAGCGGTGGTTTAAAGATAGTAAATTGCTTAGCATTTCGAGAATACACACCGACTGAAAGCTTAAGAAATTTTTTGATCGTTAAATTTTGGAATAAATATTAAACTCTATAATTATATACAGCTCGTAGTTTTGAAATAGTGAGGAACAAGTGAAAGGCATTACTAAATTTATGTTAAAAATCTCATATAATATACCCGAAAACACATTAATGATTAAAATTTTGAGCTAAAGACTTTGTATGTTTGGTTTAACCACCCCCCTCCTGCCAAAATGTGGTTATAATTATATAATAAAATTATATATATTTAATAAATCGTATATACAGATTTTAATGATGTTTTTAAAAAGAAAACAATGAAATAGACTATACTGGCAAAAATCACCGGGCAGCACTTACGATTTTACGCATTTTGTCAAATATTTAAAGAAATACTTGACGAATTCTTCTGGAACTTTGAAAATATAAAAAAAAATGCCTGATTTTATCTTTTTCAATGAAGGCTTGATCACAAAGGCTATTAGGGGACCAACCACAAAGTGAAGAAAAATAATAATATTTGGGATCATCCTGAAAACTAAAATGCTGGAAATAATCTGCAGCTAATGCACATGACTTAGGTAGATATTATACAACATTTGTGTTCATTTTATAACAATAGCATGTATATTTATGGAGATATAAAGGTTTCTTAAAAAAAAAAAATCGTATGTTTTTTTTTATAGCATAAAAGGTTTTCAATCAAATTTAAAGCCACTTTTAGAAAACTTGACAAAGTATAATATCATTAGAATATAACTTATTAAATATTGGATGAAATATGGGCATTTGTATGAAATAATTTTTAACTGCTCTTGTGCGAACGATACCAAAGATTATTTATCATGATTGATTTCGTAATCAACTATGTACAGCAACTCATATAAAAAGACCAGTCGAATATAGTGAATATTAAGATATCGGAGACAGTGAGAGCGGAATTTTTGTTGCTTAAAGTAGCTTGGGTGATAATGGATTTCCCACAAAATGTGATTTTAAATTTTTATTTTTTTAATTTTCATTTTGTATTGATACTTTAATTTTTCTTGTAAAACCACCAGAATGAGCCTATTCGAATAATAAAAAAATATCAACATCGAAGCATCCGTTCAAAAAATACTCGTTGACATTCATTAAATTCTAACTCCTTTGTTGGAAGTCACAGTTAATAAAAAATGACAATTTGAGGAAAATCCCTTGTCCAAATCACGAAAAAATCTTTGGTATGGTTCGCGCATACGTAGTTAAAATTATTTCATGCAACTGCTCATATTTCATTTAATATTCAACCAGCCCAGCGGGAAAGACCGAGCTATGCTCGGTCAAATTACCTTTGTGTTCAACTCAATATAACAATAAATTCCCTGTACAACATATAATAACCAGTTATATGTATCCTGATTGGTTGATTTCTGTTTTTGAGACGGTTCTATGGGCGCTGATTGGATGAATCATGTCTCTCGGCTCCTATTGAAAGAATTTCTAGGAAATTCCTGGCTATTCTAAAAACTAATTTTGCGTCTTGACACTTCTTTCATTTGGCGCCAACCATGCGTTTTGGCATTGCTAATCTTGAAATTCGATTTTTCCGCCAAGTCTCGCAAATATCACCAACATCTCGCCAAATCTGACGATATTTGATGAAATGTTGCCAATTTTCCGACTTCGTTTACCGCCAACTGTTCAACAACTTAATAACTGTTTCAACGTTCATGCATTCACATTGAAATGCATTGACCCGTAGTGGCCTCACAATGGCCCACTAATGGAATTTTTTCATACATGTGACAAAGCCCAATGGTCTTCTTGTACCTCAAAACGGTACGATACAAAATTTCGTCAAAATCGTTAGAACCGTTTTTTAGACAAAATTAGCTTGACCCGTAATGACTCCAAACTGACCCACTAATCGAGTTTTCTCGACCACGTGACCGAGCCCAAATGTCTTCTCGTAATCCAAAATGGTAGGATGCAAAATTTTGTCAAAATAGTTTCAGATTTTTTTTTACATAAAATTAGCTTGAACCTGACTCGTAGTGATCCCTCGTGCCCGAAAACGGTAGGATAAAAAATTTAGTCAAAGTTCTTTCAGCCGTTTTTTATATAAAATTAGCTTGACCTTGACCCATAGTGACCCAAAATGATCCTGTAATCAATTTTTCTCGATCATGTGACCTAGTCCAATGGTATTCTCATGCCCGAAAACAGTAGGATACAAAATTTATTCAAAATCGGTTGAGCCGTTTTTAAAATAAAATTAGCTTGAACCGTAGTGACTCGAAAATGACCCACTAATCAAATTTTCTCGAACATGTGATCGAACCCCATGGTGTTCTCGTAATCCAAAACGGCAGGATACAAAATTTTAGTCAAAATCGTTAGAGCTGTTTTTTAGATAAAATTAGCTTGACCCACAGTGACTCAAACATGATCCACTAATCGAATTTTCTCGAACATGTGACCTAGCGCAATGGACTTCCCGTCCCCGAAAACGGTAGGATACAAAATTTAGTCAAAATCGTTTGACTCGTCTTTTAGATAAAATTAGCTTGACCCACAGTGACCCCAAAATAACCCACAAATCGGATTTTCTCGAACATGCGACCTATCCCAATGATCTTCTGGTACCCCAAAACGGTAGGATACAAAATTTCGCCAAAATCGTTAGAGCCGTTTTTAAGATAAAATTTGCATACACATAGACAGGCATTCACACAAGATTTGTTCGTATTATAATGTATGATATATTTGTATTCTAATTGTACTATGTTGTTTTTACTTCATTTTGTTAATTTTTCTAAAACTGGCGTTAAATTTGGTTGAAAGCCTTGCATACTATAAACAAAAACACATGTAAAATTTTCTCTAATAATAATAAAAAAATCGTTATATTTCCATGAATATACGTACTATTCTTACACAAATTAACGCAAATGTTGTACAACATCCACATAGTTCTGAGTTGCGGTGGCGGATCATTTTGCACATCTTATCTTACAGGGTAGACTCAAAAAATATTTTTTTCTTCAATTTGTTTTTTGTTCTGTAATTGACTTCGTGATCAAATCTTCCGGGGAAAATATGAGGTAAAGCATGTTCTTTATATTCCAAAAGTTCTAAAACTGTTCGTCGAGTATTTTCGATAGATATTCCATAGAACTAATAGATATATTAGATATTCGTTAAAATGTCTAAAATCGAAAATCTCCGATGATTTTTGCCAAAATAGTGTACGTAATAAAATTAGATCAAATTGAAAAAAATTCTTATTTGATTTTTTTCGAATTTATAAAATACAGTAAATTATCACTGTAATTAAAGATCTTTTTAAAGTAATGCCAAATTTATTAAGAAAAATTCCTGAATAATAGCACAGGCGTATGATTTTTTTTTCTTCCTTGTGTTTTGGTAATAGTGAGATATAGATAAAGAACGTTATAAAATTTATTTCATAAATCTGACTTAAAGTATCAAAAAATATGTTAATAATTGAAATTGCAAGTTAAATAAATTTGCAGCTTGCAAAACTTACTCTGCCCTCCCGCCAAAAATGGTTTATGAAAAACAAAATATATTTAATGAAACGTGCATGCAGATTTAAATAATATTTATTTTACGAGGGAAAAAAAACGAAAGGATGCAATAAAATTAGACAGAAAATAACAAAAAATCATTATTTGAGTATTTCGAATTTACCAAAAATACTAAATTCTCACGAAATAATTAAACGTCTTTTAAAAAGAAGGCCGCATTTCTTGAACAATCATAGGCATGCGATGAATTTTTTTGTCTGCAAAGGGAGTTTATGGTGTATGTTTTTATGCTGATTTCAGTAAAATTATTTTAAAAATTCTATTGCGTACATTTTAGACCCGAATCGAGAATTACGTTTCTGACTGGTATAAATAAGTATTATTATTATAATAATTAGTATAATTAGAAATAAGCATTTAATAAAATGCATATTTGCATGTACAGATTTTAACGATGTGTAAAGGAAAAATTAAAAAACGAATGAAATAAGGTTGAAAATAACTCAGAATTATTATTTCAGTATTTTGAATTAATAACTAGTTGTAAATTCTCACTAAAAAGTGAAACGTCTTTTGAAAAGAATGCAAAACACATTAATCAGAATTCCTGAATAATATGCACAGCCTCCGGGATGAAATTTTTTCTTCGAAGGTAAGTTTGTTTACAGCGTTTTTTATGGTGATTTCTGGAAATAAGTTTAAAAAAATTCTATCATGTACAGGTTTGTTATTAAGTACAGGTTAATAATTAAAATTGTTATCTAAGGATTCTGTTACAATTGGAAAAATGTTTGATTAACTTCTCTCCCACTTCCCACTCAGCCAAATAGATTGGTTTTATGAAAAAAAAAATATATATTAAATAAAACCCATACTTATCATACTTATATTTTAACGATGTTTTTTGATGATAGCATAAAATTATTTGAGTATTTCGAATTTATAATAAATATGAAATTATTACTAGATAATTAAACGTCTTTTGAAACGAAGACCGTATTTATAAAGTAGAATTCCTGAATAATTACATATCTGCGATGAATTCGTTTCTTCAAAGATAAGGATGACGTATTAACAACCTACTAATATGGTTGAAAAGTGTTTATGATTTCAGTTCGCTCTGTCTGTCTGTCCGTGCCCCAACTTTCATAAATATACTTGTTTGCCATGTATTTAGGTTCATAATAGAACGCTCCCTATTGAAAACTATTCCCTTCCTTTTCCACTTCCCAGTCTATGAAATGAAAATGCTCAAAGCGAATCTTCAACTATATTATGCGAGTTGAATTAAATTTTATTATACTGTGTGGTATGTTTGAAAAAGTATAAATCATGTACAGGGCCGGACAAAAGAATTTGGGTACCTTATCAACATTGGGTTGCATATGCTGAAATAGGGTTTTCAAATATGTTATGCATTTTCTTATTTGATAGTATCAACAAGTTCGACACATTTGGATAAGGATATGTATCCAGTACTAATATCTTCCTTATAAAAAAATTGTATTAGCAAAATTATTTATCCATCACTGTAAATGTCATTCCTGTTTCACGTTTACTTATTTTATTATGAATTTGTACAAGTTTATTTCTTTTGTTTTCGCTCTTTCCGTTCTTTTTAATAGCTTGCCGTTTGCGCACCATTGATCAGTTTTATTTGATTTTTTTTTTATATTTATGTTCCTTCTTTGTTGCAAGCGGCATGTAATTTTCTCATTTAGTTTTAAACTTATTAATTATTAAAGCTTATTTCTCGTTTTTCCCCCTGTGCCACATTACCGGCAAGATTAATTCCGCATTGCCATTCTGCATTAACTTAAAACCCCGTTTTTCCATGATTAAATATTGTAAGTAAAACATTTACTCGATATATATATCATATACGAACATTTTATTCAGTAATGAGATTGATTATGATCATTGTTTATGGTAATAACATTTTATTATTATTTCCTCGTAAAGTGATTTTCGATACTAAGTTTTCTTTAAATAATAAATCGCCGCTGTAGCGATATTAACACAACAAGCTTCTACTGACCGAAATAGGAAGAAAACATCTTGATTAACAAAAGGATGCAATGTTTCAATTATGTTTGCAATAATTAATGAATTTTAAGTTATTTAACATTGACTTTCTATCAGTGTGCTTATTGTGTTCTCAAACATAAACAAATGACATATTTTATAAAATATTTTCTTTGATTAATTTTAATCTGGTATTAATATGATAAGTTGAATAAATAATGGTTCAGAGTAACTATATGGCTTTTCAAAATAATAGCTTGTCACGGCGAGTTTTACGAACACAAACATGATAGAAGAGTCCTGTATTTTTGAATGCACATGTTTAACTCTTCTTAAAAATTTTATACAACTATTATACGTTATAAATGAAGAGAGGAACGCTTTTCCAACTAGGTAAATCATATGCAATGGCTAGAGTATCATAGTTGATATTCATTCCAACAGAGCGAATAATGCCTGGACCAGGACTCGAACCTGGATACTTTGGCTTGCCGGGCCAACGCTCTGCCTACTGAGCTATCTCAACAATATCCTGGCGGCATAATTCATTCTTATTTGTTGGACATGGCTGCGAATTGCAGCGCTAATTTCATTCATCAGAGCTATAACTATAGCATTTTACATGATGAAAGTGATATAAAAAGGAAACTCCTGTATACCATGCCATTAGGTCATAAATGAAGAGATGAAAGTTTTTTCAACAAGGTAAATCATATGCAATGGTTAGATTATCATAGTTGATATTCATTCCAACAGAGCAAAATGATATAAAGTTGATATTCATTCCTCAGTAGGGAAAGCGTTAGCCCGGCAAGCCAAAGTACCCAGGTTCGAGTCCTGGTCCCGGCATTTTTTTGCTCTGTTAGAATGAATATCAACTATGATACTCCAACCATTGCATATATTATAATTTATTTTGTTATTCTGACATATATTTACTAAGTTTCTTACATCGGCATTATTTATTTTGTGTAGCTAGTACTATTAATTCTGACACTGTCAAATAATAATTTTATATTTACCTAAAAATACTGGATTTCAACAAAGCTTTTTAGTAGTTATTAATTGAAGATGTGCATATTACAGTATATATGATTAACCCCTTAACTGCTGTTTTTTTTTTTTTTTTTTTTTTTTTTTTTGGACACCATTAAACTAAAACTAGAGACGATACACCACTTTTTCCGCACTAAAATATTTGCCTCATATAAATGAAAAATGGCTGCCAATTAATAAAGTGAAGATTGCAATTTAAAATTGGTGGTGTCCAAAAGCTTTTAGTAACAAAACAAGCAAACTTTTCTTGTCCTTAACTGAGTTCGGGGTAAACAGTTAAGCTTTTAAAAAACTTGTTCTAAATGTATTTAAGCAACAAATATAATGTTGAAACACTTGTGGTTTTACTTAAGTGTCTATATGTTCATATTATGATAGTTGTGCATATTTAAGTATGGGCTATTTCATTTGCCATTTTGCAATTTCCATTCTATTTTATCTCTTGTTTATTTTTCGTTGCACGCACTTGAAAAAATGTATTAATTCCCCCAGTTAAGAAAATGGATTAATGTTACCTATTACAAAATCTATCAATTCAATTCCCAAGTTAAATTGTGTAGATTACGAATTTTTGTTTTTGTTTTTTATGTGAAGATAAAATTTTGTTTTATTATGATATTTAATCAAATTATTATTTTAGTGTTTTTGCCATTTGGCTCCCGTTAAAAATATTTCCGATAGAATGTGATAGATTTTTTTTTCACCTCAAATTTCTATCACTTAGTCCTTAATCGTAATAAGTGACATTTTCATATATTTTTCAGTTTATTTTTTTTTTATACTTTCTTCTGTTTTGTCCGTCTTTACCTGGCAACATTGATACTGCAGTGAATTTTATCTCACTTTCGATTCACTTTGAAAGTTAGCTTTGAAAATTTGATTTTGTTCTTATCAGGGTATTTCTTTTTAAAGTTTTTTCATGATATTTGAGAACATGAAGTTGTCATTTGTAAATATGAGGATGCCTCTTTTGTTTAGAATAATGAGTTTTAATAAATAAAACAGTGAAACTGAAAAAAAAAAAAATTCAATTGAATATTGTATATGGGTTCAAAGGTAAGGAGCTCTAATTGTTAGTAGCATAAACATTTAATTAAAATGGACGGTTAACTAATGTTTTTAAATTAAACGCAACATCAATTGTGGTAATAAAAATGTATGATTTGGTAATGGTCGTACAACTCAGAAATTGAAATAAATGCAGAATAACAAATTAACTTCGTAAAAACCGAATCAATCACTATTATCAAACTACATTCTTGGAGGACTTTTTTGATATGTTGCATTTATTTAAGCCACATATATGCTGTCTTATAACGGTTACGCACGCACACACACACACACACACACACGCGCGCGCGCACACATATATATAGCAGAACCAGAATTCTACATACCATTTAAACATTAATAAACAAGTGAAAAACAGCAAAACATCGAAGAATTTTTTTTTTAAATATATCAAACCAGAACAATATAATGAAACTAAAAAGGCTGTGGCCTCATCGGCACTGGGTATAACATAAAAATAATAGCCATGCTTCGGAACGAAAATTATGCAGGATAAAACAGTGCCAAAAGTGGCAGTGGGTTTCAGCCAGTGAGATCATAAAAAGTCATTTTCTTTTTAGTGTCGGATATTTCGAACCTTTGTTCGACCCCTGAGGGTTCGTTTTAACGAGATTCTAGATTTTTAGCTTCGTAACAAGCTGCAACACCATGCTTTCTATTTTTAAAATATCTCACATATACTTTATTTGCCTTTTAAAATTGGAATAAAAAAAATTAAACATCATTAACCCTTTGAAGGACGGTGGTTCGTTTTTGGACCATTTAATTTCAATCCCTAAATGCCACATTGGCACCAGAATTTTGAAATGAAAATTTTCCCTTTTTTAAGTACGGGAAGAAAAGTTTTACTTATTTTCAAATAAATTTGCTTGTAAGTTTTGGTGTCAATCAATCATTTCAGTATTTTAGGAATGGAAGTACTTTGCCCCTGAAAGAGTTAAACGGAGTTTTCTTAACCCATCAGGGACCATGGGTGCATATATGCACCCTCAAAAAGAGCATACAGAATTTGTTTTAGGCACCAGTAAAAAATAAAAGTAATATTTGCTTTCTCTAATTCGAGCACTTTTGCGATAGTTTAACTAAAGGTAGCTTTTTTTAAAAAAGTGGTGCCAACCGAATAAAATTTGTGTAAAAGCCGCCGGTCCCGAAGGGGTTAAGGCTGCTCGTCAGTAAACTTCCCGATTCCCCTCGCTAATGTTATTCCTATGCGCGTAGGATGCATTCGTATTTTTAAAATATCTTCCCAGGAAATTAATATTTTTAACTTCTGTTTTTGTGTACTGTTCTTAAAGAATGTTTATTTTTTTTCTTAGTTATCAAAATATTTCTAAACTATGTGCTTAATGTATATTTTTATGTGTTAAAATCTTAGCGAAACTGAATAAGATTTTAACATTTCATATAAAATTCAGTATATATTTTAGAAAAAAAATGACAACTAAGAAAAAAAGAGACATTCTTTAAGAACAGTACAAAGAAAACAGAAGTTAAAAATATTAATTTTCCGAGGAGATATTTTAAAAATACGAATGCATCATACGCCCTTAGGAATAACATTAGCGCGGGGAATCGGGAAGTTTACTGATGAGCAGCCTTAATGCCTCATAGAGTCATCTACCCTCATCATCAGTGACACCTTTTCACCCTCCTCCCATATTTTTATTTTAGTTCTGGGTGTAAATATTTGCGTATAATTCATAACGACAATAGTACCGTAAAGGAAAATCTAGATTTTTCATATTACCAATTTTTACACTCAGACATTATTTAAAAATATGGTAAAAGCTTCACAAAAACAGTTCATCATCACTAAAAGATGTTAAAAAGTTTCACATAAATATCTCATCATTTTATAAACTAAAACATTTTTACATTTTTTAGTGATGATGAACTATTTTTTATGAAACTTTTACCATATTTTTAAATAATGTCGGAGTGTAAAAAACTGATAATATGAAGAATAAATATTAAATATACGGACATTGGTAATTGACTACCCTTTTTAATGAAAATCTTGTGTTAAAATGGGGAAAAACAAAGTCAACAAATTCGATGTTATTTTTTTTTTTAAGTATTTCTTTAATTATTGGACTAATTACAGACCGAATAAGTACCTGCTGTATATCTACAGAACATTATATATAAAATAATTAAAAAGAACATTTGAACAGCAGAGGAAAAAACAAAACAGAAATCCTAATGTACTATGGGGTGTTATTAATTAAAAAATGTCAAAGATGAAACTAGTACATTCGACTGAGCATATTTCAAGGTAGAAATTTTATATTCAATGCACAATTTTATCGAACCCGGATTTATGTGTTCTGTTACGATGCACGCCACATAGATGATTCAGTGAAGCATATAATGATGGCTACTGGTGAGTGACTAAGGAAACTGAAACTTTTTTAATTGCATTGGAAGATTTACGTATCAGAAAAAGCACTTTCAACCAGATTTTTTTAGCATAAAATTAATTACTTTAAGTAGAAAACTGTTGAGTTGCCAGTGGAGAATTTTACATACTTTTTTTTTTATCTTTAAGGGGCGAATTTGATAGTTCTTCGAAGATTATTCAGTGGAATGAGAGCAAGATAATGTGCTAATACAGAAGTTTAAACTTAAGTACCGAACACTGTAGCGTTTTCGTTTCATTTTTTAATATCAGGCATTAATTAATTTAAAATTTTGAAGACAAAAAATAAGGAGGTAATTAATATAAGAGCTTTTGTTGATTGGAAAACTTGAAATATTAAAACGCCAAATCTACGAAGGCGTGTCAGACATTTTTACAATTAAATTAGCTTTGTACTTAAAGGCTATACAGCCCAAACATGTAGATTGATAATCTTTAAGCTTCCTGAATAGCTTAATACAGCAGCGTCGATTTTCTAAAACATAATTTTCATATTTAACGGAGGTTTTCATTTTTTGCGTACGTGATATGGATGTCGCACGCGTAACAAATGAAAATTATTTTACTTAAATATCAAAACTATGTTTCAGAAAATCGATGCTGTTATATTAACCCTTAACAGCCCGAAAGGCCCCGCTAAGGGAATATCACACTTTTATGACAAGCCTCAATACACTTTTTTTTTTGGGGGGGGAGGGGGGCACCACCTTTTCCTCAAAATTTTAGCAATTAAATAATGGTATAAATTATTGTCCGAAAAAGTGGCGTCAAAAATAAAATAAAATAAGTGTAATTAATACTCGTCGGGAAAGTGTGATGTCCCGTAGCCTTTCGACCATTAAAGGTTAAGATAGGTAGTTTTTGGGAAAGCATAAAAATATTTAATTTAAAAGTTTGGCCCTATAAATACAAAGCTCATTTATGTGTATTAACAATTTCTACGCTCTTGGTATTGTGAGTACAACTGTATTAGCAAATTTCGTGGCAATTAAAATTTTTTTATGGAAGTTACTGCCTAGAAAGTTAAAAATAATCAACTTTGGAACCTGATAAAAATTGTAACGGGACCACCACTAAAAACCTTTCCAACCTTACCAAAGAAAAAAGAATTATCAAATTCGTAGCACACGTTGCGTAGACATATATTAAAAAAGAAAAAAAATGATAGCTGTGTAACTAATTGTGTAACATTCCTAATATTCAGTCAAAACTGTATCATATTTTTAATTTGTATATAATTGTACACTCCTGAAAAAAATGTCTTAATTATTTGGATATTGTATATTTTTTAAGTTAATTTTCGAAAAAATTATGAATTGTAACCTTTGAACTTTTTAACTGAAACTGATTTCTATAAGCTTTATCATAAAATATTAAATATGCGGATACAAACTTACAACTCATTCCGCCAAATTGTTTTTAAATTATGCGTAAAAACTCTCAGCATTGCAATCAGATTTGCAATGATTTACAACTGAATTTAGCATTAAGAGTTCCAAAATTTCACCTTGCATAATTCCTAGACTATTTAACTGAATGACTTCGCGTTTGGTTTCGTAGGGTAAAGTTTACCGAAAAATTCAAATATGATATCAAAATTAGGTGTTGACATTGAAAATTTTAACCTTTTGTACTCAACTTACGGTGACATACTAAGTTTAACCTGAAATGATTGACTGACACCAGAATATTATAATGAATATTTTCCTTTTATTAATTACGTGAATAAAAGCCTTTACTAATTTCCAAATAAATTTGTTTTTAAATTCTGGTGTCAATCAATCATTTCAGGCTAAACTTAGTATGTCACCGTATAGGTGTCAGTGGAGTACTAAAGGTTAAAGTTAAGTTTGTTACAAAGACGATTCCCTAAGGAAAATTTATCTATAACATTAATTAATAGACATTAATACTAATCGACTGAAACTAGTTACATTTCAACACCATGATTTGAGACAGAGTCTGTAGGAAATGATCACTTTTTAGGTGCGTTCGTAATTATATAAATACGTAGCACCTATTGTCATCGCTTGGTCCGTCCGTCTGTCCGTCCGTCCGTCCGTCTGTCTGTCCGTCCGTCCATCTGTCTGTCCGTCCGTCCGTCCGCATATAACAACGCAAAAACTACCCAACCGAATGTTTTGAGATTTAAGATATATTATCTTTGCAGAATTTTGTCGAGACATTTCAAATTTTATTAAAATCGAATCAAAACTTTAGGAGATATTAATAAAAATATTTATTAAGAAATTTGAATTTTTTTTTTAAATCGGTGCTTTTTTGTTATAGGAGCTTCCGAAGTTTAATCGTCAAGCGACCGAGATATGACAGAAATTAATCTGCAGACGATATAATTCATTTCACAGAATTAAAAATCATCAAGATTTGAATATTTATATAACTATCTACAGTACGAATGCACCTCGTTTGTCACGTTTGACGTACAATTTCCAACTTGTTTATTCTAGTACTGTATATACTTATCAATCCAGTAGAATTACTTTAGAGAAAATGCGGAAAAAAATTATCTTTACGGTTAAAAAACAATGAGAGAATGTTGCAATGAAATAAATAAAACTTCTACCAAAATAAAATAATTCAATGCAATAAAAATACATCGCACATGTAAAGTTTTGTATGCCATTGTACATACTTAGATATCTCGTAGAATTTATACGCAAGTATTTGCAATGATTTAAGGAATTTTCAATTCTGACAGAATGATAGACGATAGCAAAAGAGCAACATCGATGCATGGCTGTAAATTTACTGAAGCCTAAAATCTAACACGAATTTCAGACAAGCTGATCGATAAATATGACACGAAGTGATCAAATCTATGTTCAATAATTCTTTCATCAATCAGCTATGACGTGAGAAAGGCGCCATAAATGTTTTGCTTCAAATAAATGTTACAGTTAATAATTGCAAAAGAGTAGGCGCAATTTCTGTACAAAATAAATTTCAGAAAAATCTGTCACTGTTTTTTGTTTATATTTTTAATTATTTTGTGTGTTTTATGATAATTCCGAATTAAATTGGTAAATATCTAATTAAAATTTAAAAATGTAGTTACAAAAAGCTTTAAAACAGGTTTCGAAAGTGTTTGTGTTTGAAAGATATCAACCACAAAGATAGATATTTTATATATTTGTGTTAATTAATTGCTCTCATCGCATCTCTTTAAATATAGCAGTGTATGCAACGGTATTTATTTTTGAATATCTGTATTTCCGAATAGTATTCTTATATATTCTAATTCCCCGTTTCGATAAAACGAAGATTACTATTTGGAAATAATGGTACTAAAAAGTAAGGACCTCTACACACCCTTTTTGAAGGCAATTTAACATGATCACCGTGAATACATTTTTAATGTTAACTTGAGATTATTTTTTTAAATAATGAGCTTATATAAGAAACCATTATATATATTTCTGTGTAATCATTTCTGTAAGAGCTGCTCAATGTATTAGAAGTCTTTGCTTTAACATAACAAGTAGCAATTATTTTTCCAGTAGATGTATATATTCATGGCTAAAAATGAATGGAGGTTTTATAAAAACAGCATTTTCTCTTTTTAAATTTTAGGTGCAGATGTTGTATAGAAATATTTTCTTCGATATTTTCTCTAGTTATGTCAAATTATTATAAAATCAATTTTATATATATATATATATATATTAATTTCAATCTGGATTATTTCCTTCTACTGGCTTTTATGTTCAGTAAAATATTCTTATTTTACTTGATATTCAAATGCGCCATGTTCAACTATGTAATTTTATACACGTTCTTCATGAACAAATTGTGTTAAAACATTTCAAAATATTTTAGTAGCGTGTGTAAAAGTAATTTTTGACGATATTCCTAAAAAAGAAATATTTTAATGAACCGATTAATTTAAGTACAGTTCTTGCAATATTAACAAATAAATCGGTGAAAAATTTAGTAACTTTTATAATGACGAGATTAAAGTAAGAAAAAAAAAGAAAATCCATTAGTTGGAATATTATGTTAAACTGTGAGTCATATGGTACTGTATTGCTGTCTTTTTCCCAACTGATTCATAAACAAATAACTTTTTCGGTAATTATAATATATGTACCCAATATATTTAAATATATGGACTCAATATCTGACAAACAAAAGCAATATGAGCGCTTGTGTGATTGTACTAATTTATATTTTTTTAATAAATGTAATTAAAATATTGAAATACATTTTGAAGAGAGTAATTAATCTTACCTTCATAAACAAAACTATATATGACAAACCCATTCGTTTTTATAACGTTTCGGATCTAAATGAAACTAATAAGGTAAAGCCAGGAGAGATTGCGCACATAGAGGTTCGGGAGGAAGGAGTAGAGTGAGCGCACAGTGACTCCAGGTAGTTGTACAACAGCAGTAGTGGAGTGTCTACTTAAAAGTGCACGTTGATTGTTTTGAGCATCTAAGATAAAGCATTGCTATTTTGTTTTGTTTTCCCAAAGTAAGTGGTTGAATTTTCATACCAATTCGTCCGAATTTCTATACAATGTCAGTAGTACAAAATATTTTTAACTTAAACGATTTCTCATAAGCTACTAATCTAGACTAACAGTGTGAACATCAATGGTTCGTTTTACTAGCAACCATGTTTAAATAAAAGGCTGCGCAATCTCTCCTACCGAAATTGGAGAGTTTGCGCATCTGCTACTTAGGAGAGATGGCGCATTGTTCCCATTAGTTTCCATGCTAGGTGAGATTACGCAGCTTGTTGGTAAATTTGCATAAAAAGAAAGTCAAAATAAAAATGGACTAATTTGAAGTTAAACGTGTAATCAAGTAAATTAATGTTATTTTGTAATCTTATCTGGACTTGCTTTTTCTGATTCTTTAATTTTTTTCCCTTTAATTAATTTCCCTTTAATCTATTTTAATATTATTTCCTTTTTCTGATTCTTTAATCATTAGGTTGAAATATTCACTCCTAATACAATAATATTTGCTCACAAACACCTTACAACAATGTCATTTAAGTGTAATTATTATTGTTAACAATTTAATTGTAAATATTATTAGTAACAATCTCTCCTACCCATGTGCGCAATCACACCAACCCTGTAAAGACAGATTGCGCAAAATAACTTTCTTGGTTTTATTACAACTGTTCCATTAAATTACAACATAACCACAAAATAGCAATGGAAATGCATAAAAAACAAATGAAGTAAAAATTATTCATGGATAGTTTAGCAAAAAATTAATAGTTAGATTTTTTATTGTTATTCTCTTGAATTGTGCGCAGACTCTCCTAGCTTTAGCATACGAGTAATTAACTGTTTCCACTTTTCATTCTACCTTTCGGAGAGAATGACAGTTGTTGTAATGACAATGATCATGAAATCTGGCCCTTAAGTTTTCCACTGCCTTGGGCAGATGTTAGTACACTACCAGCCGCTAGATATTGAGGAAATTACATATGCTCAATATCTGACATACACAATCAATATGAATTTTTGTGTGATAGTACTAATTCATCTTTCTGGAATAAATGTTCCTGAAACCCGTTCAGTTTCATAATATTTTGAAACTAAATGTAACTAAGATAACCAATTACTTGGTTTCCCTTTTCTTGCTACCTGTCGGATACTTTGACAATTGTACTAATTGCACTGGACATTAAAGCTGACCCTCCACTTTCCAGTGCATTGCCCGGGACAAATTACAGTACGCTACCGGCAGCAAGATATTGAGGTTAATGGTGCGCAACCTGAAAAACAAGACTACGTGTCCGTCTCACACTGATGAATGACACATTAAACACCATGCACTAAGTACCATCAAACTGTGGATGTGGCGTTAATTAACCCTGAAGTGGATAGAGAATTTAGTACTTTAGACGACGTGTTATTTTTTTTTTTCGTCAGAACTAGTCTGCGTCTGCTGAGGTTGGTAGACAAAGCATGCCCACTTCTGATCATGTAATTGTCAACGAAGATGGCAGTTGCTTGAATGCTTTAGCAAACTTTGGCGTAAATTGTTGTTGCTGAAGGGTAATTATATTATCAGACACAAAGAGAACAAATCTGCCTGTCATGACAATATGAAAGATTTAGATTGTAAAATGTCAGATTGTGTTAGATTGGAATAGATGTTTAAAAATTAACCACGAGTGAAGAAATTGCAGATTTATTATCTCATTCTCTATCAGTTAATTTTTCATTTTAATATTTTAATTGTATATTAAAAGAAATATTTTTTCTACATATATTTTCTAGTAATTTATCTTTGAATGACATATTCTTAATATGTTTTATCGTTAATTTATTTGCTTCTAGTAATAAAATGAAAATCCAACAGCTGCACAATGTGAAGGTTTTATCAAGTCTTGACTAGATTGCTTAAGTAAAACTAGTTAATATAAGATTAAAAAGAGTTGAAAAATCAGGAGAATTTAGCTATCGAACAAAATTTTAAAAATGAAAACAACATCTGAAAACAAAACTGAATGATGGAGTTATCTTAAAGCATATTAACAGACTTTCGAATTTTACATCTCTTGGTTATGTCACTTAAAATTTACAGCGTACGGAGGACGAATCCGCGTGCCAGAAGGCCAATTGTCACCACTTTACGTGAATAGTTTTCTTCGCCTTATTTAATCTCTGAATTTCTGTCATTCAATACATCGAAGGATATTGTTCCGAACGGTGGTAATTAGCCGTCTGACACGCGGGTTAACTGTCTCTGATATAGTGAAATATAAAATTTATGGCGTAAAAATAAAAGCATCTGCGTAAATGAAATTTTAGAAAATATTATTTTAATTCTAAAGTAACAGCGATTAATTTCGAAAATATTTTTGTTACCCTTTAAAACTAATTAGTAAAGCTTTTTAAAAATGTGAATTGTTTCTCTAGCAAGCAATGTCTTTTCTCTTTTCTTTTAGTAACAAATTCGCATTTGTAGCTGAGTAACGAAGAAACTAAACTACTCATTTCAACAAAATTATTGCCGACAAATTATGTCGTTAAACTTAAGTGACAGGACATATTTAAAAAATATAACTCGACGTCTTGGAAATTCTGGAGTTTTTAGAAAACTAAACTGATAAAAGTTTGAGCTATTTTAGAAGATTTAACAGAGATGTTGTTTGAAAAATGTCAGTATAATTTATCAAAATATTTCTGGCGTTTTATTTAACAGATGCTATAAATCAAATATCTCAGAAATCATTATTCAAGGTTAAAGTAAACTGAGCTAAGTTTGAGAAAAGTATAGTTATGTGTAAAATATAGCCATTTCGTGAAACAATTAATAACAGTTTCCGCTGTACAGTGTCATTTAAAGTAAATCTTATCTCTCCTAGCAACGACAACACCCATGGGAATAAGTAGCAGATCCCCAGCTTCCCTAATATTATTTTAAAAAGACTTATTAATGCAGTGTCTACAGTTTTACTTCTTGATAGTATATTATTTTAACAGGATTAATTGCGTCATTGCGTGATAATTTCACTTTGACGTGTGGTACGAAATATCAAACGGTATGACATCTTCATGTTTCCCACTTACGAAAGCATTATTAATGTACGTTTTATGCAAAAATGATTCTGAATTTTTCAACAGTATACTTAGCTGTTTGTAATGAAACATGATTTATTTCAGGATATGCAACGATGTGAGAGGCTATAAATATACTGTTGTACAGAATTATTTGAAAATTACAGATGTTTAAGTTTATACATTAAGTGATAATTTGCTGATTTCACTGAATGGTGTTTTTAACTTTTAGTTTCTAAGTAATTTTTGAATATTGTAATGAACATTATTATTAAATGCATTTTAATTAAATCACTTTTGCTGTATTTTCATTGATGTCCTTAATGATTCAGTAAATGCTTCTTTAAACAAGTTTATTGGCTTTAAGCGTGCATTTTAAAAACTTTTCTTCGACATCGGAATGAGGAAATTTATCTGCTATTTGTTTTGTAAATTTTAAAATACAGAAAAAACTTGTGAAAACCGAACCTAGTTTGAGAAAAGTACAGTTATATGTAAAATAAAGCCATTTTGCGAAACAATTAATAACAGTTTTTGCTATACAATATCATTTAAAGTACAGGATAGTCATAAAGTCTTTCCCTGATTGCAATAATTTACTGCAGAAAAACTAATATAAATAGGCCTATGCTTGTTTCAATATAATGTAAAGACATTTATAGTTTTAGTACAAGCACTTACGTCAGTAAATTTCGATGTGAGCACCCTTAGTAGCTCGAATAATGTCAAGTCCGTATTCCATTTCTCGCCACGTATTGTCCCACATTTGGGATGTCACGCTAGACACAGTATCTGTGATTCTGACCTTGAGTGGATATCCCCTGAATATTTAAAAATTATGAAAACCTTAATAATTATATTTCTTTCAGTGTGTCAGGTGAAGAATTTTTGTGTAAACTATGTTCAGTTTGCTTTTCAAAGGGGCCTTGGAATGACCAAGCCGTATGTCTAGGTAATCATCCATCCAGATGAAAAAAAAAATTAAAAACATGACTTTTCCATAATAAAAATTTTACAGTATTACATTCAATGGTTATTTCGTAATAATTTTTGTTATTCAGGGAAAGACTTTATGACCCTATAAATCTTATCTCTTCAACCAACCGCAACATCCATTGAAATAAGTAGAAGATCCCCAGCTACCCTAATATTATTTTAAAAGACTTATTAATGCAGTGTCTACAGTTTTACTTCTCGATAGTATATTATTTTAACAGGATTAATTACGTCATCGCGTGATAATTTTACTTTGACGTGTGGTACGAAATATCAAATGATATGACATCTCCATGTTTCTCACTTAGGGAAGCAATATTAATGTGCGCTTTATGTAAAAATGAATCTGAATTTTTCATCAGTATACTTAGCTTCTTGTAAGGAAACATGATTTATATCAGGACATGCAACGATGTGAGAAGCTGTAAAAATACTAATGTACAGAATTATATATGAAAATTACAGATGCCTAAAATGATGCTTAGATAAATTTATATATTAAATAACGATTTGCTGATTTCACATAATGGTATGTATTAATTTTTAGGGTATGAAATTTATATATGATTTTTTTTATAAATGAAATTTTTGTACATGAAAATTCATTAATTAATTGTATTTTAATTAAATCGTATATATTTGCAATAATTTATTGTTGTCATCAGTTAAGTAAATAATTCTTAAACATAGTTAATTGGCTGCAAGTGTACATTTTTAAAGCCTTTGCTCGTATTAGAAATAAGGAAATTTATTTGTTAAATGTTTTGTACATGTTAAATTACTATAAAAACCTTTGAAACAGGCACCTGTCTATAATAGATGACTGTCTTAAAAGAATAGAAAAACACAATCCCATGATCGATTAACATTGAATTATAAATGCTAAAATAAAAGCCTATCTAAAACGGATGTTATCTAGATTCGTAGTCATTCCGTTTTCACAGGTTTCACTGAATATACTGAAAAACCTGCCAAGACGAAATCTCCAGAGACAAAAAAAATCTATTTTAAAGAAACTTCCGTCTTAGCGGGTATTATTGAATTGCATTATTTTTCACGGAATCATTAAAGCTTTCTGTTTAAAGCAAGACTTTGTTATAAACAGGTTCCGTTTTCCAGGTTTTACTGTATATTCTTTATGATAAAATAGATATGATATATGTTGCTTATTCATAGCACAAAACACACTGAAGTAAAAATGATTATTGATTGCAAGCATTTCTTGTAAATGCTAAAATACATTTCATATAGTCTCTTTAATATATTTACTTTAACTTCAAAAGTAAATCCTAATTGAAAAACAATTGCTACAGATCGCCCCCCCCCCAAAAAAAAAACAATAGTTAAAAATCGTTATGGTACTGCCAAAATCTTGTTTATATTAAAACACTTTGCTTTCGTAATGATTTTATTATCATTTTTTTAATTTAACGCTGTTCTTAGATATAAGTAAAAAAAAAAAATGTATGAAAATATGTAGAAGTAATTTTTTTTTTGTCAACAAAATGCCTTTCTTACTCAACATAAAAAAGATCGACTTCAATATATTAAGGATGTTGGTGAGTGAAATCTCAGATTCCCTTCACTAATGCTAAACCTTTAGGCGTGGGATGCATTCTTATTTTTAATATATCTCTTAACAAAATTAATATTTTAAGATTCTTTTATTGTGTTTTCTTAAACTAACAAAATATTTCTAAAATTTTCTTACTTATTTTATGTGTTAAATTGGCTGTCGAGCTGTTAGAAAGACTTTATCATTTCAAATAGAATTATATATTTTAGAAATACTTTGTCAAATAAAAGAGAAAGATATATCCTTTAAAAAGAGTACACAGGAAAAAAAAATTAATTTTCTGATGAAATATTTTTAAATTATCAAAGTATGTCACAGCCATAGGTTTAACATTAGCGAAGGGAATTTGAGACCTGACTGATCAACACCCTTAAAGAATATCATTCAATTATTACCTGGTAAGACGGAAACTTCTTTAAAATGAAATATTTTACGGATCTTAGCGGCTCCATTTTTAGAGATTTTACCTTATATAGTCTTTATAATGAAAAATAGATATTAAATATGCTTTCTTCTCATAATACAAAACACATGGAAGACAAAGTTATTTTTGACTGCAGACATCTCTTATAAATGTTAAAATACATTTTATAAATTCTTCAAATACGTCTATTTTCACTTAAAAAATAAAACCTGGTTAAAGACCCTTATTTTAGACTGAAAAGAAAAATTCATGACTAAAAATGCATGTATATATCCTTATATTAAATCTAGTTTATATTAAAAGATACTGCATTAGTTATGATTTTTTAACGCCGCACTGCAGACAAAAAAAAAAAATAAATAAAATAAAATAAAATAATTTTATCCTCCCAAAGAAAACAAGAATATCCATATCAGAATTCTATGTTAAACGATAAAAATGTACAATCTTGACGGAAAGAATTCTATTTAGTAATACCCGCTGAGACAGAAACCTGTCTAAAACGGAATTTTTTAACGGTGTTTAGCAATTTTGTTTACAGAGTTTTTTTTTTCTCTTCTTTTACTTTCATCTTTATCACGAAATAAATACAAAGTAACACAAAAAACACGTATAGAAAAATTATTATTAACTGCATGCATGTCTTATTAAATGTTAAAATACATTTTATATATTCTTCATGATATATCAATATCAATTTATATAAATCTTAAAATGCAAATTTATATATTCATTAATATATTTACTTTAATTCAAAAGAAATTCTAATTGAAAGACCCTTGCTTTAGACAGAAATGAAAAATGCATGATTAAAAATCTGCGTGGTAATGCCAAAGTCTTGTTTATATTAAAACATGCTGCCTTCGTAATGATTTTTTTTTTTTTTTTTACTCAGCGCTGCAGATACAAGAAAAATGTAATTTTATCCACCCAAGAAAAACAAGAATGAAATGCAAAACCTATCGATCGTTCAGTGGTGAAAGTAAAGCCCAGATTAGATTCCTCGCTAGGTGATTAATAATACATCATTTGAATAAACATATGCGACAGAGTAAAGACATGGCATTTGGACTTCCCTGGATCAATTATAAAGCAGCAACAAATTAATAAATCAGTTTCATGGTTTATTAACTATTGTATGCTGAAAGGATTTGCTGGGACTTAAATCGTCGCACTGTGCCCCACTTTTGAATGCTTTTCCTCCAAATTTAATTAATGAAAACTCGTCATTTATTAGAGAATACGTTTTGTAAGACTGCTAATTTAGATAGCAGATTTATTCAAAATGTCAGAGGCTCCATCGTCCATTTGTTTAATGGTTAGTTTCAAAATTAATATTGTTTATTATTTATGGGTTAAGTCATACGAAACTTTTATGTATTTATTTGATTAAACAGTTTAATGAATTTTTGTTTATCCAGCGGTAAGTTTATCATATTTGTTAAAAAGGCTACTTTGACATTGTTACAACTATGCACTCTTTGATTAAAAGTATCCGGGCACATTGCCTTTTGGGCTTTTTTTGCAATATCTAGAATAATACTTGGCAAATCTTTTTGAACTTCGGGGATGTAAAAAAACATGTTTGACTTCATATTTTTCATTGATGACTTAGTCACAAGGGCAATTAAGGGACCAACAATAAATTAAAAATAATATTTGCGAACACATTTTATCATAAAAAGCTCTGTAGCGGTAGCAAGTGATTATATAGGCCCTGTGCAACATTTGTATGCATTGATGTAAGAATAGCACGTACATTCATGAAGATATAATGCTAAAACATGTTGCCTTCTTAATGATTTTTTTTAACGCCGTGCAGCAGATATACAATAAAAAGTAATTTTATCCACTCAAGAAAAACAAGAATGAAATACAAAATCTATTGATCGTTCAGTGGTGAAAGTAAAGCCCAGATTAGCTTCCTCGCTAGGTAATTAATAATACATCATTTGAATGAACATATGCGACAGAGTAAAGACGTGACATTTGGATTTATGTGGATCAATTATAAAGTAGCAACAAATTAATAAAATCAGTTTCATGGTTTATTAACTAACTATTGTATACAGGAAGAATTCGCTGGGATACAAATCGTCGCATTTTGCACCACTTTTGAAAGCATTTCCTCAAAATTTTAGTAAAAACACCTTTTATAAGACTGCTAATTTAGATAGCAGATTTTTTTTCAAAATGACAGAGGCTTCATCATTCATTTGTTTGATGGTTAGTTTCAAAATTAATTTTGTTTAATATATATGGGTTAAGTCACACGAAACTTTTATTACTTTATATGATTAAACGGTTTAATGCCTTTTTGTTTATGCAGCGGTAAGTTTTTTATATTTATTAAATAAGGCTATTTTGATATTGTTACATAAAGTATATACAATGATCGGGCACTTTGGATTTTGGACTCTTACGCATCCAAGTTATTACCATATGAGATAAGAACTTTAGTTATCCCTAATTATAGGTTGATATTTATTATGCAGATAATTTTGTATTCTTGTTTTATTAGGATTTATGCTTAAATGAGCTATTGCATGAAGAATTTTTTTTTTTTTTTTTTTTTTTTTTTAATATATGCACTTAGCCTGTTAGGTATGTTCTGAAATGCCTTTGTGCTCAAGAGAAATATATTTTAAATAATTAAATGAAAATTAAATCAATTAAACTACTTGGAAAATCATTAAGGTGTAACATCACATCTACCTGTTCAAATTTTAATTTTTTTTTTTTTTTTTTTTTTTTTTTTTTTTGTCGTTTAAAGTACTCATTATACAAACGAAAATCATATTTTAAGTGGTTAGAAATCCATATTGAAAGTAAAATGGAAATTTTGGAACTATGGAAAGTAGAGCACGTCATAGCGAGTAAAAAGTAAGGAAAACTTGAAGAGTTTTTTTTCCGAACAACTTTTTCAAAATCGGTAGACACTCTACCTCCGCAAATTTTGAATCAACTCCTATCGTTTTAAAAATTAATCGTTACATATTTTTCTAGTGAAATACGTAGGATGATTTCAAAATGTTGATATATCGCTGTTCTGTGTAACTTTAAGTAACAAAATTTGTGATTGTAAATTTAGATTTTACTTAGAGTCGATGCCAATTCATTAAAAATGCATATTTAAAAAAATGGCTACGTATTTCACTAGCTTTAGGACTTAGAAAACAATTTTTTTAGGGTTTTCATCTGACTAAACCCTATTCGTCTCACTTCTCTGTCTGTCTGTCTGTCTGTCACAGGGTTCGTTCTTGGAAACTGTATTAGTTAGAGACTTGAAATTTTGTATACTTATAGCTGAAAACCTCCTGCCACACGACAAATCATAAAATCTCGAAAAAGTCTTATATTATTTTAATTAAATGAATTATTCTAATGACATCCGACCATTTCTATTTTAAAACAGAACCTTAATTTCAGTCTTTTTCGTGTAGGCTAGGTAGTTCAGTGGTGGTGCGTTTATTTTCTAGCCTAAAGATTCCGAGTTCTATTCTCAACGACGGAAGTTGAAATTTTCGATATTTCCCCCTCGGATAACATTTTTTTTGTCCGATGGATTTAATTAAAAAATTTTCGTTTTTTTTTTCTTTTATTTCATTTGAAGAGTTTTTTTATGTTTTAGCTAAAATTAGATAATGTCATTAAATATGCTTTTCGGATATACAAACATATGCTGTTACAATTGTCTGAAAAACAGAATATTTTTAACTATTTTTTTCTTGAATATTTTTAATTTGATTAAAAACATAGCTTCCTCTTGTTATCATTTTATTATTAAATTTAATGATGCTGCCATCTATGTCCCCCTATTTATAAAGTGTATTGATAAATGATAAGAATTTAATAATTATAAACTAATGATTTGGATTTATTAATTAAAGGATAAAGTGTTTTGAAAGCAATATTATACGAAACCCCTTGTGTGATCTTCGATCACACTTATTGTTAGATTGTTCTAGGTCAATTCTGCGATGAGTGTTACGTGTCTACTGCTTGACCTGTTTTTTATAATGCGCTTCGGCTCACGAGCTGTCAAGCCCCTATTTTTCAATATATCAACTAAACAAAAACTTTTTACTTTAATGGATGCATAATAAATTACTGTAAATGGATTTTTATAATCACTTGACATAAAAAAATAAAAAATAAAAAAACCTTAAATTTTAGGGTGCCAAAATAGTGTTAACCCTTAAATGCTTCTGGGTTGCTTTCTGAATTTTTATTTTTTAATCTTTTCATCTTAATGCAAGGTTGTGACTAACGGACCACAGCTGGAGACACTTGAAAATCACTCATCTAGGTTAAAATTATCTATTTAAAGATGATAAAATATATATTGCTTGTCAGTTCCTTTGTAATATTTAAAAATAAACCTTTTTATTTCGAACAGTTTCAATAATTTTTATAAGAAACAACAAAAAAAACCTCAGTAATCCAGCCTCATTTCTAATGATTTTTTTCTTTCTAATTAAATCACATTCAAAAGGTTTAATCAACTAAATTAATTAAATTTCTTTTAATACAATTAACCCATATTGAAAACCATTTTTTTAAATATGACAGTTATATTAAAGCTCTTCAAAGTAGGACATAATAAATTTAGATATATTAAAATCTCTAAAAAATAAAAATAACAGATTACGTTTTATTAAAAACTGTTATGAATTTGTTTATATAAATTATTGTTAATATTTTTAATTAAAAAAGGTTTAATTTAACTGTTCTATTTATAGAATCGTCAAATATGAATTAATTGTTCACTGATTGAGCGCATATGCTACGTGGTTTCAATTTCAATAAATGAGTTAATATGACAACTTTTTTAATACTAACTTTGCAAGCTATCAAAAACATCTCGAAGTGTGACAAAACTTCGAGACGAGAAGCCATTCCTGTCGTAAATGTCTATAAAACTTCCCTAGGCATCGCAAAATAGCACCCAGAAAGAACTTCTATCATGCAACCATTAAAAGTCCATCTATTTCTCATGAATTCCAGATAACATCTAAATTGCCTTTTACGTCGTCCAAAGTATATTTTATATGCTGGGAATAAGGGTTGACAGATTTTTAAGTTCTCTTTTAGCCGCAATTTCAAATCTCGTAATACAATCTATGAAAGCACTTTTCGAACTTTGTCAAGTCTCTTTTGCAGATTGTCATCCCTGATTTTAGATTAAACCATTTTTATCGATGAAGAACCCACCTTTTACCTGAAGAGGGTGATTCTTACTCCCCTATCTTTAGTCTTTTTTTTTTACCTTCGAAAAAATTAAAAGGTCTTGGTTTAAATATTAGTGAGATAAGTAAGGTGAAAGAAATGTGTATTTTTTTCTTTATGGTGTATGTGTTAATATGTTTGCTTCGGATTAATAGTTTTTTTATGAAACGACAAAGTAGTATTTACAAAAAATGTAAAATTATAATTATAGTTTAAATGAACAAAAATTTCTAGATCTACGCACACACTGCCCTTTTTATAGCACTTAATTATTATTATTATTATTATTATTATTATTTTGCACAATTATGTGACATACCGGATGAACCAAAAGTTCGTTAAAACTCTAAAAATTCATAAAAAAAGGAAGAAATTATGATAAAGAAGTGCGGTTTGCAAGAAAGGGCTCACAAGGTAGTCGGATTTTTTTTAGCAGCAACAAATTTTTAGTTAAAAAAGTCACCTGTAGAGTAGATGGCGCTAACATGCGAGAGATTCAGCGGAATTATGCAAATTAATCCTGCAATAAAAGACCGGGATACACAAGGATTTCGCATTCGCTTTCAGAATATTACCATTACTCGATCAAGCGTTGTTGGTGAAGTTGTTCTATTTGAACGGAGAGTCAGCAACTGTTGCGTTGCGAAAATTTCGCACGGCGAAAGGACTGAAGACAAAGAATGTGGTTTGGAGGTCATGTTGAACAATTATTATTGCAAGAATAAATGGATGGAGCTTACTGTTGTCCTGTTTATTGTGTTTCGGGTCGTCAGCGTCCTCTACCAGTGACATTTTTAACTTTTTTTTTTGCTGCTATAAAATATCCGACTACCTTGTGAGAACTTTTTTGCAAACCGCACTTCTTTATCATAATTTCTTCCCTTTTTTATGAATTTTTAAAGTTTTAAAGAACTTTTGGTTCACCCGGTAAATGCTCTACTTTTATGGATTAAAGTAAAAAAGTATATATAATTAAAAAGGTAAAATAGCGACTTTAAATTGACCTTTAATAGTTTAGATGCCGATTTAAGCATTATAAAAAAACGTCAAAAATACAGAGATACCGTAAAGTATGAAGATTATTTTGTAAAATTATGTAAAAGATCTTTAAGTGTTATGGGCAATATTTTCAGTAAAAAAGATGATGTAGATGATTACAACATCATAATTAAATATTATGACCGTCCGTATTCTACATTGCGCTATTTAAGGCACATTACAAAAGTTCTACAAAGATGTGTATTAACCGCAATTCCGAATCTCGTAATACAATCTGCGAAACCATTTTTAGATAATTGTAAAGTCTGTTTTGTAGATTGTAACCCCTGATTTTAATTGAAACTATTTTTATTCGGTGAAGAACCCACCTTTTACCCGAAGATGGTGGTTTCTACACACTTATTATTTTTTTTTTCTGTCGAAAAAATTAAAAGCTCTCGTTTTAAATTTTAGTTGGGTAAGTATGTTAAAAAGTATATACATTTATTTTTTATAATGCATGTTTGCTTTGCTTCGAATTAAGAATGTTTTGCATAAAAGGCAGGATATTATTTACAAGGGCGATAAAGGTGGTAGATTTTTTAATTGAAAAAACCAGCCTAATTGGCAAAACTGATTTAAGCATCGATTTAAAGCATTGATAAAATCGTTACAACAACTGCTACACACATACAGTATTGTATGCAGGTTACTTTATGCGATCTAGTAAAAGAACTTTAAATGGTGTCGACACCATCTTCAATAAAAAAGATGCTGTAATTGACCAAACATGATGATTAAATCTCATGGCCATCCGCTGCTCTTTTAACTGCAATTTCGAACCTTGTAATGCGATCTATGAAAGCACTTTTTGAACTTTGTCAAGATTTTTTTGCAGATTGTCACCCCTGATTTTAGATTAAACTTATGGGTGAAGATCCTACTTTTTACTTGAAGAGGGTGATTTCAACTCCCCTATCTATACCTTTTTTTTTGGTGTAAAAAAAAAATTAAAAAGCTCTAGTTTTATATTTTAATGGGGTTGGTACACTGCAAAAGAAAAGTGTTGATTTTACAGTATAATACTGGCACTCCAGCTGCCAGTATAAACAGTAATAAACAGTAAAATAAGCAGTAATAGGCTGCCGCTTACCGCTTATTTTACTGTTTATTACTGTTAATTTTACAGTATAATATTGGCAGGTGCGGCAGCGTATTACTGTTTATTACTGTTAATTTTACTGTATAATACTGGCAGCTGGAGTGACAGTATTATACTGTAAAATCAACACTTTTTTTTGCAGTGTAGGATAAAAAAAATGGGTACATATTTTTTTTTTTCAGAGTGTCTGTGCTAATATGTTTCCTCCGAATTAAGAGTGTTTCGTATAGATGAAACTATGACAGAGTATTATTTACCAAAGAGTTAAAAGTATTGTTTAAATGAATAAAAATGTGAAGATTTACACACACATATATAACTCTCAATAATATTTTGTACAATTAAATGATTAAGTAAATTATTTAGTTTTAAGATTATAATAAAATTTAAAATAAAATGACAAATCGCTTAATTAATATTAATTGTTTTAAGTAATTTAAATGTTGATTTCAGCATCAATTTAGAGCAATACAAAACTCATTACAACAACTACTACATATAGACCATAATGTAAGCCGATTACTTTTTTGCGATCCCAATTTTTGTCAAGACCCTTATGCAGATTGTCATCCCTGATTTTTTTTGTTTCGGAACCCATCTTTTTCTCGGAGACAGTGATTTCTATTCGCCTGTCTATAGACTATTTTTTGTTTCGAAAAATAAAATAAAAGCTCTAGTTTTACATTTTAGTGGAGTAAGTAAGTCGTAAAAAAAAGTTTATACATTTTTTTATAGTGTATGTGCTAATATATTTGCTTCAAACTAAGAGTGTTTCGTGTGAAACGACAGAATAGTATTTACAGAAGAAGAAAATGCCTTAGAAAAGATTATAAGATAAATGAACAGACATTTGAAGATCTACACACACGCGCCTTTTATATGGCGCCGCATTGTTTCATATAATTACGTGATGCAAATTGTTATTTTTCAGTAAAATAAAACTTGAACTACAAATATAAAAGAGCTTAATTATTATTATTTTTTATTTGTTTAGATGTTGAATGAAGTATTGTATCAAAGCTTTACAAAAATGTAACAACACTTTTTACACACAGACCGTAATATATGCAGATTATTTTGTGCGATCCTGTAAAAGTGACCGCAATATAATGATTAAATTTCGTGTTCGACTAACATTGCCCGCTGCACGTTTCAAAAATCGCTACATATTTCGGATTATAATTTCATACAGTGTGTATCTGAACTAATGATTAGAACATTTAGGGAAAGACAAGAAATTTTTATAAGTGTCGGTCTCAATCCACTTATTTAGTGAAAAAAGCAGGGTATCTTACTATAAGTTGAACCCGAATATTTGCTCACAGCTTTAACAATAATAAGTATATTTTAGCGAGGTTTTTATGAAGTTAAATTTACTTTGTATGAAATATGTGCAGTGTTATTTTCGTTAGTGACACCGTAAATATTGTGAGATACATTCCGAATTATGGAGCGTCTAGCTGAGAGTTGTTTAAAAGAAATTAGCAGCCATTTACAACACTTTTCGTGACGTTATGATATTTCACAGAAAACGAAGTAATTCTGCTTAAAATGTCTTTACAACGTCTCCATTGTTGTTAAAGTTATGAACGAAAATTCGAATTCGCCATGCGTGAGATGCTCTGTATTTTTTTGAATGAGTAATTGGCTAGTGACATTGGTTCTTGATGTAAAAATTGCTTGTCTTGACGCGTATTATAACCCTTTAAATTTCTGACTATCACTTTAGAAACACTCCGTATATGTAGGATCGATTTGCGTGGGTGAGTTTGATTCATTTTCCATTATCAATTTTACGAACTGAAGACACCAACTCCCTTACTGTCAATTAGCTTATAAGAGTTGCTGTATTATTTTAATTATAAAATTTAAAGTGTGACATTGCCACTTATACAATTTTCAAAAGAAATGCTTCGTGGAAAAAAATACGTTAATTTTACCATTATAAAATGTTTGGCCAAATTCATAGTGGTAGATAAAGACTGTAAAGAGTAAACAATAAATACACAAACATATTTTTGACAAAAATTATGTTTTAATATCATTAAAAAATATGATTATGTAAAATGTAATTGTTAGAGTAACAATCTAAACTTTTTTGCACAGTGCCATGCTGAATGTTCTAAAATATTTAAAAATTATTTGATTTTAAAACATAATTGCAGCTGGTGAGTTTATGCTACAAATCACACATTTCCTCAAAATGGAGGTATAACTTGTTCGATAATAATTAGTTAATGCGATAATAATGAGTTAAATCTGTTGTGTCAAATATTTTGATTAATTTTTTGAGTTTATCTAATGGAAAAAAAACAACAATAAAAAAAACAGCGCTTTATTTTGAAATGCTAACGGACGTGAATCCGTAAATATCTATTTTGTCAATACTTAAGTTAAATACAGCAGCAGATTTGCAGATTTTTCTTCTGAAATTCTCTTCGAATGAACTGAAAGGTAATGGAGAAAACTTTAATTAAGCTTGTGCATTTAACAAAAGAAAAACCACGTAATGACAAAACAGTTATTGTATTTTCATAATTAGGAAACAAGCATAGAAAAATACATCCAATCATAAAACAATACATACAACGGGGCAAAAAATTGAAGATGACACATAAACATAATAATAATAATTTGCATATTTGGGTTAGGATATCACGTTTTCTCAATACAGGTTTTTCAACACGGATTGAATAACGCTTTGATTTCAAGGACATGAACTTAAAAAAACTCCGAAAGAGGCAGAAAAAAACAGAGATAAAATCAAAATGCATGCTCAGGCTACCCGGAAAAACAGAAAGCTTGAAAGACTAACGTGAGCAGTTTTAATGGGAGGCTAGACTCCCCTTTTCGTTTGCGTTTTGATTATCACACATTCTCTCCAGCATTTACCACAACAGATGGTGCCGTTCGTAATGATAGGGCGGCTCGGTTTCGCGGACAAGCCAAATAGGCTCCAAAATGGTCACCTGCAACAAGCCATAATAAATGTCTACTTCGAAGAAGCCCCGAGCTTGCTTTTCAGGTCATTTGCGATGTAATCGAGGTTGGGTGTCTTTATTTACAGTAGACTCAAATGCAATTATCAAGAGAAGGAGAGAGTTCATCTACAATTGTTAATCGATGCGCCGTGTTAATTTCGTTGCGTGGTTTGTTAGAACATATTAGAAACGTGCCTGAAGTAGGATAAAGTGTATTATGTGTGGAACAACACGCGATTAGAAGTACAACCTGATATATCACGTTGTGAAAAGATTTAGACACTTCTTTTGAAACATTTAATTGGGATTATGAATTACAATGTTTCTATTCTAAGAATTTTAATATTATTTCTGCTGTAGTTTTGTTATAAGTGCGTACATTTTGCACGGTTTTTAAATAAGGGGACTTTATACTTATTTGCAATTGTAATGCTATTATAGTGTTGGTACGTTATTATGTATAAATTTGAACTAGTTTATACATAATTATTTGAATTAGTTATTATATTTGCTATTATAATAGCTATTATATTTGAATAGGTTTGTATATAATTAGTTGAGTTAGTTATACAAAATATAACTTAATAAGCTAAGAATAACATTTTCAAATTTAACTTTAAAAGGTGAATTCTTGCAGCATGAGATGTTATTTCCATCAATAAAATTATAATAGTTGAAATTTTAATAGAAATTTCGATAGTTGTAGTGGTACGCATACCTATAAACAAATCAATGTACTACTTTTGTAATTCATAGGCTTAGAAAACTTTTAAATAAAGTATATCTTAAGAATATTTTATATTTTTGTCATTAGAATAGAAAACTGAATAGCTGTTTGTTAACGAACGCTTTTGAATAGAATTTTTTCAACACGTTTCTTATATTTCGCACATAATTAGCATAGAATCGAAATATATTATCTGGATGTCAATCTTTTTCTAACAATATTTTAAAGAAACTACAAAGATAAAGTTTTTATTACAATCCTTATTTCTAAGTGTCCTGTAGTAAAAATGAATGCATTATTTAAATTCAGAAAATTATGTAGCTTTATATAAAATGTGTACACATATAATTTAATTACAAAGAGATGGATGAACATGTAATACAGGCACAAAAAATATAGCATCTATTTGCTTGAATGACAATAAGACAAAATATACATTTCTAATATATAATATTAGTATATAACTAGTATATATACTATATAACTTTATACAAGCGTGTACATTTTTTAACTGAACAATAAAGAGATGGATGAATAAATATGTGAAACAGCAGAAACAAAAGAGAGTCTATATGATTGAATGTCTTAGGCAAAATATATATTTCTAATGTACAGAATATCTGATATTATATTTAGTATTAAGTTTTGCTTCGGTGAAAAGCATTACATTTCACTGAAAAATTACAATTTTATATTCTGCCATATTTTACAAGGGTAGAGATCCTTTCCAACTTAGGTGTAACCCCCCCCCCCCCCTCTCTCACACACACAGCGTTAGATTCTATCTTTAATTAGAAAACGACTTCATTACAACCAGTGCTATTATATACGTACCAGTTATTAGAAAATAAATGAATATACAAAATCAACAGTTACCACATTTTTAAATATCTGCAAATATACACAAGAAATTTCTTAGTATAACAACGTTTGTTGAAAAAGTAATAAAGTTAGTGCGACATATCTCAAGCATTAGAGTAATAAAAGACTTCGGACATGTAATGTTTCAACTTTTTTTTTTTTTAAATTGCTGCTTTGAAAATATTTTAATCTTGATAATACTCAATATGGACCAATTTTTAGTCATTTTTTTCTAATTTCTAAACCTTTTTTAAAAAACCCTTTCGGTTCCCGAAATCTGATAAAAAATTGTTACATTTCATGTATTATATAATGTTAACATATTGAAATGTAATATGTTGAGATAAAAATAAATCACTCTTTGATTAGGTTTTTTGTATGATTAATACAAAAGTTCTGGTTAAAGAATAGGAAAAAATTATTTTTCAAAACAAAATAATTAAAAAAGAAGTTGAAAGGAAGTGAAACATCCCCACTTATATATATATATATACTTTCAAAAAATTTCCGCAAGGAAATTACAAAATAAAGGATTGCTTTAAAAATATTTGTAAGCACTACGGTGTAAATATTAGTTAGAAATTCTGCAAATTGGGATATATATTACGCATAAGGCTCCTTATTTTCCCACTTACCACAATAACACACATTCAGTGAACATGGCGTCGATGTCACGTCACAATGGCTACAATCAAAACAGTGACTGAAATGTGACAGCATTTATTTTGACATCGCGACTCCAATATAATGGCGTCGTGACGGATTTTATAGTCATTTACAAATCGGCACAAAATAGGATATAACGAAGTTAGAGTGGTTTAGATATAAGTTAACTTCAGATGACGACAATATGAAGAATGAGAGTTAAATTGTGGTGTTCACATTTCACTCATATTTTTGTCACGATGCTATTAGGGTAATTGTAAGCTTGGTGTACAGCTGGATTCTACATTTTGTGTTTTCATCTCACCTTCGTCTTAAAAGAAATTATCTTCAGAAGAGAAACAAGGAAGGTAAACCTATTTGCAAATGATTACATTCGGCAAATTATTCAAGGAATATATAAGAATCATGTTCATTAAATAAAACATGTATGAGAAAATTCAAAATGGTAATGCAATTTCTGTACATTTTAATGAGTTTTAATGTATTAATTTTCAGATTCTTTTTTAAAACTTGGAATAATATTTTTGACATAATAAAAGCATTACGAACCCTAAACTAAACTGTAAATTATCTATTATAAGTTTGATGGGAGAAAAATCCCATATTCTCTAAAAATCCTCTACATAAGTTAGTAAAGCGTATATTAAGCTGGCAGGTCATGTGTACAATACCGTGAAATTTATGAATAAAAAAGCATTGCTTCTCAGAATGTTTGAAAATACAAAAAGAAAGAAATAAAGGCATACGTTAAACATGACAAAAAAAAAAATGAATAAGAGCAACAGCAACAAAAGTAAATGCAATTAAGTTAGAGTAAGTAAAAATGCTTCGTTTAATTTAATTTGTCTGACATCTTATCCATATCACATATCCTTACCGCTTATTGAAAATGAACACTGTAACCGAATTAGTTCCTGCAACTTAATGTTCGCTATCATTTTCTTTCCCATTCTTCAAAATTTGGGCGCCTGTTTCATTTTTTTTTAAAATCTTACTTTATTTTTTTTCTTTCTTTCTTTGGAAGTATTTTCAAGATAAAATGCTTTAATATTTTTAATAACGACTTGTAAATACAGCTGATAAATATTTTACTTCCCTTTATTTGTTTAGTTGAATTTTTCTTGAAATTTCTCAATTTGGAGTAAACTTTTTAAAAGCCACTTACATCAATGAAAATGGTTTTTAATAAAAACATCATAAAATTTTGGAATTCCATAAAATCTAAATGCATCCATTTAAGATATTGTTTTCTAACGGAATTTATACGTTAATGTTATACCCATTAATCTATAGTGTAAAAAAATTAGAATAAACGGGAGTTGGTACGGTCTTTGAAGTTCAATACTTCTATTTCCGAATCTTTGAAATTCTTACAAATCTTTGTCTTATTTAATCAAATAATTTTTATTAATTTTCTGCGATTAAATAAAGCAAATATTACTATGTGGATTTAATGGTAATCAATTTAAAATCCCGTGCAAGCCTTGTATAAATTTCCATCTTTCAACGCATTCTTGTGATAAAATAATTTATTGGAGTTTTTTTGGATAATACTAAGATCCTAACTCAAAAAGCGTAATGTTTTCTTAAAAGATAAAAATATTCAAATCATAACACTACAACCTATAAACGATAAGTTTTTAAAGATTTCTGATGACCACTTTCATCGAAAAACACATGGAATCTATCTGAATTATGCATTGAAATTTTATTTAAATATTAATAAAAAAATAAAACTCTTATCAAACGATACATTTAGACGATACATTTATATACATATTTTAAAGTACACTATAAAAAAGACAAATATTTATTAATCTATGAAAATATAATATAACAAAGAACAAAAATACAGCATCCTAAAACAGATATTGTGGTTGGAAAAAACTGATTGATACACTAAAAATAATACTTGGAAATGTTTATCGAAAATCACCAGAAGCAATAGAAACTTTGTTGTTATAAATGCTCCTTTAAATCTTGAAAACATATCAGTTTCTGAGGTTTCTAAAGATAAAGAACGCATTTCAAAATCGTGGGTTACTCGGAGGAGTTTATTGTACATCTTCGTTCGTGGTTATATTAATATATTTTTCTATATTAAGAAAAATTGTTATCTTTGACAGAGTAACCAGAGAAAAAAGATATACATTGTTACATTGACCATTTCCATTTGTTAATCAATATGCACCTTGGTAGAAAACGGACTATTGTTCATAATCACCTTTTTTGTGTGTATGTCCAAGTACCACTCCACAATAGTCGAAAGTATATAACATAAAAATAAAAAATGCCATCTCTTTAATATTTTATGTAATAACTACTATTTTTTAGTCATTTTTTAGTTTTTAGTTTATTATTTAATAGTCACGGAACGATTTTTGATAATACCGCATATACGTGCATGTAAGTCGACACCAAAATTCGAGGGAAATAACTTGTCCTTCTGAAGGAATACCATTATTTCCGTACAGAAATCTGCCCCCGTTTTAATAGCAGAAATTTCTTACTAATTCTGCTCCTGAATAAGGCAAATAAAACTATTCGAAAATACTGATATTCAAACGAAAATACATGTTATTTCTGTCTAATTTTGGGGTCAAATTGCATGCGAGTATATATGGTATTATTAAAAAAAAACATTTTTTTTGTATACCCACCAATTGTGTATTCTTTACAATGGTCATACAAAAAAAAAAAAAAAAAAAATGTCAATGTAATCCCCCTTGATACCGTATTGCCAAATTGGAGAATTTTCTTATTAATATCTACCACTTTTTCGACTAGAAATTTTTGCTTTATTTAATCACAAAATGCCTGTAATTAAATAAAGTGACGATCACTTTCTCAGCCTTCTTTCATTGATATCTAAAACAATTACAACATAAAAAAATTAAACCATTTTTTCTCAAAATACTGAAATTATATATTGGCCTTTTTTTCTACGATGGCATAAAAATATGCTGCTTATAGCTATAGAATTTTTCAGTTTGTTTTTATTTGTCCATTGTAGCTAAAATGCCCTAGAGAACGTAGAGAAGTGTAAGCAATAAGAAAACGCAAAATTTCCAAATTTTCGAATAAAATGTTCATAAGAATACAAAAAAACAACGTATATCGTTTTTTTAAGTGTCACAATCTTTTCTTTAAACGTGATATTTTTTCTTTCACTTTTAATTTCGCAGAATTGAGATTTATGATCACGATCAGTTCTTTAGTAGTTTGTTCCTTTTTATAGCTGCATTCTGAAGTTAGAGAACATTTATTGAAGAAAATATACTGAAGAAGAATTGAATCGTTTATTTGAGAAACTCCATAAGTACAGAATTTTGTGTTTTGATATATTTAAGTAAAACTATCTAACCAAATTACAAATAGATATTGTTTTACGAAAAAATTGTTTTACGAGAACTCTTAACCGTCTTACATATATCAATCTCTCTTCCTATCTCTCTATATACATAACAGAAATAAAAACCGCGGTAAATCCGAATGTGCTATATAAAAGAGGGCAGGTTTGCTAAGGGTCAGAGAATTTTACAGGGAAAATACCAGTATATTCCAATTAGAAAAACTCGTTTTATATAATCTCACGATTACATAAGGGAAATTTTTCTATGAGTACTTTGAAAAATTCCCTGAACTGTAGTAACACTGGGAGGGAAATAAAAATTCAGAAAATGGTAATGTACAAGAAAATATTTTACATTTGTTTTTAACGACTTAGTTTATACGTATTTTTAAATATTTAATAATATTTACGATAAATAATTTTATTTATTGTAATCGAAAGACATATAAAATATGCTAAAAAGTCCTTTTTTTTTCTGGGACACGCGAAATGAGAATATCTATCCAAATGAACAAAACAACGGGGCTATATAATAGTGTGATATTTTGTTTTTTATTTGTAGTGACGTTGTTGCTTCTAAGTACAATAAATTTTAAGGTAACCAATGAATAATTTCATTGTTAAGAGTTTAAATCGGTTTAAACAACAAAATAATGTAATAATGTTACTTCGCTTTAAAAATGTTAAACATTTGATAAAATGTGAAAAAAAAAATCTGGCAAGGCACAGCCTGGGTATTAATTCGGTTCTGGAAGAGAAGATATCAAATACATCGATAAAGTCAAGAAAAATGGCGGTCCACATGTGTTGTAGGAATTTTATTCGCATTATTGAATATTTAATAAAGCTTCCGATGAAAGATTTTGACGTTACTTTCGCAATCTTTGAAAATAAATATTAGATCAGACAATACAACTAAAAAGAAATTCAACTCGAAAGCACATTCTTTGTTTCAAGAAACAAATTTTTGTATCAAATCATAATTTTTACTTTAACAAACAATAAAACAGCTAATTTGAATGAAATATAAAATTCAGAATTTTTATTTAATGTCTATAGAAGAATGGAAAAGTAGTTTTAAAGAATTTCTTTATCTGAATTTATGAAAAGGAAATTCTACTAAATAACACATTTTTTTGTCGCATTTCCTATTTTACTTTTACAAAAACTATATTTAAATAACTCAAAAAAATACATAATATTTTATTTAATATCTATTAAATAATGACATGTATTTTTAAAGAATTATTTTTTTGGTCTATATTTTGGTTGATACTCTACAGAAAACTACACAACAGATAATATGTATAGAAAACTACCAATCCATAAAGCTACCAATCACGGAAATCGCAATGCATTCAGGGTTCCGACTGATTTTTGAAGCCTTGTTAGTAGAGGGAAAAGGAGAGTTCACTTGTGGGTGTGGTGGCGGTGGTGGCGGCGGTGGAAGGGGGCTTATTTTTGAGGGGGGCTTATTTTTGAGGGGGGCTTATTTTTAAGGGGCGCTTATTTTTGAGGGGGTCTTATTTTTGAGGGGGTCTTATTTTTGAGGGGGTCTTATTTTTGAGGGGGACTTAATTTTTTTTTTTTTTTTTTTTTTAATTTCAGAATTGACTTTAAGTTTGAACGCGAAACGTATATTAAACATTTTTTTGGTGTTGCCCTCTATCGGTAGGGAATGCAATAACGGATATTTAAAATAGGTTTTCTTGAAACGATTTCACTGGGGTTTGAACCTGCAAAATAGCTTCTTGACTTGATAATTTGTGGTAGGTTTAACTGATCAAGCCAAGAAGTTATACATGAATGTCGAGATTTTAAGTGTTTAAAGAGAGGTATCGTGAGAGTGACGTATCATGTGTTAAAATGACTAGAGAAAGGAAGTGATTAGCGTCGTGTGTCTGTATATAACGGTATGCATTGTGTTTTCGCTCATTTATATGCTTACCGGAAGTGAAAAGTTTAAGGTTTATTTTATACTGAATTTAAATTAAACCGGAAATTTATCTTTTTCGATATGATTGGATTGAATATTAACATATTTATTTTAAAATGTATAGTGGAAGCAATGGTAAAAAGAAGACATCTTTAGGGGTAATTACTGTTTTTATTGTGTTTGGTGTAGAAAACATAGGAAAGAGGTATAGTTAAAAAACAAATTCAATTTTATTAATAATTTTCCCAATGCAATACATGTGGACCCACTTTTCGTTTTTTAGTGGGTTTTGACAAATCTAATACAGAATCTTGTTTAATGTTTATTGACAAATATTTATTTTTAAAAAATTTCGCGGGACATTCATTTCGTTTAATGTTTCTAATAATTCGTTCTGTGCCTTGATCGGTTTTCTTTTATTTACAGAAAACAAAAGATTAAATAAATCTGCCAAGTTTGATTCGGGGATAGGTTTTCCTTCGAAACTTACAGTCAAATTTTTATCCTATCGAAATTTTCTTGGACGTGCCATGACAAACTGAACTAATGCTTTGATAATTTAGGATAGCTTTATCTGGATATCATGGTGGTTAGATTACGGATATTTGTGTTTGGAATAACGTGATTTTCAATTTTGCCTGTTCAGTTTCAATTATATTGTGAAATGAGGGTTTATTTTTGAAAGATAATGTTAACTTTTTGTGATTATCTTGTAACAGACTGCTTTCATTAAAAGTGTATTTTAGAATTGTAAACTACAATTTTGAAATTTTCGCCTGTTTGGAGAAAAAGCACAGGGAAAAAAAAATAAAAGTATTAAAAAAATAATAACAACAACTGTTCAAAAATATAATAACAACTAAACAAATGATCAAAAATAATAAAAAATGTTCAAATAATAATAACAACTGTTCAAAAATAATAAAAACTATTTAAAAAATAATAACAACTGTTAAACGATTGACTTTATACAACCAACATTTAAAAAAAAAAAAAAGATAATCGAATCTAGTTTTTTCTAACATGACTTATTTGAAATATTCACTTTTTCTAGTTAGATTTATAACACGTAAGTGATTCGATCAGTAAAATATTATTTATAAAAGCACTAAATACGAGATTAATAAGAATTTTTAACTTACAAACATATGAACTTCTGATACACAAGTGATTCGACCAGTAAAATATTATTTAGAAAAGCATTTTTGACTTACAATTGTACGAACTTCTGATATGTAACCCTTTCTGAATCAATGTGTAAGAATTAACTGACTATTGAACTTATAACAGAGTATGATAAAATAATCACGTGACTTTTTTAAACCAATAAAATGTTATTATTTTCAAACAAGCGCCCTCTATCATTTTATGAACTTCCAAGAAACGAGTTAATATGATTATATTGTTTCCTGTTACCGCTGTGAAAGGTTGTGTTTTCCGTTTTAAGTTAGTTTACATTTAAGTGATTACGGAACGAGTCATGGATTCTGCTTTGTTAAGTGCTAATGATATGTCTAACGTGAAGAGTGAACCCTCATCACCAGGATTAAATGACCATGACATGGAATTTTTAATACAGCCTAAAGAAGAACCCGTTTCGAATTGTGAAGTGAAACCCACCTCATCAGGATTAAAGAAACAGAAGTTACCCTTTGTGTGTCCTACTTGCGACAAAGCTTTTCCCCGAAAGGTTAACTTAACGTTTCACATGAAATGTCATCTGGAGAAAATACCTCTTGTGTGTATAATTTGTGAAAAAACATTTGCTAGAAAGTATCATTTATTAAATCATATGAAGGTCCATTCAAAGACCCCTGTGATTCATAATTGTAATGTATGTGGCGAAGTATTTTCACAAAAGAGTGATTTATTAAAGCATGGGAAAATTCATAATACTTCCAAGCCAAATCAAAGGAAAAGTAGACAGTCACCCAGTCACTGTAAATGCGACGACTGTTTTGAAACATTTAATAATAGATCTGACTTAGTCAAACATAGAAAAATTCATCTTTCACCTAAAGAACTTAACCCGTCTGATCAACTTTCCTTGGGAAACAGTTCGAAATATGAAATTTCAGACATCACTCAGTTTAGTAAAATATTTAAGTTTTTCGATGTTTTTACTCCTGCTCATTGGAATTTAGGTGAGGAAATGATTGTTGAAGTACAAATGAATAAGAACTATGAGCTTTATGTTCACATACAGAAATACGAAGAATTTGAAAAGAACGGTCGTGAACTTACCCCCACAAATGAAGGCATTACATTATCATGTGCAACATTCGACAAATTTGAATCGAGATTGGATAAATTTAATTTTGTTTCTGAAAAAGATACATTCGTATGTAATAATGACTTACTAATCGCTTATGTAAATAAGGAATCATGCATACTGCAAAAATTATTCAAATCGAAAAAGTTTGGGTTTTGTTTGAAGTCGGATTTTTTACTGCTTACAAAAGATCAATATTTGAAACTAGTGAAAAATGGCTTTAAAATTACCAAATGTCTCATTGAGACGCTTTTAACTAAGCTTATTCCTGTTTCGATTTTAGAAAACTTAAACAAATGTAAATGTACCCACCTCACAATAGAAGAGACTTCGAACTATTTCTTAAAATGTTTCGATGACGAGTTAAAGTCATCCGTTTCTCGCGTGTTTGATTGCTATCGATGTTCAATCGGAGAACCAATTAATGTGAAACACGAGTGTGATAGTTATAATTTGCGTAGAAAGTATAATTGGTGTAGCGACAGTGCACTGCTAAATTTCAACGTGACTGAATTTGTAAAAAACATATTCAAGAAATGTTCATGTAATTATACTCATTTAGTTTTTGAAACTATGAATATGGACTTTTATAATAACCATTTAGACAATGTATTTGTAAATTAACATAGAAATGCATTTATTTAATAAATATTTGTTTTTATATCACATATCTGTTTTTATTTCACATGTCTATTTATTTTTACTCATGAAATCAATCTTTGAAGTTTTATTTTCTAGAAAAAAAGTGAACATATATTTATGAGTAGGCAAAAATTTTTTAATTGTAGTCTTTAAAGTTAACACTTTTTGGTTAAATGAAATCTCTTTTTAAGAAAAATTTATTATTTTTATTTGAATAGGTATTAAACTTATTTATTGATAAGAAAGTTTAATTTTTCTCTCCTTTTAAACAATGACATTGCATGTTTTGATAATTTCCATCCCACAGTTAACATTACAGTATTTAACATAGTTAAGAAAATGTTTAACTTAAACCGTCACTGTATTTATTATAGATAAGTAAACATTTTATCTTTAACCTAAATGTAATTTAAATGATTAACTGTAACTGTGACTGCTTTTAATCTAGATAAGTAAATGTTTCCAGGAATCACAATCAGTTTACTGTAGACTTTTATCGAGATTACACCAGTTAGTGGAATGCTGATTAAAAATATTTTATGACATTAATATGCAGAAAAGATCTCACGAAGAAGTACTTTCACCTTCAAAACGTCAACGTTTAGAAAAACCCATGGAAAATTTAAATACCTATGAGAAGGAGTTAAAAGACCCAAGATTAAAACTTTCTAAAATGGGTAATAACTGTGTAACTACTGAGGACTTACAAGATGTGAAACCCGAGATCGCTATGAATTTTTCAAACTTTGCCTATGGGAATGATACAACATCTTTCGAGAATCCCGGTCGAATGCCAAATTCTGCCACGGACTATTTGAATACATTTTTCGAAGACATGAATTTTGAAAATTTAGATTGTTCTACTACCTTAGCGTTTCAAGAACCTACAAATAATATTTTACAGACTACTGTTAAACGCGAGGTCAACGAGCTACAAGCAAGCAACCTTCCGCAAACAAGTGGTGAATTACAAACCACCATCTCACCTGCAAATGACATTAAAAGTGATAAATTATGCAATTCCTATGTGTTTCACAAAGAACTAAGTGACTGTTTCTATTTAACTTTGAAGTTAAGAACTAAACAATATTATATACTTATACGAGAATTTAAACGCAATGTATCTACTAATGAAGAAATCCCGACCAACCGCGTGGTTAATATGGATATTCCTAGCTGGTTTGAGTTTCAATATAAACTCATTGCATTTAATTTAAGATACAAAAGTACGTCCTTTGTTTCTAATAACATGATTTTAGTGTTAAACCAATATTCTACAATGCGAATTAAAAATTTAAAGAATCATTCTTATATTGACTTAAACGAACATCAACTAGAAAAATTAAAAGGAAATACCTCTCATTTAAATAGTGCACTTTTACAACATATGTATACAAAACTTTTACCATCTCTTATTAAAAAGAAATGTATGGTGAGTAATATATCTACAGAAAATGAACAGGTGTTAAAGTATAAACTTAACACGTGTATCGAGAATAATATGTTATCAATACTTAATCAATTGTATGAATGCCATGCTTGTGCACTACGACATTCGAGCAAAAGCCTTCACTCCTGTTTCACATTTAATAATAGGGAAAAATTTAATCAATTAGGGGAAGCTTTGTTAATGCTCGTAGATTTCGATTATGTAACTTCAACGTTTCTAAACGGAGTTTATAATGTTAGTGAGCACTTTTTATGTAAGATTAATGAACAAACTATTTGTAATGAATTGTTTAAGACCTGAAAATAAAATGTTTTTGATTAAGTTCTGTCTGTTTATTTTTGCAAAGTGTCTATGAGTGAATTTATTAGTTTATAATTTAGTAGAAATTTTAAGTGAAGTGATGTAATCCAATTAAAAAAAATTATTACAAAAAATTAATTGTAATAAAAATATTCACATTAAAAAAAAGGTTAAAAAAATTAGAAGGTAATGAAATTAAAACTTATTAAAATTAAAAGTTAACAACAAAAAATAATTAAGAAAATAAAATAAAGATTAACAAAAATATAGTTTTAAAATAAAAGTAAACAAAAAAAGTTATAAAGTAAAAGTTAACAAAAAGTTAAAAGTTAATAAAATATTTAAAAAAGCAAAAGAATGTATGTGTTATGAAGAGAGGGGTTTCCTTGTGGAAGTAACTTACAAAATGTATGTGTGTGTATTTATTAGTTTTTCATTTAGTAGAACTTTTAAGTGAACAGTTAGAATTTATGTTTTTATATAACTTAACACAAAATAAAATTTTTAACTATTGCAAAAAGATTCAACTATTGAATGGAAATATGCATATTAGTAAAACAATCACAAGTTAATAAAATGAAAGATTTTAAATTTCATACAATTAAACAAATATATACGAAACACATTACGGATTTAAATATTATAAGAAATGTTTGATTGAAATTTTTAAGACAGATTTAATTCTTGGTTCTGCCATATATAGTTCGAACTTATTTTAGAAGATAGTTTTCAATAGTCTTGTGGTTCGAACTTGACAAAATGAAATCAAGACACAATGAATTGTATGTTATTTTAATCATTATGTCATGACTTCATACTTCTGAAAGTGTATTTAAAGGTTTCTCTAGCTTTATTCAATGTTATTAAGCGTTTGTGAAACCGAAAATTAATGAAAAAACAGATCGCCTTCTACCAATTGCGCTAAGAATGTTTTATTCAATTATTATAAATAATAAAACCTTTTAGAATATTACTTATTTTAAATTCAAAATAATAAAAATTTAAAGTTAACAAAATAAATAATTCCTCTGTTCATTATAAATAAATAAATGTTTACAAAATAAAAGTTTCAAAATTAAAACTTTATAAAAATTATAAGTTAACAAAAAATTAAATAAAATAAAATTTTAAAATAAAAATTATGAAAAGTAAAGTTTATAAAAATTAAAAGTTTTTAAAATTTTTAAGTTATGTTTAAAAATCTTCAAATTAATCAAAATTGATTTTTAGTTTTATGTTAATGTAAGTTTCAATGTTTTAAATATCGAACTAACTGTTTATCCCCATAATCATTTGTTTACCCATCTTCCAACCAACCAACTGGTTGCCTAGCCAACCATATACTTTGTATCTACACATGCGCAGAAAAAAAAACACTAACTTGAGTTTTACTTTAAACCTTTGCTAGATTAGATATATTATACAAGTCGAATATCTTCCATACTTAGAAAATTTATAATTTTCAACTATTCGTCCCTATTTATCTTAAAACATTAACAAATAAATATAATTTATATACTTACAAAAACAGGATAACTTAAAAAGGGGTCCATACATTTCAGCTTGCTAAAGTCAAGTGTCTGGTTTATAACAGAATGAGGTTAAACTATCAGTTTACTTCCTTATCACTCACGTGATCAAGACCTTATCAGTTACATGTTCAGGTCGATAACAGCTAAAAACAGCGTGTTGATCATTTTAACTTCTGACTTCGCATACTGTGGTTCGGTAAGTTTTCTTGTCTAACATTTCTTTCTTTTTAAGAAATAAACTAATCGGAAAAATTTCTTTTCATACCCACTTACTTTTAAATCACAATGTTAAAAGACTAAATTTTATTATCTTAAATTATTCTTTTAAATGTCAAACAAAAGATCTTACAATATATTTGCAAATAAGTTCTTATAAAACGGTTTTAATTAGTTAAAGGATGAACATTGTTATTTTAACTATCTATTATTTTGAAAGCGAAAAAGATTAATTCACATGAAAATTAAACTTACCTTATTTATAAGCTGGGTAAGCAGTGTCTGGCTTTTGTGACGACTTGTAGAGATTTGAAAGATAGTACAAACATATATCAGTTAATCTCACGTGATATGATGACGTTACTAAGTGACGTCATCCACCACAGGTTAATCACGTGACTACGCGACCATAACCTTCACATTACTAGTGATGTTTAGATCACGTAGCTAATTGTAATTATCATAAAATATACTTATAATATATTTATAAAAATATATTCATAAATTAATAACTAATTTATTTGCGTATTATTTTGAAAAGCATAGCATTTTAAAATAATAAATTAATTAATTATTAATTAACTTCTAACTGCTCGTGCAGTTAAATTTGTAAATGTTCACAAAAGGTGAACCGAAGTAAATAATTTGATAAAAAAATTAATTAATTTTTTTGCAAAATATTTTCATGGAAAGGAGCTAACAAATTTGCTTAAAATTATGTCGATAACCCTCAGCATTTCATGATTCACTAAAAGTAATATTTAAATAATTCTATTTATTATTTTCTATTTTAAATAATTCTTTCTATTAATGCTATCACTATCTCTTGATCACTCTCTATTTCTCATTTTTTTTTTAATGTGGTGTGAAATCTTTTCTTTGTCATTTGCCGTAATATTAAAAAAACGTTTGCCGAAATATTCGTTTAAAACAATGATTTTATTATTAATTAACTTCTAATTTTTTTAACCTTTTTTTTAATGTGAATATTTTTATTACAATTAATTTTTTGTAATAATTTTTTTTTAATTGGATTACATCACTTCACTTAAAATTTCTACTAAATTATAAACTAATAAATTCACTCATAGACACTTTGCAAAAATAAACAGACAGAACTTAATCAAAAACATTTTATTTTCAGGTCTTAAACAATTCATTACAAATAGTTTGTTCATTAATCTTACATAAAAAGTGCTCACTAACATTATAAACTCCGTTTAGAAACGTTGAAGTTACATAATCGAAATCTACGAGCATTAACAAAGCTTCCCCTAATTGATTAAATTTTTCCCTATTATTAAATGTGAAACAGGAGTGAAGGCTTTTGCTCGAATGTCGTAGTGCACAAGCATGGCATTCATACAATTGATTAAGTATTGATAACATATTATTCTCGATACACGTGTTAAGTTTATACTTTAACACCTGTTCATTTTCTGTAGATATATTACTCACCATACATTTCTTTTTAATAAGAGATGGTAAAAGTTTTGTATACATATGTTGTAAAAGTGCACTATTTAAATGAGAGGTACTTTCTTTTAATTTTTCTAGTTGATGTTCGTTTAAGTCAATATAAGAATGATTCTTTAAATTTTTAATTCGCATTGTAGAATATTGGTTTAACACTAAAATCATGTTATTAGAAACAAAGGACGTACTTTTGTATCTTAAATTAAATGCAATGAGTTTATATTGAAACTCAAACCAGCTAGGAATATCCATATTAACCACGCGGTTGGTCGGGATTTCTTCATTAGTAGATACATTGCGTTTAAATTCTCGTATAAGTATATAATATTGTTTAGTTCTTAACTTCAAAGTTAAATAGAAACAGTCACTTAGTTCTTTGTGAAACACATAGGAATTGCATAATTTATCACTTTTAATGTCATTTGCAGGTGAGATGGTGGTTTGTAATTCACCACTTGTTTGCGGAAGGTTGCTTGCTTGTAGCTCGTTGACCTCGCGTTTAACAGTAGTCTGTAAAATATTATTTGTAGGTTCTTGAAACGCTAAGGTAGTAGAACAATCTAAATTTTCAGAATTCATGTCTTCGAAAAATGTATTCAAATAGTCCGTGGCAGAATTTGGCATTCGACCGGGATTCTCGAAAGATGTTGTATCATTCCCATAGGCAAAGTTTGAAAAATTCATAGCGATCTCGGGTTTCACATCTTGTAAGTCCTCAGTAGTTACACAGTTATTACCCATTTTAGAAAGTTTTAATCTTGGGTCTTTTAACTCCTTCTCATAGGTATTTAAATTTTCCATGGGTTTTTCTAAACGTTGACGTTTTGAAGGTGAAAGTACTTCTTCGTGAGATCTTTTCTGCATATTAATGTCATAAAATATTTTTAATCAGCATTCCACTAACTGGTGTAATCTCGATAAAAGTCTACAGTAAACTGATTGTGATTCCTGGAAACATTTACTTATCTAGATTAAAAGCAGTCACAGTTATAGTTAATCATTTAAATTACATTTAGGTTAAAGATAAAATGTTTACTTATCTATAATAAATACAGTGACGGTTTAAGTTAAACATTTTCTTAACTATGTTAAATACTGTAATGTTAACTGTGGGATGGAAATTATCAAAACATGCAATGTCATTGTTTAAAAGGAGAGAAAAATTAAACTTTCTTATCAATAAATAAGTTTAATACCTATTCAAATAAAAATAATAAATTTTTCTTAAAAAGAGATTTCATTTAACCAAAAAGTGTTAACTTTAAAGACTACAATTAAAAAATTTTTGCCTACTCATAAATATATGTTCACTTTTTTTCTAGAAAATAAAACTTCAAAGATTGATTTCATGAGTAAAAATAAATAGACATGTGAAATAAAAACAGATATGTGATATAAAAACAAATATTTATTAAATAAATGCATTTCTATGTTAATTTACAAATACATTGTCTAAATGGTTATTATAAAAGTCCATATTCATAGTTTCAAAAAATAAATGAGTATAATTACATGAACATTTCTTGAATATGTTTTTTACAAATTCAGTCACGTTGAAATTTAGCAGTGCACTGTCGCTACACCAATTATACTTTCTACGCAAATTATAACTATCACACTCGTGTTTCACATTAATTGGTTCTCCGATTGAACATCGATAGCAATCAAACACGCGAGAAACGGATGACTTTAACTCGTCATCGAAACATTTTAAGAAATAGTTCAAAGTCTCTTCTATTGTGAGGTGGGTACATTTACATTTGTTTAAGTTTTCTAAAATCGAAACAGGAATAAGCTTAGTTAAAAGCGTCTCAATGAGACATTTGGTAATTTTAAAGCCATTTTTCACTAGTTTCAAATATTGATCTTTTGTAAGCAGTAAAAAATCCGACTTCAAACAAAACCCAAACTTTTTCGATTTGAATAATTTTTGCAGTATGCATGATTCCTTATTTACATAAGCGATTAGTAAGTCATTATTACATACGAATGTATCTTTTTCAGAAACAAAATTAAATTTATCCAATCTCGATTCAAATTTGTCGAATGTTGCACATGATAATGTAATGCCTTCATTTGTGGGGGTAAGTTCACGACCGTTCTTTTCAAATTCTTCGTATTTCTGTATGTGAACATAAAGCTCATAGTTCTTATTCATTTGTACTTCAACAATCATTTCCTCACCTAAATTTCAATGAGCAGGAGTAAAAACATCGAAAAACTTAAATATTTTACTAAACTGAGTGATGTCTGAAATTTCATATTTCGAACTGTTTCCCAAGGAAAGTTGATCAGACGGGTTAAGTTCTTTAGGTGAAAGATGAATTTTTCTATGTTTGACTAAGTCAGATCTATTATTAAATGTTTCAAAACAGTCGTCGCATTTACAGTGACTGGGTGACTGTCTACTTTTCCTTTGATTTGGCTTGGAAGTATTATGAATTTTCCCATGCTTTAATAAATCACTCTTTTGTGAAAATACTTCGCCACATACATTACAATTATGAATCACAGGGGTCTTTGAATGGACCTTCATATGATTTAATAAATGATACTTTCTAGCAAATGTTTTTTCACAAATTATACACACAAGAGGTATTTTCTCCAGATGACATTTCATGTGAAACGTTAAGTTAACCTTTCGGGGAAAAGCTTTGTCGCAAGTAGGACACACAAAGGGTAACTTCTGTTTCTTTAATCCTGATGAGGTGGGTTTCACTTCACAATTCGAAACGGGTTCTTCTTTAGGCTGTATTAAAAATTCCATGTCATGGTCATTTAATCCTGGTGATGAGGGTTCACTCTTCACGTTAGACATATCATTAGCACTTAACAAAGCAGAATCCATGACTCGTTCCGTAATCACTTAAATGTAAACTAACTTAAAACGGAAAACACAACCTTTCACAGCGGTAACAGGAAACAATATAATCATATTAACTCGTTTCTTGGAAGTTCATAAAATGATAGAGGGCGCTTGTTTGAAAATAATAACATTTTATTGGTTTAAAAAAGTCACGTGATTATTTTATCATACTCTGTTATAAGTTCAATAGTCAGTTAATTCTTACACATTGATTCAGAAAGGGTTACATATCAGAAGTTCGTACAATTGTAAGTCAAAAATGCTTTTCTAAATAATATTTTACTGGTCGAATCACTTGTGTATCAGAAGTTCATATGTTTGTAAGTTAAAAATTCTTATTAATCTCGTATTTAGTGCTTTTATAAATAATATTTTACTGATCGAATCACTTACGTGTTATAAATCTAACTAGAAAAAGTGAATATTTCAAATAAGTCATGTTAGAAAAAACTAGATTCGATTATCTTTTTTTTTTTTTTAAATGTTGGTTGTATAAAGTCAATCGTTTAACAGTTGTTATTATTTTTTAAATAGTTTTTATTATTTTTGAACAGTTGTTATTATTATTTGAACATTTTTTATTATTTTTGATCATTTGTTTAGTTGTTATTATATTTTTGAACAGTTGTTGTTATTATTTTTTTAATACTTTTATTTTTTTTCCCTGTGCTTTTTCTCCAAACAGGCGAAAATTTCAAAATTGTAGTTTACAATTCTAAAATACACTTTTAATGAAAGCAGTCTGTTACAAGATAATCACAAAAAGTTAACATTATCTTTCAAAAATAAACCCTCATTTCACAATATAATTGAAACTGAACAGGCAAAATTGAAAATCACGTTATTCCAAACACAAATATCCGTAATCTAACCACCATGATATCCAGATAAAGCTATCCTAAATTATCAAAGCATTAGTTCAGTTTGTCATGGCACGTCCAAGAAAATTTCGAGAGGATAAAAATTTGACTGTAAGTTTCGAAGGAAAACCTATCCCCGAATCAAACTTGGCAGATTTATTTAATCTTTTGTTTTCTGTAAATAAAAGAAAACCGATCAAGGCACAGAACGAATTATTAGAAACATTAAACGAAATGAATGTCCCGCGAAATTTTATTAAAAATAAATATTTGTCAATAAACATTAAACAAGATTCTGTATTAGATTTGTCAAAACCCACTAAAAAACGAAAAGTGGGTCCACATGTATTGCATTGGGAAAATTATTAATAAAATTGAATTTGTTTTTTAACTATACCTCTTTCCTATGTTTTCTACACCAAACACAATAAAAACAGTAATTACCCCTAAAGATGTCTTCTTTTTACCATTGCTTCCACTATACATTTTAAAATAAATATGTTAATATTCAATCCAATCATATCGAAAAAGATAAATTTCCGGTTTAATTTAAATTCAGTATAAAATAAACCTTAAACTTTTCACTTCCGGTAAGCATATAAATGAGCGAAAACACAATGCATACCGTTATATACAGACACACGACGCTAATCACTTCCTTTCTCTAGTCATTTTAACACATGATACGTCACTCTCACGATACCTCTCTTTAAACACTTAAAATCTCGACATTCATGTATAACTTCTTGGCTTGATCAGTTAAACCTACCACAAATTATCAAGTCAAGAAGCTATTTTGCAGGTTCAAACCCCAGTGAAATCGTTTCAAGAAAACCTATTTTAAATATCCGTTATTGCATTCCCTACCGATAGAGGGCAACACCAAAAAAATGTTTAATATACGTTTCGCGTTCAAACTTAGTCAATTCTAAAATTTAAAAAAAAAAAAAAAAAAAAAAAAAAAAAAAAAAAAATTAAGCCCCCCTCAAAAATAAGCCCCCCTCAAAAATAAGCGCCCCTTAAAAATAAGCCCCCCTCAAAAATAAGCCCCCTTCCACCGCCGCCACCGCCGCCACCACCGCCACCACACCCACAAGTGAACTCTCCTTTTCCCTCTACTCTTGTTGCTAATTAAAAAATATTAATTTAAATCTTTCTCAGTATTCTTGGGAAAAACAAAAAATACTTTCTGGTTATAAACTGGAATTTAATATTGTTCATATTTTATTTCCTAATAACAGAGGACCCATTGGCACAAATGGTCTAATGTTTTAGAGTAATAATGGCGATCAAAGTTTTACTTTTTTAATTCGTAACATAATGATTCTCCAGTGACCATCATTTGATAAGTCCAATGTGAAGTCCTTGTAATTTTTTTATCACTTGTAAGTTGCCCACAATATGGGATATATAGACGTCATAGCAACATCCATACGACTCTTTTCTACCTCACGTCGCAGCAATGACTGAAATAAATGGGACTATTTGGTCATGGGGTATTCAGAATTTGGTCATATCTTTTTCGTTGTGCCATTAAGGTAATTGTAAATTTGGTGTCACCTAAATCCTAATTAAATAGTTAAAAAAAATAGTAAATTTAATTTGTAAATGCTCACAAAAGATAAACATAAATACATAATTTGATTATATATATATATAACAAAATTGCGGGTTTCATGCATGTCACACAATTTCTTTATCATTCCATCATTCACAATCTTATCTACATTATGTTTCCTCATACAAGGCTATTCTTTTTCTACTATCTTCCCATTTGTTCTTTAAAACTATTTAAATATTATTTACATGTTTTAGTTTTCATTACTTTTTTAATTTTATTTACATCAATTACTACATTGTCTGTAATTTATTTTAAGGAAACTCTTTGTATAGTTCCAGCTTCTCCTTTTATCTGATAGATGGCAGCACCAGATTTTTACATCTCAATACTGTATGTAGATTAAACTATTCCTTTTTTATTTAATAATAGATGGCTGCACCAAACTTTTTCCTCTTTTAATATATTTTTTAAAGTCTGCTATGACTCAGCTTTTCAGTTCTTCAGTGTCCATGGAGATGTGAAGAGCTCCTGAGATTGTAAGGATTTCCAACCATGTTTCATTACAGTCACACTTTGTTTTTATGGTGAACTATATCCATTGCTTTATGGTATATTATATATCACTGTTCTATCATGGATTATTTATTTATTAATTTGATCTTTGGTTCTCATTTTTTTTATACTTATATATCTCATATTGGTTTCTCTTTATGTTAAAAGGGGCATAATATTGTCATTTTTAAGCTTAATGTAGACAATATTTGAGGAAATAACATATATTTACTATGAAGTATTCTTATGATGCTCCTCTGAAGAATCCATAAGATATTCATAGTATTTCTTTCTTGATTTTTTTTATTAAGTTTAAGACTTGCAGAATCCTTTCCATTGCTTTTTATAATATCTCTTCCTTTGTTTTTCACAGATGTGGTTTCATTTTAAATATATATACATATATACCATATATATTTCCTGAGGAGTCTTTTATTGAATTTCAACGGACAAAGTTGCTTAAATGTCGGTTGATAGACCTAATCATGATTCCTTAAAAAATATTTTTTAAATAGCACTATCGTTTGATCACTATCTATGATTATTTATTTTCATTTTAGTTAAATATAGGGTGAAATATTTGTTTTGGGTATTAGCATGTTATTAAAAAAACTTTTCACCTAAAGATTTTCTAAAAAAAGAATGATTTTATTAGAGACTTAAAATTAATCTTTGACAAACCGAAGTGAGTAGAATTTATCTGCTCGTGTTATTATATTTATAAATGTTCACTAAAGGAAAACCGAAACAAATGATGTTATATTAATTTATTTTCTCTGAGAAGTATTTTACTGAAAAGCAATGAACAAGTTTACTTAAAAGTCTGTAAATAACCCACATAATTTCATTATTCATTAAAATTATTCATTCAGTATCAACGCAGAATACGTGCTTGAAAATTTTCTGGTTTTATTTCACTTTTCTTAAATGTGGAATAAAACCTTTGCTTTGTTATTTTCCTAATATTAAATGAAAAAAAAAATTGCCTATATATTTGTTTAAATGAATAACTTTATTAAAGATTTGATATTTATCTTCGGCAAACAAAAATATGAGTAGCATTTATCTGACCGTGCAATTAAATTATGAATTTTCACAAAATGTAAACCAAAACAATAAATTTCATGATATAGTATTGTTTTGCCTCTAAAAAACTTTTTATTCAACAGCAATTGAAAAATATACTTAAAAGTCTGTATATAACCCTCACCACTTCGTGTTTCATTAAAAATAGTCTTTTAAAATCAATATCTGTTAATGCTATCGCTATCATTTGATCACTATCTATCCACCATTTCTTTCTTTTTTTCTTGAATGTGGGGTGAAATCGTTGCTTTGTCTCTTGCATAATATATATAAAAAAGTCCGCCTAAAGATTTGTTTAAAAGAATCATTTCATTAGAGTTTAATAATTATCTTTGGCAAACCAAAAGTGTATAGAATTTATCTGCTCGTGCAGTTAAATTTGTAAATGTTCACAAAAGGTGAACCGAAGTAAATAATTTGATAAAAAAATTAATTAATTTTTTTGCAAAATATTTTCATGGAAAGGAGCTAACAAATTTGCTTAAAATTATGTCGATAACCCTCAGCATTTCATGATTCACTAAAAGTAATATTTAAATAATTCTATTTATTATTTTCTATTTTAAATAATTCTTTCTATTAATGCTATCACTATCTCTTGATCACTCTCTATTTCTCATTTTTTTTTTTTTTTTTATGTGGTGTGAAATCTTTTCTTTGTCATTTGCCGTAATATTAAAAAAACGTTTGCCGAAATATTCGTTTAAAACAATGATTTTATTAAAGATACGATATTAATTTCTGAAAAATCAAAAAGTGAGTCGAATTTATCTGCTGGAGTAATTAAATTTGTAAATATTCACAAAAGGTGAACCGAAGTAAATAATTTAGTAATATATTAATTTATTTTTCTGCAAAATATTTTCTTGGAAAGGAACTAACAAATTTGCTTAAAAGTATGTCTATAACCCTCATCATTTCATGATTCACTAAAAGTATTCTTTAAATATCACTTTCTATTATTACTATCACTATCTCTTGATCACTCTCTATTTCTCCTTTTCTTAATTGTAAGGTGAAATCTTTTCTTTATTTGCCGTAATATTAAAAAAGCGTTCGCCTAAATATTCATTTAAAAGAATGATTTTATTAAAGACACAATATTAATTTCTGGAAAATCAAAAAGTGAGTCGAATTCATCTGCTCGAGTAATTAAATTTGTAAATGTTCACAAAAGGTAAACCGAAACAAATTATTTGATGATATATTTTTTCTTTTCTCTGAGAAGTATTATTTTGAAAAGCAACTAACAAAATTACTTAAAAGTCTGTCGATAACGCTCGTCACTTCGTGAATCATTAAAAATATTCTCTCAATATCAACGCAAATTTCAAATAAAATAACTTCCTAACATAGATGCAGATGAGTGTCTCACTCCAGACAAAATTTAATTTCGATGAAAAAGTAATAAGATCTCGAAGTACGGAAACAAAGTTATTTCTCTGTGTTTATCAAGCCGTAATTAAAAATCATCCTCGAAATTTAGCTGAAGTTCCTCGGAAAAATATTAATATTAAATCAGTGTCGCAGGCGTTTTTAATCATGAGGGAACATCGTAGTTTTAGATTTTACGGCTAATTATTAAGTAAACTATGATAGCATGAAACGGAAGAACCAATGCTGATTATCTTTCGCAAAGCCACAGCATGGATGCATATAGAATATGTAAAATAAATATTTACTTGGCTCTAACGCACTTTTCATTGAAACATTTTTATGAAGAATCATTGAGGAATTTATCGATGAATTGCTTTAGATGTTTCAAGAAATATTACTCATAAAATAGAAGAGTTATTAAAATAAATATTTAATATGTAACAGCAGCCAGACATGGGAATTTTAGTTTTCGTAATTTGAATAGTTTTCTCAATTAAACAGGCATACATAGACAATTAAAAAAGTTATATTTTAAGAATAAATTTCATCGTGTAATTATATGTATATCAAAATAATTAATCACTCATGTATAATGCCCATATAATTCTGAAATATTATTTTTTAAATACTTCAAAGTAAAATATAAATGTACAAATTAATATTAAACATTTAAATCATCCTTGAAATTGAGCTGAAGTTTCTAGGAAAAATACTATTATTTAAATATGTAACTCGGGCGTTTTTAATCATGAGTGAACATCGTGGTTTTAGATTTTAAGGCTAATTATTAAGTAAACTATTATAGCATGAAACAGAAGAACGGATTCTGATTATCTTTCACAAAGTCACAGATTTGATGTACATAGATAATTTAAAATAAATATTGACTTAGTTCTAACGCACTTTTCATTGCAAAAAAAAATTATGAAGAATTATTGAAAAATGTATCGATAAATTATATGCTTTAGATGTTTTAATAAATACTGGTCATAAAATAGAAGAGTCATTAAAATAAATATTTCATATGCAACAACACTCAGATATGGAAATTTTATTTCTGGTAATTGGAATAGTTTTCTCAATTACAGCACATGAAAGAACACAAATAGACTATTAAAGAAAGTATTAAGTTTGTCATCAAATTATAAATATATTAAAATATTTAATCACTAATAAGTAATCATGTATGTCTGAAATATTATTTTATAAATACTTCAAAGAAATACAGAAATGAACACATTAATAAATATTTAATATGATACAACACCTTGGAAATTTTATCTACCACTACAGTCGCTAAACAAGTGTAAGCAGACTATTTTAAAAAGTTTTATTTTAGATTAAGCTTCGTTATCAAATTATAAATATATTAAAATATGTAATCGCTCATGAGTAATGCATGTATGAAGCTGAAATTTCTAGAAAATATCTATATTATAAAGCAACAAAATATTCGTGAGCAATGCTGCCGTCATATTGATAAATTATATTGATAATTCCACTTTCCGTTTTTTAATGGTTTTCTACAACTATAACAGCTAAAGAAGTATAAATAGTCTATTAAATATTTTAAATATTAGATTAGGCTTCATTATCAAATCATAAATATATTAAATTATTAAACCACTCATAAGTATTGCATATAGATTTGAAATATTATTTGATAAATTCTTCAAAGAAATACGTAAATGGACATATTAATAATTAATCCCGTGCATTTTTAATCATGAGTGAATATCGTATTTTTAGATTTTACAGCTAATTATTGAGTAAACTATGATAGAGCATGAAACGGTAGAACCAATTCTGATTATCTTTCGTAAAGTAACAGCGTGGATGCAGATAGATAATGTAAAATAAATATTGACTTAGCTACATCGTATTTTTCGTTCAAAACATTTTTATGAAGAATCGTTTAGAAATTTACCGATGAACTGCTTTAGATGTTTTAAGAAATATTACTCATAAAATAGAAGAGTTTTTAAAATAAATATTTAATATGCAACAGCACTAGGCATGGCAAATTTATTTCACGTAATTTGAATAGTTTTCCGCCACTACATCAGCTAAATAAAACAACACAGACCAGGGACGGAAAAACCGTGTGTCAGAAGACCAATTGCCACGATATTTTCGTTAAAATATTCTTCGATTTACTTAGTGAAAGAAATTACGAGATTAAATAGGGCAAAGAAAACTATTGAGGTAAAGTGCTGGCAATTGTCCTTCGGGTTTGCTTCGGGTAGACAAAAAAACAAACAAACTACATTTGATTAAGCTTTATTATCTAAGTGATTATAGTGAATTAATATTAAAATATTAATTCCCATATGAGTTCTATATGTATTTCTGAAATATTTTTAACCTATAAGTATTTTAATATCCCGTCTACGTTTGTGTATTTACTCTCTTGGAAAAATACTGTTAATTATAAGAATTAAAACTTCTATATAGGAGCTCTTGCAAAACAAATACATACTTTTTTAATATGTTCATTTTTGTGTTTCTTTGAAATATTTATAAAATAATATTTCAGCTGTACATGTATTACTCATGATGATTAAAAAATTTAATATGTTTATAATCTGAAAATGAAGCTTAATCAAGGATACATTTTTGTAATAGTCTAGCTTCCTTTTGCTAATGTATTACCAGAAAAATATTTAAATTACGTGAACGTGTTGTTGCGATGAGTAGAGGACACTGAGGAAAATTTTGATCTTCACATTTACATTACGTCTGAAGAGATAAATCAACTATTATCATCAATCATCAATTATCTCAAGCTTTTTGAAAGGAAGTTATAGACGTCGAATATTGTTCAGAATGCAACCACTTATTTTACTTGAGAATGGATAGCCCCCGAAAAACCGATATTCCGTTTTTAGAAAACTGATTTAACACACTATAAAAACTACTCGGAAACATTTCCGTTTAATGCGCGCAGCAAAAAAAAACCTTTTCTTTCAGAAATGCTTCTTGAAATTTTGAAAATCTATTAGTTTCTCACCTTTTTAAAGCTAAAATAACGCTTTTCGGGATCGTAAGTAACTCTGAACAGATTATACTATATTTTCCCAAACTTTCTTGATTGATTAAGAAATATTTGTCTTTTTTTACAGTGAATATTGGCAATCTAAAACGTCTAATCATTAATTGTTTTAGCTAAAAATTCTAACGCGGGATTACAGTAAAATGAGTAATATTTTTAAATGGATACGATGACGATAAAAATTTCAGCGATAAAATGTATGCATTGAATTACCAGAGCTCAACTGACCAATAATCAATTGTTTAACTTATTTTTGAGTAAAATCAATCAGCTAAATTACAAATATATCAGTTTTTAAAGAGTGAAGTAAAAACAAAATATGTATACTGGGTTACCTACTTTCTTAATCTCTCACTTTTTCTCATTCTAATTTATATTTTCTTCTATATTTATGAGAAGAGAGCATTGGATTCACGAAAATTTACCACTTCCCAAATTTTTATAAATTTAAACGCTTCTAAATAACATTTGACTAGATTTGGACCGAGGTCTGTTAGTTACAGTAATTTTGTGGTCGCTGTAACCCAAGAAGTAATATGTGGAATTCGATGAAACCTCATTTAGCTGGACATAAATCGGTGCCGATTACTTTTATTTATGCATATTGACCAACAGTTGTCGCTGTTATACGGTGCATTTTATGACGTACTTGAGAACAATTTCTCGGCATCAAAGGGATGGAATTGTACCAAAATTAATATGTAAGACCTAAGTATGTAAACCAGGCTGATTCAATTTTGGTTTTGATCACTTAACAGGGGGCATTGCAATTGTATGCTTTTTGAGATGAACGTTACAGCTATATCTCAGTCGGGTGCACGGAATTTTAATTTTTAATGCACGAAATTTTACATTTAAGTGTATAAATAATGAAATATTTTGATCAAATATTGATTTTTTAATGGAGGCCTTCATGTGCAAAAGCTGACTGTATCGACGCCAACAAACCAAACCAAAACAAACCGATTTGGATTTTGAAATACCCAACAGGAGAAGCTGTTGGACTACAACTTTTATTCTAAAAGACATCACTGAAATTAGATTTTTAATTCATATAAATGTAACTAACTTCATATTTGTAATTGTTAGTACGTGCACAGTAGCGTGGGCATCTCATTAGTGGACATGTTAAAAAATACAGATTTTAATGGAACTGAAGGTTGAATTCTATTTATTAAAAAAAAAATGGAAGTAAACCGAACAAAGATAACATATATTTCATTATATTTACAACATTATAAAAAATAATGAAACAAATTACAACTAAATTATACTTGATAAACATATACCCATTTTTGAAAAACAGTTTACCATGGTAAACAAAAAATCTAAAGTAGTTGATAATTGAACGGTTAGTTTCGATACGAGTAAATTTAATTACTTTTGAAAAATAAAATAAAACGAAAAGCATTAAAATTTAATTAATTAAATTAATCTGATCATAAGAAGAAATGTAATGAAAAAAGAAAAAAAACAATTCTATTTAATTTCGATCAATAGAGAATTTAACATAATATACTGCAGTACAAACAATCGATTTTACTAGAAATAACAAAACAAGTTAAAAGCAATCATTTTAGATTTTTTTTTTAAATTGTAAATTGAAAGTATTAAAAAATAGTATTAATAACTCCTCAACAATCACTATTTTTATAACTAAAAGTATTCTGAACAAGTATTTTTTAAGCAAAAAATGAGAGCGAAATTAAGTTACTGTTTCCTAATTAACGACTTGCATAAAATTGCACTAAAGCACTCATGTTATTAACATTTTTTATATACTGCACTCCATTTTGAGTATTTTAGCGAAAGTGTATTGGCACAACAGAGGGTTTTTTTGTTTTTTGTTTTTTGAGAACCCCTTATTGTTATCTGATTCAATTTAACCTTCGTTATTCCCATCTGAGTACCTTTAACCACTTAATAGACCGAACGCCGCTCGGGTAAGAAGAGTTTGTTTGCTTCGTTGCTAAAAGCTTTTGGATACCACTAATTTTTAAGTGTAATCTTTGCTTGATTAATTAGCAGACATTTTTCGACGATATAAGGCGAATATTTTAGTATAGAAAAAGTGGTGTTTCGTCCCTAGTTTTAGTTTATTGTGGCAAAGAAAATAAACGAAACTGTTCAGGAATTGAAAATAAAACAGTGGCGACATACGCGCATGTTCAGATTTGAAGATATATATATATGTGTGTGTGTGTGTGTGTGTGTGTGTGTGTGTGTGTGTGTGTGTGTGTGTGTGCTATAATGATAATTTTTAACTTAAACCTTCTCTAGTGAACTAGAATTGTAATTAAAAAGTATCATACAAATCTGTTTGGTTGTTGAATAAATTGCGGACCTACTAAATATATACATACTAGATATATGAGTTCAAGGTTTTATTTTCGGAACCCAAGCCTTACGATTTAAAGTCTGAAGGCACCCAAGCTAACGCGAGGCGAAAAATTCTGTGTCATCAGAGCCCAAGCCCGATACCGAAAGCACGCAGTAGAAAATTGTTAATAACATTTAAAAACTGTTTCAAGATAAATTTTATCATTTGAAATTCGCTTCTTAGATATAAATAAGTATTAATCCAAAGTATTCCCTCGTGATAATGCTGCGTTATTTTCAGTTATTTTCAGCTTCTTTGTGTTACTAGCACAGACCTTGCAAAGGCTTCAGTATCGGATAGAATATTTCTTTTTATATCCCATGAATAACAATTCAGTTCCGTTTCAGACTGATGTTTAAAGAATTGTATAAGACTTTAAGAAACCTAGAATCCATTCTTGTTTCTCAAACTAGCGTTTATTTTTTGCCAATTTGTAATTTGTGACTAAGTAAAAATTTCACTTGGAGCCCGAGCCCGAAGACTGGTATGAAAATCCATCCCCAGTCTGTTTCGGATTGGGCTTGGGCTCGGGCTCACGGCTGGGACGACTCAGACAACATATCTCCCGTCTTAGAAGAAGAAACAGGTTTGAAACAAGTTTTTTCTTTTTTTCAACCCATTTCTTCTCCTAAGACGCTAGACATGTTGCTTGAGTTGTCTCACTGTGCGACCTGCATAATACATACACACCTACATAATCTATAACAGAAGTTCCATTTTTTTTATTAATCGCTTAATAAAATCTATCTTTTTTTCATTGCTACTGTAGCACTAATAGGAATATGAGATATTCCCAACTGGGCGAAAAAGTCCGTGCCAGGATTCGAACCAGGGATCTCTTGGCTGAAGCTAAAATGCTCTACCAACTGAGCAATCCCGGACGAATATGGCGGAATCAATTCACCCAGTTAACCTAATTAATCATAGCATCTGGTCTGATATCTGAGCTCAGATGGAAAAATTACATTTAATATGATTTCTTTACCAATTTTGAATAATCGTGTCGAAATTAATCTAGTGTAATCAGGTTTCAAGCGTTTACTGGAAGTCCCATTACCTGCGATTTATTTTGTTGCGCTGATTCGATATCAGACGTGATGCTATGATCAATAAGGTTAACTGGGTGAATTAGTTCCGCTAGATTCGTCCGGGATTGCTCAGTTTTTAGAGCATTGGCAGCTTCAGCCAAGAGATTCCTGGTTCGAATCCTGGCCCGGACTTTTTCTCGCAGTTGGGAAAATTACACCTTATATGATTTCTTTACCAATTTTGAAAAGTTGTGTCAAAATTAAACTATACGAATAGGAATTGTTTAAGCAGACAAATATAATTTTTCTATTTTAAAAGAACTAAACTGTGTAAGACCGCTGCGAGAATAACTGATTTTACTAGAAGCGACGTAAAGGCATTTTTAGGAGTCAATAGGCAAACGATAAAGGATTATATTTATTAATAAAGTATTTCAGAGACCTAAAACACCAGCATAAAATACCTAAAATGATTTCCATAATTGAATCTTTAAAAAAAATTAAAGGTCTCTAAATGTAAAACTTTTTTAAAGTAGGAGAATAAAGTCAGACTCTAGGAAAAATATTAAAACATGTACATGTAAAGAAAATCGTTTAAATAGTTTTGCGCATAGTTCAGATTTGGTTTTTAGCCATCTTACAAATTAATTATTTTTAAATGCATGAAAATTTTTTTTTACACTTAAAATATATTGAAAATGAGATTATTAAGAGCAAATAATGTTGATTAAAAAAATACTACAGTTGTTACAAAATTACAGAACGAACCTCATAACGAGATTATAAGCAGTAAAAATTTATTATTAATAGTTATTAAATATTTTTTGGTAATAATGCATGTTTGAATACGTTAGCACAAAACCAAAAAAAATGGTCATGTTCTTGTTTAGATCCAAAAGCAGAAATTCGGTGAGAAAACCGTCCCTGATTTAGAACAGGAACATGATCAAAGGTGAATTTTTGAACTGAATATTTGAAAAGGATAAGGTTCTGCCATGTATTGCTATATTTTGCAAGCATTTTTGAACTGCTTTTCAAGCTTATATGTAATAAAGGAGTAAAAATAAAATGTGCATAAGTTCTCGGAGGGTTGTTCGCAATATAACCAGATATATATACATTACTATTCATGAGAGTCTTAATACATAAAAATTCATCTTTAAGTTATAGTTATTATTATTATTATTATTATTATTATTATTATTATTATTATTATTAATATTATTATTATTTAAAGTTTTAATAAGAAACGAACTGCATCGAAAAATAAATATATTTTGTTAAATGCACTGAAAAAAGAAAATCGATCATTTGATATATGAAAACGTATTAATAATGCTAATACACCATTGATAATAAAGAAAGAAAAATGAATCGGAACCTGCCTATAACGGAACTTACCTATAACAGAATCATGCATTAAAGGAAACATTTATTTTATTCCCAGCTGCAGCTAAAGAGAGAAACTGGCTATAATGCACGAATATCACTTGATCAAGATAGGCGGATATGCAATTCGAGTATTGGCAGAAGCTAGCTTTGTTGATCACGGGATAGCCGAAATGGATAAAAATATTGAGGCCTGTCTAATTCATTGGCTGCGGTTCCAGTGAAGGAAAAAATCTATTATCCCATAAAGCTGAAAACTATCTGAAGTTTTTTTTTTTTTTTTTTTTTTTTTTTTTGTACTATGCCCTTTTATTTTAGAAGATTTTACTGTGCAAGTCCCAAACACTGTATATATATATTGGGGAAAAAATATTTGTTATTTGTTAATGGGAATAATTTTCGAGATGCAAAACAATTTAAAATTATCATTTTAAATTACGTTATTTAAATTTTTATTTTTATTTTTCCAGTGCCCATTAAAAATTGAGCAACTAAAAGTTTTAAATATCGTATTTATATCACGGTGACGCCAAATCGGTATATTTTTAACTGTCATAACTTTTCGTTATGAAATAAAACACTGTCATACCTTGTCTAACGAAGCTAATGTCAATCCAGAATCACATCTTTTAGCCAAAATTTTTGTTAACAGAAACGTGATTTCTCGTCCCATTAAATGCAACTCTGCTGTATTTTCTTAGTGTGGGAATCGAAGAAAATATTCATCAGCCGAAACAATATTTATTAGCCAAGACAAGAAAACAGAAAAAAAAAACCGGACATTCGTTACTCTAAACATTTGTTAACAGAGGCATTCGTTAGCTTGAGGCATACCTGTATTCAAAAACTGTAATGAAAATTACATAAAGTAATCGAACTAGGCATTTTCTGTAAAAGTATCACCGTATTCTGTAGTCGAAAAAAAAAAAATACGCTTTTGAATAAATAAAAAAAACTTAATTGCAATTAATTAAAAAATATTGTTTTTAAGGCGGTTGTCGAAAAAAAGATAAATACCCTACACACCCAGATAAATACCAAACACGGAGATTTTTGACAGACCCAAAGATTAATTTTTATACGTAAAATCATGAACTTTGCAAGTGTGGATATTGAAAGAATTTGGGATCGGATAGAGTTTTTCAATTTTCGATAAATGAATTATATGTTAAGTTCTAACAAGGAGAGTGCCAAGCTTGGTAATCACATATTTTGATTATTTTTATATATGTTGTAGGATAGAAGCCCCTTAGTCTCAGGTTTAATGGGTTTTATACAACGCTCCTTAGTTCTCGAGAAATGGGGGGATCTAATATTATAACACAACTTAAATACTTACTTTGTAACGTATTGACTGCGTGGTCGTAGCTCAGTTGGTATGGCGTGTGCTCGTTGTTTCGAGGGCACGGGTTCGATGCCAGAACGTGCTACATTTATTTTTCTCATTTTTTTAATAAATATACTTGTATAATTATAATTTAACAATCTCAATAAAAAATTTCGCTAATATAATTAAATTTTAATTTAGCATTTTTGATTTTTAAACCATTATTAAACATTTCTCATCATCTAAAGACCTTTAAAAAAATTGGATCTATTATTGACTAGTAAAAATTCAAAAATCTTTACAAAATCAGCATATATTTACTATCGAAATATAGAATTTTTCTCCCATCGCAATAAAAACGAAGATATTTCAAATGCTGGATTATTTCTTAAAAATCCATTGTTTTGTAATAAAATTTTACAGTACTTCAACACATTTGTGACACCACTTTTCTGATTTTCATCGAATACCGACACTTAAGACTGATCTTCTTGTGAATTACAGCTTGTTTCTTCCATTTTTATACGATTATAAGCTGTTATAGAATGATACGCACTTGTGCGATAAAGATTGAAAACAAAAACCAAAAACTGCACCTAACTAAAAAAAAAAAAAAAGAAATAACCAAAGTGTCTGTTGTGGCGCCCTCTAGTTACAATAAAATAAAACAAATATATTGTAATTTAATTTTTGTGCTAAATTTTAATATAATTATGCTTCTTATTTTAAAAACAGAGTAGTATTATCATCGCATTGACTTCCCTTGTTAAGGCAATTTATAAATGGCTGGTTGATTATTGACGGCCAATTATCTACACTAGGGATATAGGCCCAGGGGGAGTGCCCTTCGTGGGGGTCTTTCTAAGGGAACCTAACCCGTATTTACGCATAGATAAATCCACGGCTCGAAGAAAACCACGAAAACTCCGAACGATTAGGCCGACGGGCGCGATTGGGATCGAACCCAGCACCTCCCGTCTACCAGCTTCGAGAGCACAACCTCTCAGCCACTGGTGGGGCGCAATTTATAAATGATGTTTCTTTACAATCACGAATTGACACAATTGTTCAATATCGTTGCATTGATAAAGCATATATGGAATAAATTTTAAAAGTGATTTTAAAAAATCAAAAATGCTAAATTAAAATTTAATTATGTTAATTTTTTTTATTGAGATTGTTAAATTACAATTACAAATATATTTATAAAAAAAATTGAGAAAAAAAAAGCGTAGCGCGTTCTAGCATCGAACCCGGGCCCTCGGAACAACGAGCAGACGCCATACCAACTGAGCTACGACCAACGTAGTTACCTCGTTACAAAGTAAGTATTTAAGTTGTGTTATAATATTAGATACCCCCTTTTCTCGAGAACTAAGGAGCGTTGTATAAAATCCATTGAACCTGAGACCAAGGGGCTTCTACCCTACAACATATATAAAAATAATCAAAATCTGTGATTACCAAGCTTGGCACTCTCCTTGTAAGACATTGCTGTCTCATGGCGAGATTTCTTGGGCTATTGAGGCCGGAATTTCGTTACAAATCGTCAAATTTGACGGTAATTTCTGAAAGATGGTTTACTTTTATCGCAAATTTGTTAACGTTATTCAATTTCAAGACAGGCCAGTTTTATGCATTAATTGAAGAAAAAATTAATCCAGGAATCTGTTAAACAGTAGCCTGTTCGAATTTGAGAACAGTCTTAAGCAATGCTCATTTTCAATATTTATAATAAAATACAAAATACACATAAATAGATCATATATATGAAAACAATTTCACTGGAATTTAAATTTTTTCAATCACTGAATATCATTGGAAATATTATTAATAAACTGTTAACAAAGAATCTTATTGAGAGAATTATAAGAACTTTTAGGTTGATTTATCTAAAAATCAACTTATTGCAATCAATTCGTTTATACAGGGTGTTTCAAAAATGACCGGTATATTTGAAAAATCAATAAAAATTAACGGGCAGCGATAGAAATACACCGTTTGTTGCAATATGCTTGGGACAACAGTAAATTTTCAGGCAGATAAACTTTCGAAATTAGTTACAATTTTCAACAACAGATGGCGCTGCAGTCTGAAAAAATCTAAACCACGATATTTTCCACATATCCACCATGCGCAGCAATAATATGGCGTAGTCTCTGCACGAAATTACCAGAAACCTTTGTAAACGTGTCAGGCGGGATGGCTTCACATGCAGAAGAGATGCACTGCTTCAGTTGTTCAATTGTTTCTGGACTGTGGCGGTACACCTGGTCTTTCAAGTGTCCCCACAGAAAGAAGTCACAGGTTTACAAAGGTTTCTGGTAATTTCGTTCAGAGACTACGCCATATTATTGCTGCGCATGGTGGATATGTGGAAAATATCGTGGTTTAGATTTTTCCAGGCTGCAGCGCCATCTGTTGTTGAAAATTGTAACTAATTTCGAAAGTTTGTCTACCTGAAAATTTACTGTTGTCCCAAGCATATTGCAACTATGATATAGAATCATTTATACATATCTTTATTCTAAATTATTATCTTCCTAACTTAATTTTCAATATATTAATATTCTCTTCGCTCAAATATCTCTTATTCTAAAACCTCAAGTGTTACTTCCTTTTCTCATATGAAAGACTATCTTTATTAAATGCAGCATGTACGTTAGAGATCTATTTTAATTCCAATGCGGTTATAACAGATGTAATGTTATGTGTTCTGGACATTCATTGACAGCTGCTTGGGAGCCCAACCTTTTTCTGTTCATAAACAAATTGTGCAAGTAATGTAATTTCCCAGATACAAAGTAACTCTTTCCTTTGACTAAAATTCCTTTGCCACCGGGTTGCCCGCATGTGCCTCTAAAATTCACAAAAGTTACGGTTTCGCCAAATGTGGTAGCCTTTTCATTACATCCTCCCAAAACATTTATATTAATTATCCTTAACGTACATAAATTCTTCTGCGCGTCTGCGGTTTGTTGGCTCAATGTATTATCGAATCGTGGCGAGACAATCTACTGCCCAAAAAGCAGATCACTCCTAGCTTTTGGTCTGTCAACAACTGTTCTAAGCCTCTAACATCCGAGACCACCCCATTATACTATATGATCAAATATTGCCTTCCGTAGGTCACACCAACTGTGTATGATGATGATTATTGTTGGGCTGAAATATTTTAATGCATAACGCATGAATTGAGATAGTTTTTGGGCCGTTCGTTCGTACCATTTGCGTTGTAAACAATTACCCAAAGGTTCTACATCCAGGAAGGCAGACACGAAGTATCCAATGAACGAAGACATCTCAGCTGAAAGTTTCTTATTGATATATAGCAAGTATAAGATGGTAAGAATGGGGTGGTCTCGGATGTTAGAGGCTTAGAACAGTTGTTGACAGACCAAGAGCTAGGAGTGATCTGCCTTTTGGGCAGTAGATTGTCTCGCCACGATTCGATAATACATTGAGTCAACAAACCGCAGACGCGCAGAAGAATTTATGTACGTTAAGGATAATTAATATAAATGTTTTGGGAGGATGTAATGAAAAGGCTACTACATTTGGCGAAACCGTAACTTTTGTGAATTTTAGAGGCACATGCAGGCAACCCGGTGGGAAAGGAATTTTAGTCAAAGGAAAGAGTTACTTTGTATCTGGGAAATTACATTACTTGCACAATTTGTTTATGAACAGAAAAAGGTTGGGCGCCCAAGCAGCTGTCAATGAATGTCCAGAACACATAACATTACATCTGTGATAACCGCATTGGAATTAAAATAGATCTCTAACGTACATGCTGCATTTAATAAAGATAGTCTTTCATATGAGAAAAGGAAGTAACACTTGAGGTTTTAGAATAAGAGACATTTGAGCGAAGAGAATATTAATTAATATATTGAAAATTAAGTTAGGAAAATAATAATTTAGAATAAAGATATGTATAAATGATTCTATATCATAGCAACAAACGGTGTATTTCAATCGTTGCCCGTTTAGTTTTTGTTGATTTTTCAAATATACCGGTCATTTTTGAAACACCCTGTATATATTTATCTATCTGTATATAATGCAAATCTTGTCCTCACGATAACGTCCGAAATACTGAACTAATTTAAACCAACTTGGAACAGTGCATTGATCTTGCCAGCATCTTGGATGAGCTTATTGATAAATTATGCAGCTCTTCTGTTTCGTTTACAGGGACACACAAAAGCAAAACTTCTCATCCCGATAGCATCCGAAATACTGGACCAATTCGAACCTAAGTGGGATAGTGTATCGATCTTTGCGACGTCTCATATGAGTTTGGTAATTAAGTATATAGGACTTATACTTCGTTTACAGGGAAACACGAAATCACATCAAATGAATGATTTAGGTTCAACCTCGTTTGAGCATAGGAAATATATTCTAGCCTACGGGAGATTATTAATCTATGATTTCAAAAATGTTTTAACATTTTTTATATAATTGTCTCACATCTGTTCAATTATATCTGGTAAAAGAATTAAAAACTTCCCTCGAAATTAACTTTCTCTCCAAAATAGCGAACTTAGTAAGAAGTGACTTAAATTTGTTAATTTGAATTAGTGTCGTAAGGAATTATCTGATCTGAGCTATAAGGAATTAATTTTTAATTTTTAATTTTTAAATTTTTAATCATTTTTAATTTAATATTTCACTATCCAATTTTCTTTCTTTCACTAAAGTCTAAATTATTCTAAATTGCTTTTTTATTTATTTATTTTTTTTGTACCCTAAATATATTGTTTTAAATAAAAAATTACACTTTACATAAACGAAAATTAACAATCAGAAATTATAGTTATTAAAAGCATGTTAAACATAATATAAGGGGAAATGTTACTAAATTGTTATAAGATTATTTTCCTGAAGAAATTACAGGGAATTTTTTAATAATTTCTATTCTTTTCAATTTCAACAATAATCTATCTGAAAAAATCCTAAAAAAAAACTTTTGATAACATTTATGTAAGAAGTCGCATATATTTTTTTTCTAGTTTAATTTCTTATATTCAAATGGAATCTAATTTATAATAAATTGAATGTTCTTTTCATTTATTTGCTTTTAATTTGTTTTAGTTTTAAAATTCTGAAACTTTACCGTGATTAAAAGCTTATTAAAACTTATTTTAAAGAGAATTACAAGAGAATTTTCCTGTAGAAATTATAGGAGCTTTTTTCATTTTCATTCATCTGAAATTTCGCCGATAATCTGGAGGAAAAAAAATTAAATATCTATGTTGATAACATTTCTATAAGAAGTTACACATTTATTTATTTTTCTAGCATGCAGTTAAATTTATTTTAATCACTGAGATCTAAATTATACTAAATTGATTTTTTTTTAAATTTTATTAACTTGTATATATATATATATTTTTTAATTCATTTTCATATAAAAAACAATCCAAGAATAAACATTTTAAGATGATTAAATTCTTATTAAACAAATTTTAAAAGAAATACTAAACTGTTAAAAGTGAATTTTCCCGTAGAAATTATAAGGCCTCTTTTTTTTTTTTTTTTTTTTTTTTTTTTTTTTTTTTTACATTGAATCATTTTAAACTTCATCGATAATCTGGCTGAAAAAAACCCATAAAAATCCTTGTTGATAATATTTCTATAAGAAGTTGCATATATTTTTTTTCTAGTATGCAAACAGTTTTTTTTTTCAAACTTTTACGGCTCATTACCCAAATACGGTGTTGCTTTGAGGGAAAATGTAAAGAAATTTTTAACACCGAGCATTTTTTCAAAGATAAAATTTGTGTCTAACGATATGATAAATTTATAAAGGTTTGTCGTGCATAAAAATGTTATATGTAAAGTAAAATATTCGATACTGTAAAATAAATTGGCTTTTTTATATTAAAAAATCGAAGCAATTGATCCATGTTTCGTAATTATAAAAATACGCTCACAAAAATTTTTGAAACGCAAATAAATATCAATATATTTTAATGGTTTACGTTAAATATTTAACACGTGTATTGGAAATAGCGCGTTGCTTTCTTCATCTTTTTTCATATATTTTAAAAATTGTCATATTTAAAATATTTATGAATTATTTTTAAATTGTTAAGGAATCAGAAAATAATTTTATTTAAAGGATTTAAAAAAAAAAAAATCTGGTGGCATTGCGCTAGGAATACGTAAAACCATGGTCGGATATATGGAGTGTGAGCTTATAGGGCCCTAACAAGAATAATTTTCTTTCTTTTTTCTCCTTTTTTTTTACCATTTAGAATAAAAATTTATGGTACCAAAAATAATTGCATCCGAAAATTCACCTATTCCCTGGTAAGATTTAAAAACCTACTTTTTTCAGTCTGCCGTACCCCATTAACGAGAATGTCGACCTTTCATTAACTGTAAGCTTTTCAAATAACTGGGAAATTTGGATCATATCGAATAGTGATCAAATTGAAATAACTATTGCACTTTCCATTTTTTTTTTCTAAAATGGAAGTCAATAAATGCCAGAAATTCCTCATTAAGTATTTCTAAGTATTTCTAGTTAGAGATTTAAAAAAAAAAAACAGTTAATAAAAACATTACATATAACTTATTTTGTGCAGTTTTCCGCTAACCATCTTTGAAAAAAAAAAGGAAATGACTTAGTAGTTTTCTTGAATTGATTCGCATTAAATATGTGCATTAATCACTCAATTTAAAGTAAAAATAAAGTTGACGAAATAAGAACAATATTTATCTGAAAACAAATTTTCTGTTCATGTTCGTTAATGTGTATAAATACATAAAATAAGCGAAGTGATACACGAGACCAATATAATAAACTATACTACCATAAAAAACGAAATATATGAAGTGGGAAAAATCTACCTAATCAAATAAAGCTTCATGTAAAATTTCATTTCTGGGAATTTTTTTTTTCACTTTTTGAAAAACGAGCACAAAACTTCAATATCCATACTAGTGAAAAAAAAAAGGATTTTTTTTTTTTTAAATATTGGTTATGTATTCAATTCAATATCACATAACATGAAAAATGCGTATTTTAAACTATAATCCATAGCAATCTTCTGACTCGATCACGACAACATTACGTAAGAAGCTCACACAGAAAAATTGTAAAAATAAGTCTTTCACTGAAGTTTTTGAAACTCACATGTTATATATCCGTTGAGAATGAATACATAAAACTCTTTATCAGTAAGAATATAATATTTTATTTCACATGCTTTATATGGGAATAAAATATTAGATTATGAATGATATGTTATAATATGGATTATAGAAGATTGCTATAATCCATAGCAATCTTCTGACTCGATCATGACAACATTACGTAAGAAGCTCACACAGAAAAATTGTAAAAAAAGGTTTTTCGTTGAAAGTTTTTGAAACTCACATGTTATATATCCGTTGAGAATGAATGAAGTTGACTCTTTGGAAGAGTGAGAGGCATTTTCACTCTTTTAGGAGTGAATTTTATAAATATGCACTCTTTAAAGAGTGGAACTTTCCACTCTCTAGAAAAGAGTGAAATATCTCACTCCGTTGTCGAGAGTGACTGTTCACTCCGTTGACAAGAGTGAGATATTTCACTCCGTTGAAGAGTGAGGAAAAACAATCTTTTCCAATAAAATCACAAGATGGCGCCAGCTCACGGATGAGAATCCGAGTAATCTCCGTTATCGAAACGAAACACCTAAAATGAAATCCTTTATATATAGTAGCACGATTTAAAAAAAAACTGAACAAGGCATTGAAATAATAAATGAATCGATAGAATTATGGACAGGAAATATATTTTATGCTTTGCAAATTGCAGGATTTGCCAATGCTAAGAAAAGTGAGGGAAAAAAAAATATTTGAAGTAAATTTATGCTTAGCTGCAACACAATTTTGCTTCTATTTTATAAACAGAAATTTAATATCTCTGAATGCTAATTATTTTCCTCTTTATTTAAATAACCTATTCTACATATTTTATATCATTTCTAACCTCTTTATGAATATAAACAAAATATAACTATACAGATTAAATTTTCTGTTATTTTTAGCACGTTTGAAATTAAACATAAGAGAAATGAAAAACGTTGCATTTAATCACTGATTTTATAACATTTATTATAGAAAAAAAAAAGAGTATAAATGTGTCGGAAATAATCTTAGGAAAAATTTAACAGCTATAATTTAAGAAAAAAGAAAAAAAAAAAAAACGTTTTTTTACCCTGACTGAAATTTCCCCCCTAAAAATTAGTTTTGAAAAGTAAATTTGGGGGCCCCTTTGTATTTCAGTGAGTAAACTTCGGCTTCACGGGCCTATTTGGTAAACAGGCCCTGGGCCTCGGACAATCTTAATCGGGCTCTAATTATAGAAACATTATTAGCAAGAAAAAAATGAATGAATAAATAAATAACTGCTTTGTTGTAACGGAATTTTTGTCATAGCGGAAATGTGTACAGACGGGTGTTCGCACATTTTTTAGACGATTTCGGCGTTGTTGTTTTTAACGTTTAAAATATGAATATTGCTTTCTGAAATAATCTGTATGATAATCTTGTTTCTTGATTCTAATTCTGTATAACGCTTTCGATGGATATCGATGAATGTTTTCGATGTAAGATAAATTTGCGATAGTCATAAAGCCTTACTTGAAACTTCGTTTTCCGCCTTGAAATGGGCTCTTTTTTTCCCTGTTTTTTTTTTTTTCATCTGGTATCTTTTTACTATGTATATGTACTGATTTTTGGAATAGCACTTTTCAATCAATTGTTATGTTTATTTCGCACTAAAAAGTTTTTATATTATGCTCTTTGCAATCATTTTAGACTGTGGAATTAGCATACTTCTGTTCGGAAGGAGAAAAAAAAAACGCAAACGCATCTTCCCATTCACAGCTTATTTAGCATGCGCAATCTTGAAATAAGAATAAATTTGAAAGTATCAGACGATAATATAAATTACACATAATAAGTTGTTGTCAGAATTTTTTGTTCTAAAAGAATTCCATTTTTTAAAATAATTTATCAATTTGTCTAAAAAATGTGCGAACAGTCTCTGTATTATATGATACAAAAAGAAGGTTTCAGTTTCTTATTTACACAGTTGAGAAACACCGTAAATATTTATGATTTCTACACAAATTTAATAAGTATGTTCGAATATCACAAAAGAAACAAAGCTAAAATAATGTAAAAAGAGCTTTTTTAATTGTAAGCGGCTGTAGCAAGCTGTAGCTGCCAGTTCTCGTCCGAGCGCAGAAGTCAAGCAGCAGCGAGCTCGGTTACTAGTTGGGAGGGTGACCGTCTACGAACAAGCGTGTGTAAAAATGAGTTTCTTTTTTTTTATTCAAGAATTTTAGTCACTCCTGAAAGAGTGACTATTCACTCCTATCAGGGGTGAAAAAACTCACTCCTGAAAGAGTGAGTATTCACTCTTTCAGGGAGTCAAGAATTTCACTTTTTCCTAGAGTGAATAGTCACTCTAAAGAGGTTGGGCAAATTTTGACTCTGCGATAGAGTGAATATCCACTCCTCCGGAGTGAATAGTCACTCTTTCTTATTTAGAGTGTACATAAAACTCTTTATCAGTAAGAATATAATATTTTATTTCACATGCTTTATATGGAAATAAAATATTAGATTATGAATGATATATTATAATATGGATTATAGAAGATTGCTATAATCCATAGCAATCTTCTGACTCGATCACGACAACATTACGTAAGAAGCTCATACAGAAAAATTGTAAAAAAAAAAAAAAAAAGTCCTTAGTGAACGTTTTTTGAAACTCACATGTTATATATCCATTGAGAATGAGTAAAACTCTTTATCAGTAAGAATATAATATTTTATTTCACATGCTTCATATGCATAAAACTGATTCTGCATAATAATTTATTTTATCTGTATATAGGGTGATACCTTAAATTCATTTCACTTCAAATAACTGGTATCGGAGCTAGCTACAACCATGAATGTGGTGTCTAGGTACGCTAAATCAACGGAAATAGAAATATAGTATTATTTATTCTATGACTAAAACATATATGTGCTACACGATGAGGTACCTCGCAGCACCCCCTAGTGGTAAATTCCTGAGTTAGAAATCGTATCTCGAAAACTGTTGCAGATAATGGCGAAATTATACAGCATCATCGATTTACTATGATTTTGGACTTTTCTCAATCGCGACAACATTCCGTAAAGTGGTCGCATGGAAGGTTTATGCTATTTATTGGAAGTTATAAAACAACATTTTCATGGAAGTTTTGAAACTTGCATGATATATGTCCTTTGAGATCTAAGCTTAAAATGCAGGTTAGTCACTACTCTAAATAAAAATATGCGTATCCTAATTCATTGTTTTATTTCACATGCTTCATCCGCATATAATTGTTTATGCATAATAATTTATTTTATATGTAAATAGCTAGAAGGATATATAATAAATGATGTATTCTCGATTTTTTTTGCTTTAGAATACTTGCCAATACTTGTAATCTCAATTCTGACAAAAGAAAAAAAAAAAGATTTTTTTTTTTTTTTTTTTTTTTTTTTTTTTTTTTGTAAATCCCTAGAGACAGGAAAATTACAATAAATTGTTATAAAAACTGGTGTAAAACACAATACAAAAGAATGTCTTTCACCAGGCACCAAAAGACGTGCAGCTACTTTAAGAGCATCAGTAAGAACTTTCTTTCTATATTTATTGTTTATATACTTGTTTTACTCTTACTTTCGAAATAACTTTTTTTTTTTTTTTTTTTTTTTTGTCAGGTGAAGAAAAGCAACATTTTTTCTAAACGCGTCATGCGTTTTTCATTTCTTTTAGAATTTTATGATTTTTCTTTCTTTTGTATTGGTTTTTACTTTTTATAACGAATTTTTATGTTTGTGTGTCAGTGGAATTTACAGTTTCGCAATTTTATAGATAACTGAATGAAAGTTTTGATAACAAATGATGTTAAAGTAAAATAAACTTATATCGCCGCTTCTTTATTTTACTTTCAATGCGTTCTTTAAATTAACGTAACAAACTACGAATAAGAACTACACATATCATAATGTGCAGTATAATGTAAAAAAAAAAAAAAAAAAAAAAAAAAAAAAAAAAAACAAGAAATAAAAATTAGACATAGATTATGAAAGTCAGGTATAGATTATGAAACACTTTCAAACACTTCCAGAATATTGTAATGGACCTTCACCATTAAAAGGTGACTTTCAGCAATTACTCTCTACAGGCTGGAAGGTGCTCGAATTCTTTTGTGCATTCCTTTATATACAGCGTACACACATTACATAGTGTGCTCAAATTTATCTTCGTTACAAAGCGCATAAGAGAGTCGAAAATTCACCAACAAATGGAAATGCACTCGAATAATTTCTTACAGTTTTGTATATTACGTACAGATTTTTACTCACTCCTCATATTAAACTAAAATTTAATTCAGGAAAAAAAAGCACAACGCAACTGAAAATGTACTTCAGAAACTACCACATGTTAGACTACAATATATCCTGTTCTTAGCATAGCTCTGTATAGGAATTTATTTAAATTATACAAAAATCTCTTAATATACTAAATATAACTCAGCTGGAAAATCCATAACTCAATTAAAAAACACTCTTAAGCAATCCACGCCCACACACAGCATTGATTACGAATTATTTTGTATAGCTCTGTATATGATCTATAGAATTTATACACATCACGTAATATGCAAAAAATTTGTTAAACATAAAAATGCCTCTCAAGCTTTTACCGCTCATAGAAAGTATCTTCGAAATCAACTACATCAACCGTAATATTTTGTTTCTCCCTCTAAATGCTCGATAAATATTAGATGGACGTCATATTTTACAAGAAGCATCTTGTAGTGCACCTCAATAATATATATAAATTTCATTATGTCTGAAATAGTATAACATTAATAAAACACGATGCAAACAATATATAATCAAACACTTTTAAGTGAACTTATAAATGAAACTTAAATGCTTTGCACATCATATTCTACAAAATGCATGTTTTAGTACACTACAGAAATGCATATCAGTTTCATTATGTTTGAAATAGTGTAACAATATTAAAATACACCGCAAACGACTGTTCTCCAGCTTGAAAAGCTGCTAGGCCTTGGGCCCCGGGCATTCTTAATCGAGCTCTGCATATTACAACAGTTTAATTTAGATTATTTACGACAAATAATACATCAAATTGAAGATAAACTAAGTATTTCTTACAAATGTTCAATATGTGCACCTTTAGTTATAAGGCACACATCCAATCTCAAGTCCAATTCTTTCCACACTTTGGTTAACAAGTCTGGAGTAATGGGACAATAGCCTCTTCAATCTGTGCTTCAACTCAGGCAAATCATTAGTTAACCATGGAAGAATGAACTAATCATTTCTAGTTCCATGTAGTTAACGGCGGAGCGTAGACACGATCTTTTATATAGCCCCAAAGGAAAAAATAGCATGGCGTTATGTCAGGTGACCGTGGAGGCCACCGAAAAAGAGCTCTGCCGTCTCGACCATTACGACCAATCTAACGGTCAGGGACTTCGACGTTCACCCACTCTCGTACAAAGATATTCCTTGAACCAACACTCTACAACGCTTACAGTTGATACTATCAAAAAATGTTCTTTTATCGACACGTTTATACAGCCGTTTATTATTATTAGACGTTTATTATTAGACGTCCTATAGACACGTTTCACGTTTATACAGATAAACGTGACCACACAGCTAAATCGTCTGCAGATAAGTATACGTTATCAGGCAATTAAATACATTGTCCTTCCTTGATTTTCTTTATCACTTGCATACAGGTCATGCAGTATAATAAAATATTAATATATAGGATTTCACCTATGTTTGATGAATCAAAGTCCTACTTCGTTGCCTTAACGTGTTTATAATAAACAAAAATTCTTACCTGTTTATTGTTAGCTAAAAATCCGTAAATTTCTTATAAAATCAATTCACTATATCATAACTGTTTTGGATATACCATAATCGTCTATATATTATACTGTTAAAAAAGATGCATGCAGTAAAAAATGTATAAAATATTTTTTAAATGTCGTAAAAGTAAAGTATAAAAATGTACTCACATGTTATAGTACTCAGATGTTACAGTACACAAATGTACTCAGTGTGAAAATCTTTTCATATTGATTATATATGATGTATGGCCAGTTTAATTAATTATTTCTTACCTGGAATATAATATGATGTGGGAAAAAAAAAAGGTTGTGCTATAAAGTACTAGAGTCGATAAACTATAAAAGTTGCCTCTGCGATACTCATATAAATCTCAAGCATATGGTAGAAGAATTATTAAGAATAAGAATACCCGACTAAGAATACCCGATTAAATTTATTTAAACAACATTAGTATATAATGTATAATAGACATTAAAAATAATTAATATAAATTGGTACAACTGAAAAGTTATATATTTATGGATTAGAGTATTATAATTTATTTATTTATATAAAAGTAATATAATGTTTTTATAGATATATAGAAACATATAAAATAAATACATAAAAATATAATAAAATAAACTTTATTTATCTTTCAAAGGGAAAAAAAAAGTTTGTTCAAGTATAGGCGATTTGACGCAACAATTTTATTTTAATATTTTATAAATCCTCGTACTCCAAATACAAACTTATATCAAAATAAAAATGGTACATTCGTTTGCTCTGTGTGTAATAAATGATAAATTGTTAAAAAAAAAAAAAAAAAAAAAAAGTAAAATTGTGAAAAAATATCTAAGTTAGGTTACAAAACAAACGCAATGGAAATAAATATTATATAATATTGAACATATAAAATAAACAATTTAAAAATTTATAATAATTTTTTTGTAAAAAAACATGTATATTCAAAACTCACAGAAGCTACTTTCATAGTCTTATTGACACTAGTATTTTTTAATATTTTGTTTCAGAATAATATCAGACGTGTTCAAATGAAAGTGATTCGAAGCGTCGCATGCGAACAATTTTCAATATATTTTCGCGAAACAAATGCGATAGTGAAGGTGTATGTGCCACTCGTGCGCATGCGCAAGCAGATTTGTCATAACTTCATTCGTAAGGACGTGGCATTCAGTTAAAAATGGCTGGTGTGGATGCAACTGCGTCCAAAACGGATCAGCGAGCTGTAATTAAGTTTTTAACACTGGAAGGGTGTAAGCCGGTGGATATTCATCGTGTCGCCAAGGTGTGTGCTGAGGCACTGGCCCGTAAAAAGTGGGAAGTCCTGGAACATCCACCTTACAGTCCAGATCTGGCGCCTTCACATCTGTCGTCTTCAAAGATGGAATCACACCTTTGGCCCGCTGAAGAAAAGCCTAAAGGGTCAACGATTTCACTCCGACGAGGACGTAAAAGCTGCAGTTCTGAACTGGTTCCATCATCAACTGACATCGTTCTTCGCGAACGGAATTCGTAGCCTTCCTAAGCAATGGGACGCCTGCCTAAACGCCATGGGTGATTTTTTTAAACAAACTTTGTATGCATTTCACTCATTAAATATTGTTGTTTCTATCTATGTACACTCAGAAAAAGGAATTGATTTAAACTACAAAACATATTTTTGGAGTACATTTTGTTGTTTTAGCAAAATTGGAGTAAAATTGAACCATTTTACTTCAATTAACAAAACATTTTTGCTGACGATACAAAATTTTTTTTTGGAATTGCAAAAAAAAAAAAAATTTGTTGATTCAAACAAAATTTTTATTGACCCATATTTAAACAAAAATTTTGTTTAAATATAGGTCAATGGAAATTTTGTTTGAATCAACAAAAAAAAATTTGTTTGTTGAAAACCACTTTTTTTTGCAATTCCAAAAAAATTTTTTGTATCGTCAGCAAAAATGTTTTGTTAATTGAAGTAAAATGGTTCAATTTTACTCCAATTTTGCTAAAACAACCAAAATGTACTCAACAAAAATGTTTTGTAGTTTTAATCAATTCCTTTTTCTGAGTGTATCTGTCTCATTTCTGTCCCTACACATCTCATGGATACACACCTCGAATCACTTTCATTGAAAAAAAAAAAAAAAAAAAAAAAAGAAAAAAAAAAAAAGAAATGAAAACAGAAATAACAGTGCACGCTTAAAAAAATTTAAACTATCTTTAGACAAATGCATTAGTTTCCGATGCACTGAATTGTAACTAATCGATTTAGGCACCATCAACAAGCACATACAGAAAATAAAATAAAATAAAATAGTATGAATAAGAGACTTACTTGAAATTTGAAGGACTGTATAGTTTGCAGAATACGGGAGACCAATAAGTGATTCTTCATCTGTTTTTTTAATGTATTTTTGCTTTGACACTCCACTAAAGTGAATTTCAAAGTAGAAATTTCAAAACTGGTGGAATTCTAGAAAAGAAGAATATATTTCAGAAAGTTTTGAAATACATTAACATTTTATAATACGAATTCCGAAATTTCTCTGAATAAATGTATAAATATACTAAATTGTTCACGTGCTGCTTTTTTATATAAAGCGTTGGCGTTAGATTTTTAGGAGTTAAAATATACTTAATCAAGAATTTTCAGTATTGATTTGTTATAAGTGTTGCGCGATACTGACAATTAATGAGGTTAATGGAAGAGTATGTTACGTCACTTTTTGTCATTTTTTTTTAAATTATTTACTTGAAGATATTTCATGGTCGTACAATTTTATCAGATTTTTTAAACAGAATTTTTCAGTTTATTTAATCGAAGAAAAATGTTACAAATTCTGTGATCAAACTAGGTGATTACGAATTCTTCTATTTAAATAGTAAATAGAAAATTTATAATCTTAAATAGTGGTGACAGACTCTTTGAAATTTCCAAGAAGTGTACGTACCTTGGATTTTGTAAGGTAATTTATAAGATGGTGAATCTAAAATACTAAGATTCTAATTAGTCTCTAAAATATAAAGGATTATTATTTTTTTAATATTTACTAATTATTTTTATTTCATAATAATATTAATAATATTTAATATTTAAAAATTAATGTTACTAAGTTTTTCTAAGAGCAGTGTTTAGTACGCATTTCAAACATGTTCTACCAAGTATAAAGTAAACCAATAAAATTTACAACAGAAAATTTTCACTGCAATTTTCTGGAAATTAAATTTTTGTTACGTAACATCGTCCACTAAGCTCTTCAATTATGCTTTTTGGCATACCAAGGATAGTGCTACTAAAATACTGATGTAAATATTTGAGAGGTATATAGCTAGCTAACTTATGTGTTGCAAGCAAATCTCTAATTCCTCTTGCTATTCTTACCTTCGATGAACAAGTATAAAAAAAAAAAAAAAAAAAAAAAAAAAAAAAAACTTTTAGTGGACAGTATACGAACGCTGTGTAAATGTGGCTTATTAGAGATAATTGAAGGAAGCTTTTCAGAGTCTGAGTCATACACTCACTGTAAAAAATTTTCGGAACGTTTCAGGAAATTATCATGAAAAATTTCGCATATTTTACCGGAATTTCGAATTTCTTTATGTTCCACGTCAATTACGGCAATAATTCGTGTAATATTTTTGAGAGGTTTCAACTTTTCCGTAAACTACATTCTGCGCATGCGTGCTTCATATTTTATGTTCCATAAGCCATTTTGATAACTGAAGAAGAATGAAAAACAACTGCCTAGGTAGTTAGAGACAAATGCAATCTGAACAAATGCCATCTTTTGTTTGGATATCAACCGATAAAGTGAGTAGCTAATTTAAATCTTTTAATGCTTCATTATTTCAATTTTCATTTTATCTGTAATACGAAACTTTAAAATTTAATTGCTTATATAAGACACTGAATAAAAAAAGTATATTGATTATTGAACATGGGAATGTTTCACTACTTTTTTGTGAAACGTAATAGCAAAAAGTCGTGGCATCTTAATGCCACCACTTTTTCCCGGAACCTTCCGGAAAATTTTTTACAGTGTGTAAAAAGACATATGTTTCTTATTCTTGGATAATTTACTGTACCTACAAACGTAAATATACAATAACCCTTCGAAGTTACCCTCGATTACGGAAAGATAATCTTTAGAAAACTCAGAACCTAATATATTTTCGAGATTTTTATAAATGTTTATAAAAACAATTTCCTTTGTTGCCGCTGATTTTCTGAAACGTTTCCGAGTAGTTTTTATAGTTTTTCAACCTGGAATATGAGTTTTATTTTAGTTCCTGGAATATGAGTACTGTTTTTTCAGATGCTATGAATTCTCAAGTAAACATTTTTATGTTAAACATGATAAATAAACAGCATTAACATTAACATTAAAATTAAAATTATTTTATTACTCTTGCATGTACTCACTGAGCTGAAAATGTTAATGGAGAATTAATAGTATCCTAAAAACCGATATTCCGGTTTGAGAAAACTGATTAATATACTATAAAAGTACACGAAAACGTTTCCGAAAATCAATGGCAGCAAAAGAAAGTTTGTTTTTATAAATGCTTATTTATGCACCAAAAATATGTTGGCTTCTGAGGTTTCTAAAGGTAAAGAATGTTTTTCAGAATTGCGGGTACTGCGAGAGAGGTTACTATGTATTTTCCTGCAATTTGTATTCTGGTAATTTGTATCTTTTCCTATAATATTTTCACAGATTAAGAAACATTTGTCTTTTTTACAGTGCATATGAATCAAACAGATGAGATACTCATGTAGCGCCCAATAACAATGTCATAATGACCACAGCTAAACTAGTGACAATACGTGAAGAAACTTCTGATACACATAATATTAGTGCTATTCAGCATTTTTCTTAATTAATATTATTTTTTTCTTTTAAATATTTTGTTTACATTTTCAAGATATGTTTATTTTGCTACTCAAATTATGGGTAAACAACATAAATACAAAAGAAAAAAAAAGCTTTATTTTACAGTTGTTTTTTTAATATAAAAGAAACCACTCGTTCCCATAGCTATTATTCAAGCGCGGATTCAAAGGGGATGTCATGGGGGTCATAACCACCCCCTCTAAATGAAGAAGATTTGTATAGAACCGTACATTTTTTAAATATAAATATGCATTAAAAGTGTTTTCATTTTCCCCTTAAAGTTACTAATCTTAATGATATATTGACGGAATTGTTTTTATACAGAAATGCATCAAAATTGCAGACATTATCCTTGAAGCAACAAAGAATCGAACAAAGTTTTACATTTTTCTATAAATGTGGTTCATCTTGAATTGCATTGCTCCCTCAACACGATACTTTCTTGACTGTCTTGCTCCGGAAGTCGGCTTGAAATGCGATCTTTGAGAATATTTTCTTCAAGATTCTTTGCTTTTATAAGAAAAAGGGAAAATCTGAGCAGATACCGAGTATATGCTTTTGGTATCGGAGCAGAACCCGCAAATTTTATATTTTTATGAATATACGTGAAAATTTCATGCATTTACGGATGGAAATTAAATCAGGTATATGTCACAAATTAGCCAATTTATATTTAAGACACATAATTTGCTAATGTCGACACGTGACCTTTTTTATTAGCGATTTCAACTACAGCTACTTTATCGAAAATTTAGTTAACTACAACAACAACAACAACTTGTTTTGAAAAGTAGCAACTACAAACTATTTTTCAAAAGTAGTCGCAATATCGCTACTTTCCGATTTTTGTCAAATAATCCAATCAACAGCTGAAATTCAAAGCACAGATTAAGTAATACAAATTCCCTCGTTATTTCGCATTTTTCGGGATATAATCAAATAAATAATACAAAACTGAGGACATTAAAAAGATAACATTCAGGAAATTTTTTCTGATAATCTCTAAACTGTTAGTTTAAGCATTTATTACTCATTATATGCCGACCAAGCACACTTTAGTATTATTTTTCTGTGTCATAATATCAAAAAATAATAAATCTATAAATAATGCAATTTCAAAAGAAAAACACATAACATTAAAACATGAAGATTTAATAATAAATAATTCCAGCGTTTCCAGTGTTTCCAGCAAAAAGAAAAAAAAAATGAATAAATAAATAAATAATTTCTTTGATTTGGATTTACCTAGAAAAATCAGTAGAAAAATCCATGACGTCCTACAATGCGTTGCTAAACGCTGCAGCTGAGTTGTTGACTTTCGCAAATTGTTGCACAGAACATATTTACACAAAAGAAGCGAGTTACGATCACGTTAGAAGAATGATATTTTTTTCATGATGTAGCGTTAAAAGCAGCGCCAGTGTTCGCCACAAACAACGATTTTTTTTTATATTGTGCTGTTTGCTACATTACTTTTTTAAAATGCAGCGCGCTACACTATAAAATACCAGAAAAGTAACAACTAGTCCAGTTTCGCTACTTGTACTGTGCTATTTCTGACCATTAGCCGAATCCATATTATTTTGCTGAGTCAGATAAAAAGCGAAGAAAATTTTTGTTAGCCAATAAATTGATTAACGTAGGCAATCGTTATCTTAGGTATCACTGTATTTTATAATATTGTTCAATCTGATTTTCTATAGAACCCGCTTAGTCTCTCAACTCTGCCTTTGAGCAAGGCATGGTCCCAGTGTTTGAATATGCACTGCTAAAGTAAGGTGGTTGAGTAAAGTTTTCAGGACTTCCCTTGCACAAAAATTGGATCTTTTATCACTTCCCTTTGATCCCCCCCCCCCCCGAATAAATATCTTCTATGACAGAATGATCAAAATGTTTATATCTTAATAATAGTAAAAAAAATCCATTAACCGCCATTTCTTATGTAACACTGCTCACAATGACATGAAATGACATTTATCATACATTTTATCAACACGCAGACAACATAGTAAGGCTATTTGACACATGTACTTCATCACTGCAGACAAAAACATAAAAAAAATCTGTCAGGTGTTTGTTATTCGTTTATAAAAACACATATAATATCTGTCATAAAATACATCATCGTTAAAGACAACAAGATACAATATTTACATTTCCTTAATAAATGTCAAATGAGTTTAAAGAGATAAATGTTAATGATAACTTTTCCTTTTTCTCTATCAAAAGAAGAGATTTCTACCACCTACAGCGTATCAACTAAGTGACTTCTTTCAACATCTGCTAGTCTTTTATTCTTTGCACATGCGAAGTAGTTGATTCTTTTATATGTTTTGTCACCACCCGCCAGCTCAGTCACAATCATACACTGTTCTTTGCATTATTTATACTCTAATACGGTAGAAACCGTTTCTTATAAGAAAATTTCTGGTATTTTTGAATGTCGAAGGAGGATAATAATGTCAGGGTGCAATAAAGAATTTCAACACAAAAGTTTTCTGAAAATATGTCGTTTTGAATTTTGAATTAATAAGTCACTGCAGTTAAAGGAAGTATAACGGTTAATAGGATGTTTGAACTTCAAAATAAATTAGCACATTTATTAACATAGAACAATAAATCACAAAAAAAAAAAAAAAAAAAAAAAAAAAAAAAACTGTCAGGTTTGAAACATTTATGTATTGCTTCCTTTAAATTATCTTAAGTATTACTTGACAAACAATAATAATGGTGTGGAGTTCTTTTGGAAAACAAAATTGTAACAAAAACGCATTTAAGATTTAAATTTATTTTCAAAACATAACCGAGTTCTTATTGAAGTGCTCTACTTATATCTAAAAAATTTCTGCACAATTTAGTCTTAAATGTGGGCCAAATACCTTCGAATATTCTTTAGAATTTGTTTGGTTTCAATTTTTACGGAAGTCATTCTGAAACTTTTTGCAAAATTTAGGCTTAAGAAGTAGCCCTCCAGATACTTTTCAGGAAAAAAATTATACAGAATTTCTGTAGAAATCATTCTTAAGAATTTTTTCAGAATGTAGACTAAAAAATTCTAGATAAGATATTCTATAGAAAATTTTCATGAAAAAGTAGTTAACATTTATGAAAACATGAGTCCGAGATCCAAAAATAAGTGTTAATATTTTGGTTTTTAAAACAAATGTGTATCATTTTTTTTTGTCTTTTGACGATGACCTGGATTTTATCAGAGTGAAACAATGATAAAGCTTCATGTTTAATTCGACGATGTTTCAATTCTATTGATACCAGTTTTCTCAATGATTTTTGGGTTTAACTGTTATTATCATCTCAATAATAAAACCGTTTAATTAAAAACAAATATATACGTCATTTTCAAAACATTCTATCTATCTCAATTAAAAATAGATTATTTTATAAATGTACATTTATAGATTTGAAAGGAAAAAGCATAACGGTATCTGAATTACATGCCACACTCTTTACGTAGGGGGTATATACAAACTGCAGTTTAATTCACTTGATAAATAAGATATTTAATTAAATACATTTCTCAAATTTTTACCTATGCTCTGATATAATTAATGATAAATGATTAATAAACATTGTTATACATATTTACCTTAAAAATACCTTTAGAAATTCTAAAATGTTTGATACTAAAGTAATGTATAACATATTTTTAAATATTATTACTTAATATGTGAATAAATACAAGCCGACATTTATTTAAAGAAAGATGCCATTTAGTTAATTTACCAATTACCATGGATACCAATAATGGTGAACCGATACACTGATTACCACCGTTCGAATGATTGTGACAATTCTGGAGGAGGAATTGAAATTTTATTATATCGTGTTCAGTTAAGTAAATAATAATAATAATAATAATAACGTAACGTTTTAAAATATTCCGCTTTTGTCGTTTCATAATTTTTGCTTCATTTAAATCATTAAAATTATCACGACATCTTTTAGTTTTAATTATAAAGGATTTTTTTCTCAACCGCTAGTACTAGTAACAATAAAAAATAAACTTTTTGAATTCCACAAGTGTTATGTATAAAAGGGCTATTTCTGAGAGAAACAATTTAATAGCTCCCTTCTTCAAGCATTCGTGTTTTCCCCAAAACTAGGACAAAGTTCTGGGACTATACGAATGCGTCACCTGATGAAGGGAGTTATTAAGCAATTGCTCTTAAAGCTGGATTCTATTTTGAAACATTTATGGAGTTTCTAAAGTTGTTTTTTAAGTTTTGAGTTTACTCCTGTATTAGCATTACAGGTGATATTACAGATGCAGGACTAGTCTTGTGATTAAAAAAAAAGGTTCTACAATAAAAAAGCGCTCTGAAAAAAAAAAATAAAAATTCTCGCCCGAGAAAATTGTACTCTTTATCAAGTAGAAATTAGCTGTCAATTCTTAGAAATTTAAGCCCTTCTAGATATATCCTATACCCAAAGTGGCATCTAGCAAGTGCAGTACTGTGTTTTCCATTACTTGCTTTGCCATTTATGGGCACTAAATGCCCATCTGAGTCTCCCATCTCGTAAATCAAGCAAACCGTGGTTAACTTCTGCTCTACATCCTGCCTCTCGACAGCTAAAGGCACTATCCGCACTTAATGCCTGGCTGAGATTTTTGTATCACGCTAATTGAGATTTGCCGTGATTCCATCTTTTTTATGGTTTGGGGCTATAGGTTATTTAATTAAGAGTGGAAAAATAAGCAATGATGTGTAAAATTAGGAGTCTATTGATACAAATAAGATTTTAGCTCAGAAAACGGTTATTGCCTTTATTTGCGTTAAAGCTCTAAATCTCAACTTGTTTCAAAAGGATGAAGATTAACAGCAATACATTACTTTATCAGGTAATTCAAATAAACTGCTTGATAGAAAAAAATACAGACAGCGATTTTCTTTACCATTAAAAAGAATAGGCTAACATGGTTTCTTTATTAATTTTACTGACGAATACATACAAGAATTAAAGAGAAATAATAGAAAGCAGCCAATTAGATTTTCAGACGTGCTCTGTTCTATGTTTTGCACCCGTCGTTTTTTAAAGTAGTAATTAATGTCTCCCATATAGCTTACAAATATTTCCCTACATAATATCGAATGAATCATTAAGTAAAATCAATGCGGGCATTCTCCTTAAATGGTACGGGTGCAAGGAAACCTTTTGGGAGCTATACGTTATTGTCAGTGTTAAAACAATGACTTTAACTCACATTAGAGACCCCTTATAAGCGCAAGGGTAGATGCATACCTAAATATAAAACTCTTTTAAGAACCTAATTATCTTTAATATAGAATCTTTAATAAAGAATCTTTAATAAAGAATCTTTAATAAAGAATCTTTAATAAAGAATCTTTAAAAGAGTAAATAAAAAAAAAAGCCATTATCTCATTGGGAGCCCATATAAGCCTGGGCATATTGCAATCGAGGCAACTTTCTCATGGCTGACTCTGGTAAATTGCCAAAAGAAAAGTATACAGTAAAGTTTTTAATATAGTTGAATTATGCATCTTCTTTATTTTTATACAAGAGGTATTTTTTTAAATTAACCTCTTTTCTGAGATAAAATGCACGTATTATTAGAAAAAAAGCCTTTTAATCAACGTTTTTCACACGTAAGTAACTAATTTCCATCCTAAAGATTTGAATATAAAAATTCAGAATGTTTGCTCAGTTGAAAAATTTCCTGCATAAATTTTCCCAACGTCAAAATAAATATATTTTCGGATAAATAAATATCCTTTAAAAATAAACTGTACATCTTGATGCTTATCTGCAATCATAGTTAATACGCAATTAACATTAAAAATAAAAGATTATAATATCGCATTACATTAATCTCACTGGATTTTGCGGAATTTAACAACACGTGTTACTTGATCCTATTCTCAGTCTATGAACATTCTTTGACTTAAAGATAATTATTAAATTTCCACTCACTTCTTAAAGTAATCACTGTACAGAGATCATATTACGTGTTTTGTGAAATTGCCATTCAATGCTTAGATTATAAAGATCTACTAAAGGATCCCACAATACAAAACACCCTTATCTACGGTTTGTCCGACTTTTCAATGCGCATTCATTTACAATAATTTGGTTGAAATTTTGTTCGGATTCACTTACAATAATGCTATGTTTTGGAACTGTAGAGTAGTTCTGGCAGTTTTCTTACTAATCCTTAAATTGAGGCTAGAGTGTACCATAAAAAATTCTATTAATACGTAAAAAATATATAAACCGGATTTAATGACCTATGAGTTAATAATAGCTATTAGTGGTTCGGATACATCTGCCTTAATTCCTATATTCCATCAGTATAACAATAGGTGTTTAGGTTCGTTGGATAATCGTTGAATTGGGGTTAAAAGTGCAAAATTTTTAAATTTAACACGAAAACAAAAATTTGTGTTATTAGTCGAGTTTTGGCCTTTTCAAAATACAGCGTCCTCTTAAATTGGTATGTTATCAAATAAATATGCTTAATAAATAAATAAATAAAATAAATTAATATAATAATAATAATAATATAATAATAAAAAAAAATCGCACAATTTAAAATTCTCAGAAGTGCCAATCATTATGGTTCATGCGAATTAAACTGTCCATTTATACGATAAAGCCTAGTCTAATTATCTGCTGTAGGCTCTTCGTTGTAAATTAGGATCATCTATAAAGTTTCACGGGCCATTGATCTACTGATATGCATTAATTACATCATTAAAATACGTTTAAAGTCTTAGGAAAAAGAGAGTTAATAACACATGTTCTCGAGAACTGTGATCAATCAATATACATCATCATTGGTATACCTATTCTTTAATAAAATGTTTCCTTGGATGTTTTACTGTATTTATTTATAACGTTATTTATTGAGACCTTTAACTGAACTCAAGAAACCTCCTCATTAGTTAAGACATGTTATAGAACTCAGAATAATGTTGTTTGCTACGAAATAAAAATATTAAAACGATTTACTTGCATGTAATTAAAAGCAGCAAAGCGAGAAATCTTTAAAGTTTTATCAGAATATTATATTTGCCGGCCGAAACAATTTCCAGAAACATAACAATGTTTGTTCTAAAATATTCATTAAATTGAAGCAATAGTTTGGAAGTATATTTCAGTTTTTAAATATCACACATACGTTTACAATCAAATAAATTGATTCTAGATTCTGAAAGTATGTTATTGATCTAATATACGGTTTAAATATGCCTGCATTCATGTAAATAATACTACGTATTTTATCATGTGTGGTTCAGAAACATCTGTAAGATTCTATTTTACAAAGTAAATATACGATCATAGTTATTTTGATTTTTCTAAAGGATGTTTGATTTGAACAACAATTTAATATGTACAAAATAAATTTAACATTTAATCAAACAACTTTAGAATGATACATTTTAGAATTAATGTAAAATATTTTCATGCAATGTTTCGCTCTTTTCGTTATTACGTTATTTGTTCGAAGTAATAAAAAAATGTAAAGTAATAATTTACTTTAAGTTATTTATATTTCGTACCTTCAGAAATTCAAAATACCATATTCATTGAATTCAATATTGTTGGAGAATAAATATTCTAGTTAACAAGAAACTTACAGATTATTATTTTTTTTATATCCTAAGCAGATTTAATGCAAATTTTAATACAGTGAAACATCGTTAAATCTTTATCCCTTGCGACCGACTAATTGAGACTCTTTAAGTTGGGTGACGTTACAAGTGAATTACAATATTTACTATAATTTAATTGGTATAATTCCTTTTTTAATGAGCATTATATTGAAATCTCTTTATGAAATTTAATAATAACTTATTTTATAACAGAGGTAATTTTCTTTTATAATGAACTTAATCAGAAAATAAACATTAGTAAGAAAGAATTCATTTAAAAATCATCAGTGTAAAATATTTATTTTAGAGCTGTTACCAAGTGGAAAATCATATGATTATTGAAATGTATTATAATTTAGCAAATAAAACAAACACTGTCTTAAAAGTCAGACAAAGAAACCTAGTTTCTCTTTGGTTTCGTTGATTAAATTTTTATGAGCTTGCGCGAAAATCCTTTTTAGATTTTTCACAAGAAATTAAAATGAAACTACATAAGGTATATAAGGCCTTGGAACCTTGGAATTTGGGTGTTTTTGGTTTCTCTTGAAGGCGCTTGTTTTCGCTTTCCCTAAATTAATTATCAAACATTTTTGTTTCTTCTATCATTTTGCAGCCATCTAGACAAAAAAGAAAATCGTAAGTCAAAAGTGAAGGTTTAACAGGGTCTCATGATTTTTGCGTGATGATTTATTATGATTTATCTAGAACCATATACATATATCATTGGTTAGGATTTTGAAAAACTGACGATGTATGCAATGTGACGAATTAAAAGAGTGACGGTTTAACAAGGTCTTACTGTAATTTCCAATCATCCATCACAAAAATTAAAGATTTCAGTTAAATAAATATTAGAAAATTATCTCTTGGTTCAGATGTTTCATAATTAGTGGATAAAGTACCATAGATATGAAATTCTGACTTCCAAATGTTGATTACAATTTATTCTTCAGTAGTACGTTACGTTGACCTATGGCAATGAACTTATTTTATCACTTGTCAAAGAATATTTTTCTTTTATTTTTGTAAACTGTTTTTATTGGTTTTACCTATAAATATTGTTACAAAATTGTTCAAATATTAGCAGCAATTCTGCACATGCCTAAAAAATATATATATGCCTACATATTGTGTATGATGGTTGACCTTTATGACAAACAAGGTGAAATTTTAGGCAACTTGAAAACTGTTGCAAGAAATTTGGTTGCCAAACATTCATTTGTAAATTTCGCGAAGTTAAACCTGTACTATGTAAAAAACCGATACATTAAAAAAATATAGAAAACCGTAGATGATTTCATTCGTTTTTGTCACCAAGGAAGAATATTAAAGTATAGACCACATCGCAACGAGAGATAAGTTAACTGACAAACCATATCCAATTGCCACGATAGTGCGAATTCAAGTTTTAATCAGAAGCATCTATATGTATAAAAAAAAAAAAAAAAAAAAAACGAAATTTGTAATTAATAGCTTTCTAGTAATATCAGATTCTTTCACTGATATTGGATAGTATTTTTTTCCTTTTTACTAAATGAAGTGCTATATAAGTTTATAAGTAAATAAAAGAAGATATAATAATAATAATAATAATAATAATAATAATAAAAACTTTAAACATCATAAAAATAAATAAACCACTAAATGTTTCGAAAGAACGATGTCTTTCATAGTGCTTTCATGTTGCTGCTTTCAAAGTGGTAACGCACCTTATTTGCACCTTATGATTAAAGACATGGTTCTTTCAAAATTCATGGTGTCTTATTTATTTTATGGTGTTTCTAAAAGTTTCAAAAAGTTTTAATTAAATTTTGCATTACATCAGCTTTTAAAACATCTTATTGTAACGATAAGAAAGTCTATAATTATTCCCTTACACAGCCATTATGCTTATTCAGTCCTTGTGAATAATATGTTTACTTGAAAATATATATTTAATAAAACTCTTATGTCTCTTTCAGTTTTAATCAGAAATATATACTGCTGAAGAAATGATAATTTGCACTTATTACCTTTTACTTGAAGAGCAACTTTAATATTTTTGCAACAAAGTGGAAATATGGAACTAACATTGCTTCCTTACTTCATCTTTTATCACTTAAGTTAACTCATTATGAATAATTTTGTAAATATGTATATTGGCCTTAGAATAGAAAATATGCTAGTGGATTTTATGCCAAAATATAATGCATAGTAAATCTTCCCTCATTTCCAGAAACTATCCGTTACAGAGATCATTTATGGCTGAAAGAATTTATCCAGAAATTCTTATCTTGTTAGTAACTTAGAAGAAGTATTGAATTTAGTTAGACTACAAACTTTTCAGTGTCGCAGTAAATAACATTTAATATTTTAAAATTGTACGTATAAAACTATGAGTTTTAATTAAAATCAAAATCAAAATTTCTCATTCATTTTTCACCATTCCATATGTTTCTCATTTTTTTAGTTTACCAAAGCATTTAGTTTGTTATATAATTAGCACATACATAATTTCTAAAAATACCTATTTATGTATACTCACTTTAGTATCAAATTAAATATTTTTTATAACTGGCATATCCCTACTGAAGTAAATGCAAAACAATTCCTGCACATGCTGATAGAAAACAAAGATATTCCTTTTTACCATTTATATGGATAACAGTAAATGTAAATATGCTAATAAATATGACCTCTTTCACCTATTATATTTGCGGAAATTTAAAACTATGAGAAATTTCTTTTTGAAATAAAGAAAATCAATAATAGCCAAAAATATTTATAAAATACGAAGCTAAAACACATCTAAATTTAAAGTAAATTATTGAAGAGAAAAAGAGCACAAAAAGACATGTGAAAGAAAAACTTAATTTTGACAACGTCTTAGATCTTTATTCATCCCCTTATTATATTTACCAGTCTTTATACAAAGGAATAAAACTGACAGTCCGAATCTTGGTTTACGATAAGTTTAGTTGAATAATTACTTTTAAAAGCTCAAAAAAGAACATTTTTACAGCCATATACATGAAACAGTTTCTTAGATGCTTTGGAAATGCTAACTTCTCGTCATGGTTTTACGGGTAGATTTTCTGTAATGTGCCGTAATAGCGCAGTCAGTGGGTGTGAAGTCACAGCAACCCAACAAATTGCCACAAGTATCCCAGTCACAACGGTTCAAATATGATTTTTTTTACTTATTCGGTTGGTGACTCTCAGTGGCGTCATTAGAAGTGCAAGGTAGGGCAATTGCCACACTCTCAGTTTAAAACTTTCTTTTATCCTTATCTGGTTTTGTACTTTCTTATCATTTGAATGTTTACATTTATTTTTACTAATAATTGCATGTAAATAAATACAACAGTAAAAGTAATCTTTTAAAAATATGTATAAAAAAAATAGCCCCTGCAAGTAAAATCTGAAATGACGATCTCGTCAAGTAGTTGTTATTCAGTAGTTCCAAATGTGTAGAGGCAGTGATTAGTTTTTCTTCACGTGTCATCTGGTGGATCCATATGTGAGCCAAAAATTAGGCATTTTAGATTTAAGACAATTTTAAAAGTAATAGCTTTATTAATTTGTAGTATAGTTATCTACTTTTTATGTTATTTGCGACAGAGGGGCTTGGATTGAACTCATTTTCCAAGTAAAAAGTACAATAATAGGATTCGAAAATGACAAATTTTTCAATCACAGTACTATAAGGGTGAAAAGTACTTCAATTAAACCTCCATTCCGTATGAAAGTTTAATGGAACTGAAAGTAACGAGTTTACATTCCTCTAAAAAAATATAACCTATTTCTAAAAACTTAATATCTTACCTCTCTAAACACCTCATCATTAGTATATTTTATAACGATTTGTACTATGAGAGACCACAAAATTGTCTGCATGAGAATCAACTCTTTCCCATCTAAATTTTAACAAGAACAAAAAATCATCAATGCAGACATATACAGGGGTATTCTAAATTATGGACCCATTTTCAAAAAATTGTATTTATTAAAGAACAATTCTAAAATGAACAATCTTTATACCAATGAAAAGAGGAAGTTTCAAAGTTTTTTTAAGACATTATAAATGTTCAATGTGTCCACCGTTTGCTGCACGGCAAACATCTACGCGATAGCCAAATTCGTCCCACACACAAGAAAGCGTATCTGCTGCCTCACTCACAACTGACAGTGAGACGAAATCGCGGCCTATTGCCGCGCGACCTCTACCGGCCGCCTTTGGAACCATCACCGCTTTGAAAGCCGTGCACTCAGTAACAGCAGATACATTTTCTCGTGTGTGGGACGAGTTTGTCTATCGCGTAGATGTTTGCCGTGCATCAAACGGTGGACACAGTGAACATTTATAATGTCCTAAAAAAACTTTGAAACTTCCTCTTTTCATTGGTATAAAGATTGTTCATTTTGGATTTGTACTTTAATAAATACAATTTTTTGAAAATGGGACCATCATTTAGAATAACCCTGTATTATGAAACACTTTCCAACACTAACAGAATATTATTAAGAAATTTATTTTTTTCATTCAATGAAAGGAGATATCTAAATAAGGAATTTAATTAAGATACACCGTAAACATTTTTTTCCCATAGACCATAAAATAACAGAATTATTTTGTGTATTCCTGTAAACGAACTATAAAGGTTACAGACTTCTTTTTCAATAGCGAACATTCTATAGTGAACCTCATTAATGTACAAAATTACATGTCAATCCCAATATATATACGTGAGTTAAAGCATGGCCAAATGGGCTAACAGGCAGGCAAATCGAATTCATAAACACTTTTCAACCATGTTGGAAAGTGTTAATAACAATTTTGGAAAGTTTTAAAAACGTATGTCTGAATAAACTAAATCATTTCAACTAACCGGTAAAAGATAAGCCTCAGAAGGATAAGCCTCAGTAGAGTTATGTTATCGCATATTATGAGCATTTTTGCACCTCCTGTTGAAAATAAAAACGTCTGAAAAGTTGACTTCAAAAAGTTGATTAAAGGCAAATTCGCATTCAACATTGGCTGTAACGGCATTCATCTAACACAAATGGACTGTTTACTTCAGGGCTATCTTAATTATCATCGAATACAGTAACAATCAAAATTAAAAACATTAAAAATCTGTAAATAATTTTTACATTATTCAAATTTAACATACTAAAGATGATGTCAGTTAACTTATTGCAACTTTTATTTACTCTAGAAATCGTAACAATCTTATTATACTGTTTTTAACGATTAATAGCAGTATGGAAACATAAAGGGAGGTCTCTTCTAATGTAACACAGATTGATGGCCCATAGTTGGCAGTTTGTGGAAACCTTTGGCAAATGGTAGGTACAGAGACCCATCGAATTTGGAGAGTATCCGAGCAGGAGTTTGAACAGCTCACGGTTGGACCACTGTTGGACCTTTGTTGGCAAATGTATCGTTGGTTAAAGGTACAATTAAGCCAACAATTATCCAACGTTTGCCCAACCATTTTGTGTTAATTGGGTTAATAGGAATTGTGCTGTTTCGACCATATGACTTTAGATAAACCCCATCAAGTAAGACATTTTGTAGAAAGTTAACCAAATTGCATTGAAAACCTGAAAACCTTATATGGCATAGTTAAGTCCGCGAACTTCATTTTCGAGTTCATCATATCTCTGACCAGTACGCTATCCCTGGTATGCTTATGTTACGTATATGAGCAAAATTACAGAGACTCTTTTGCTCTTTGTTCATAAAATATGAACGACTCTATAAAAATCCAACAAAAAATATATGAAAAGTGTTTAAAAGAAATTTTAAATGTAATTTTCCTTGATATATTTCTTATAATACGTAAAATATTTGTAAGTTAACCAGAACCAGCGAAAGTAAACAAAAGTTCAGTCAAAAATTTTTCACGAAATATTTTTATTAAAAGTACGACTTGAAAATGACCTTAAAAATATTAAATTTACGACTTTTCATGCAATCGCGTTTATGTAAAACAGAGAAATTTATTTCCTTCTCTTAGCCTATAATAGTTTTTGCATGTTCTTCACTTTATTGCAGACATACGAATAGTTTTAAACTTCCCATGTTGACTTTTTTTCTTTCATGCAGTCAGCTGAAAAACAAGAAAGGATGAAAGTAACATCTTTTTGCTTTTTCACTTATAAGTACTTAAGCAGATATAAGAAAAATATCAAAGTCTAGAATTATTCTGAATTTAGTTTGCACTTACAATCTAAAATAGTTTTTTTTTTTTTTTTTTTTTTTTTTGGTAGTGGTCAATCTTTTTTTCAATTCAACATCTAAAATATCAGATAGGGAAAGGAATTTTTTCAACCCTCTTGTGCAGTTGATAAAGCAATTTTATACAAATATATTTTTCAAAATGACTTTTCCATAACATCTTGAACTATATATATTCTCCATGTGATTTTTTCTATTTTCCAAAATTTTTCTGTTTACTTTTTTATCCCATCTTCTGAACTTATAAAGTGAGGACAGAATATTCGAATAGTTCTTCAAGTGCATCTTCCAAAATATAAGAAAATTTGATTTTTAAAAGTATTTTCTCTTCTTATTTCAGAAAATATTTTTTGAAAGGAAATATGGCATCGTGTTTGCTACTACTTGATGAAAATCTTATATTTTTCACTCTAGTTCATAAAAAAAGTTTCTCATCATATAACATAAAAAATTAGCACTTTATTATTTGTTATGTCGCAATCGTAGAAATATTGTTGCTAGATCAACTAAGAATTTTTACTGCAATGCGCCTATATGAACGCACACATGTATGTGTGATCATAGCTATCAAACCTTCTAAATTTTGAGAACCATTATTTCAGAATACAAATATTTGCTATATTTAATGATAAACATTTGAAATTAAAATCGACTATGATTACTATTCGGAAAAAGCGGTACCCAAAAATCAAAGGAAAAGCTATACAGAATATAAATAAATATATGAATATATATCTGTGCATAATTAAAACAAGTGGGTAAGTGTGATCGAAGATCGCACAAAGGGATTCATTTATTTTTCCTACCAAAACACTTTATCCTTTAATTAATAAATCCAAATAAATTTCATTCCCCCCCTCCCCCCCCCCCCCAAAAAAGTCATGTTTTTTTATAAAATAAAACTTTATCGGTCTAGTTTTTCGTTTTTTCGAATATTTGAACTGGACCGATAGCTGGCGAAGCCCACTTTTATGTTTCCTATACAAAAATCAGGAATTTGCTAAAAAAATATATATGGGTCGAATTCAAAATTTTTTAGAAAATCTGAAATCCCAGCCCATTTTAAGCAAGGATAGATAATTTTTAGATCCAAAAATCCAATATTTAAAAAAAATTATATAGCGTATAAAAATCCCAGTCCTTTTCAAATGTCCCATTTTATCAATTCTTCCCTTTCCGCAGAAAGCGACGCTATGCCTGATCTAGCCTGATCGCTATGCCTGATCTTTTTAGCGGTCCGATTATTTAAAATAAGATCATATATCAAGATCTAACAACCTCAGCGTTCTAAAAATTAGATTTCTGGATTCGTCGTTGAAAAATTCGTATACGAGGTAGAGTCAATAAATTCCCGGAATGGTCGCCTACATTCATGCAGGTGTTTGTTGGAGGGGAAATAGCTTTTTTTGATGGTTGGCAGCACTGATAAGGAAAACACACAGGCATCTGGAATTCATTTCCGGTACTGTTGGCGTTAGCTGCAGATCATTTCTTACAAAGCGAATTTTTCATTCGTCGGATTTTGAAATGTCGTTTTTAGAGCAGCGTGCACACATCAAATTCTGTGTTTTGCTCGAGAAATCGCCTTCTGAGACGCTCGAGATGCTGAAGAAAGCATACGGAAACGATGGCATGAGCGTTTTCTTAAAGCGCAGCAAAAACATCACCAAGGAAGGAAAAATTTCGCTTGGACAAAAGCCGAGGGAAAGTGATGTTGGAGGTGTTTTTCGATTACGAGGGCATCATTCACTATGAATTTATTCCTGATGGCCAAACTGTCAATAAAGAACTTTACCTGGAGATCCTTATAGACTACGAGATGCAATCAGACGAAAACGACCTGAAAAATGGGCAACAAATGATTGGTTTCTTTTACACGACAATGCTCCACCACATCGCGCTCTGATTGTGAAAATTTACCTTTCCAGACACAGTGTTACCACTCTTATTCTCCTGACCTAGCAACAGCGGATTTTTTACCTGTTTCCACGGCTGAAAATGAAATTGAAAGGACACAGTTTTATGGATTCAGATGAGATGATCGAAAATGCGACGAAGCTACTGATGGACGTCTCAAAAAATGGCTTCAAGGAGTGTTTTGAATAGTTATACGATCGCTGAAAGAAGTGAGTGGATGCAGGAGGGAAGTACTTTGAAGGCCAATAAGGTAAAATTATTGTTCTATTTTTTAATAATTTGTAATTGACCTATTCCGAGAACTTTTTGATCCTACCTCGTATATGTATAATTTTCAAATCGATAAATGCAATATTAAAAAAAAAAGAGCTGGAATTCTCCCACTGTAAAGAAACGCGGTTTTGATTCATTCTTTTCTCGGCAGAAGGTTGTCTCTTTCCAACATCTGCGTCTTTCATGAGATAAAAATTGATCTTTTTTTCGACTTAAAATTAAACAATTTAAATTGATATCTCGGGTTTTCTTGGTGAATTCGAAATTTGATAATTTGAGTTTTTGAAATAGCTAATTTTTTCTACCCCCGTATCCCGAATTTCGCGTGGATCGGGCTATTTTTTCGATTTGTTGGTAACCCTTCCTCCTCTTCTGGAGTTTCAGAATGAATTTTCTGATTAAATTCTACGCTTTAGTTGCATATTTTCCCCATTAATAAGTGGGTTTTTAGAATATGAATTAATATCTTGCGTTAATGAAGATATTTTCAAAATTTTATGATTTCCAGTGTGACAGTAGGTATTCTGTTGTCAGTACACAAACTTTCAAGTCTCTAACTTATACAGTTTCCGGGAACGGACTCTGTGACGGACAGACAGAGAAGTGAGACGAATAGGGTTTCGTATAGGGAACGAAACCCTAAGAATAGACCCATTAACGATTACTGCATTAAGGACTGCGTTCATATCGACTACACTACCTAATACTTATTGTCAATACCATCGTAACAAGTGCGCCAGTACCGCTTTGAGTCTAGGCATCCCGTTAGACAAGCGTACTGACCAATCTGAGACGAGGTACAGGGACACCCAACAGTGAAGTCATTGAATCACTAGATATTTTGTAACTTTTTTTCTTTTAATATTGAAAATATTCATAAAGAATGGTTTTAAAAGAGCTTTAGCAACTGAAATTTATTATGCTTTCTCTTTCTCTCTCTCTTTTTTGCTATGGATAATCTATATATTTAATACTTCACGAACTTCGCGAAAATTTCACACGCCTTCCATTCATAATATTCAAATTTTAATTGCTTAAAAGGCGTATTGCCAACATAGTGAAAAAGTACCCAAACCGGAACTCGAACCCGAGTCCTCAGTATAGCGCACTGACGTTCTATCAACTGAACTACTTGGGAACGATACTCAGCCTGGCACTTTCTCACTATAACATGTTGGCAAGGCTACAAACGCAGCACAAGGTGGAATATTTTCCGTGAGCCACCTACCCTGGGGCAAACACGAAACCAAAGAAAATCCAGCATCGATAATTGAATAAATCTATATATTTAATAATTGGAAATTTCTCCATAGAAAATTTCACACGCTTTGCATTCATAATATTCAAATTTTAATTGCTTAAAAGACGCGTAGCCAGCATAGTGAAAAAGTACCCAAACCGGGGATCGAACCCGGGTCATCAGTATAGCGCACTGACGTTCTACCAACTGGACCACTTGGGAACTGAGAAAGTGCCAGGCTGAGTATCTTTCCCAAGTGTTTCAGTTGGTAGAACGTCAGTGCGCTATAATGACCCGGGTTCGAGTCCCGCTTTGGGTACTTTTCACTATGTTGGCTATACGCCTTTAAAGCAATTAAAATTTGAATATTAAAATTTATGTTTTTAGTCATAAATTTTCTGAATAAATCAATAATAATATTTCAGATATAGACCATTAACAAATTTAATTTTCTGACCTAATGATGGTATACTTTTATGCAGTTTGTTACATTTAGAAAAAGAAATAATATTTAATAACACACGTAAGGATGAATATATAAATAAAGAGACGGAGAGAGAAAGAAGGAAAATACTCATTTTTATTAAAATAATATGCATATCCGTCTTCCTATTAAAAAAAAATAAAAACATGAACCCTTTTACGCTGAGAAAATAATCCTTGATATTATCGTTAGAAATAATCTTTTTCGAAAAAATTATTTTCGAATTTTTAAAAGTTTGAAAGTTTTGATAAAATAAAACAGTGTCTAAAAGATTTAAAAATAGTCTTTTTTTCCCCCGGAATGCACCGAGTTTAAACAGTTTATACGGTAATTATATCCGTAGGGTAAAATTAAATAGAAATATGAAATGAAGCAACGACGGAAATTGAAAGCATCTTCCCACTTTCCGACATTTTCCTAACCCTTGGGGGTATGTGCAACAAAGAAAATTATCAAGTATCGATAAATATGCAAATTCATAGGCACAGTTCTGTGCATTAAAGCATGCGATAAATTTATGAAAAGAATAATAAGCAAAACTTGAATAACTTTTTTATATATATATACGTGTTAATTTTTGTTATGTATTAATCACGTGAAACGTATATGAAATTAATTTTGTTGGTAGATATGTGAAGAGTGATTTTTAAGTTTTTTTAAAAAATATCGTCGTTTCGAAATGAAACATAAAGGTAAAAAACGCTAAATAAAGATAGAACACTCTAAATAATTGAAACATTTTTGCAATTGGACATATACCTCTAAAACTAACGGCTTAGAAATAAGCACTTGGTCAACGATAATAGAGGATAATTGTGTAAACTGTTATCGTTGTCCCTGTATAATAGCACAAATTGAGATAAATATATAAATAGAGAGAAATACAGAGAAAAAGGACGAACTTATTAATTTTTTATATTTTTCAACATAGCTGAAAACTGTTTATATATTCGGTTTGTCTGTCTGTCCGTCTGCCCATGCTCTAACTCGCATAAATATACTCTGATTGACATGTAATTTTCATGTGTTAATGAGGTTCACTATAGAATGTTCGCTATTGAAAATGAAGTCTGTAGCCGTTCTAGTTAGCGATGCACAAAAGAGTTCCATTACATTATGATCTATGAGGGAAAATAGTTTGCGGTGAATTTTATTTAAATTACTTAGTTAAAATATCACATTTCATTGTACTAAAAAAAGAAATAATTTTTTTAATAATATTCTGTTAGTTTTCGAAAGTGCTTCATAATCTATGTCTGATGCATGATTTTTCGTTCTTGTTATTAAAACAAGAATGTTATTAAAATAAATATGTCAGTGTTCCTTTACATAAAAATAGGAACAGCTCATAGAAATTAATCTGTAATAACTGTTAGCAGCAATCCTTTTCCAAAAAAATATTTTGGGAATTTTTTAAATATTTAATAAATTTTATAAAATAAAACAGAGTATACAATATTTTAAAAATATAGTTTTTTTTCTTCTCCGAAATGCTTAGATTTTAGCCAGTTTGTATAGTAATTATATACGCAGGGTAAAATTAAATAGAAGTATGAGATGAAACAGCGACGGAAATTGAAAGTTTCCCCACACTTTCGGTCATTTTCCCAGACCTTGGGGTTATATGTAACAAAAAAAACATTACAAGTATAGATAAATACGAAAATGAATGTGCACATTTTTGTACATTGAAACATACGTCAAATGTATGAAAAATAAATCGGTCACGTGCGAGTATACGTCGTGCTCAAAGGGTTCCGCACATTGAATTTATTAATTACTATTTCTTAATTAATAAACTCCTACTATCCTTATTTTTTTCATAATTTAGTTTCAGTAGATTCGGAAATACCAGAAGGGGGCATATTTTTCCAGTACTTTCGACGATATCTCTGAAAATATAATACCTAAAATTAAAACAAATATATCTTTCAGTTCGATGTTATGAGATCTTCCGAACGATATCTTACGCGATATATTAAAAGAAAATTTATTTTTCAAGTAACTTAATTAATATCTCGGTTAATTACAGACATGTTTTTTCGAAAATCATTATCAAATACCCTTGGAGGATTCTGCGTCGATAGACACCTCGAGTGCCCGTGAACTCCAACGCTGACCGAACGAAAAGTAAAGTTTGTGTGTAACGGAAAAGTGCATTTTTCTCAAAAACTATGTTACCTAGGAAAATCTATACAGTTTTCCTACAAGTTTTAAATAAACTTCTACTACCACTATTTTTTTCATATTTTTAGTTTCAGTAGATACGGAAATACATGGGGGGGGGGGATGACATATTTTTGCAGTGCATTTTCGACGATATCTCAGCAAATATAATACCTAAAATTAAAACAAATATATTTTTGAGTTAGGTATTACGATATCTTTCATACGATACCCCACACGATAGACAAAAACAAAACGTTTTTTTTTTTCTTTTTTTTGAAGTAACTTAATTAGACCCCTAATTTTTTCCTAAACGTTTGTGAATCGCTAATAATATGAAAATATGTTGGTAAAAAGGTTTTATAACTTTCCTAAGTTTGAACTTTCCACGCCAAAAAGTTCACGAGAAAAAATGCTCTGGCAGGCGGACAGACAGACGCAGGAGTGATGTTATAATGGTTCCTTTTTTACTTTTTAAGTACGGAACCATAAAAATAACCAAAGAAGCTTTAAAATTTTTCATGTACTTGTTAATTATATTCTTAATCACGTCATACTTAAGTGAAATAAATTTTATGGTAGATATGTGAAAATTGATTTCTAATTTTTAATTGACTACATGGTGGCCATAATTAAAGTGACAGTACTTTGTAGCATGATCTAATTGCGAGAATGGAGCCAAATTTTGTATTATGATTAAATAAGACGGGAGGCGAAGGATTCCGCGAAAACAAAATGTAGTTTCAAAAGTCACCGCTAGGTGGAAATGTGGCGCGGTGTAATAGAAAAGAGAGTTTTAAAAATGCTGAATCAAAACTAAAATAAAATTAACTTTTATTTACCAAATTTAACGATTAAAATTACTCTCAATATGGAAACAATAGCTGAATATATCTATTACACAGCGCCACATTTCCATCTCGCGGTGACTTTTGGAACTTTTTTTTTTCGGGGGAATCCTTCGTTTCATGTCTTGTTTAATCATAATACAAAATTTGGCTCACAATTAGATCGCGCTACAGAGAACGTTGAGTACTGCCACTTTAATTATGGCCACCCTGTACATATTATCATTATCATCATCAACAACAACAACCGGTTTCAATCCGCTTCTGGATGTATATATATATATATATATATATATAAGGTAATATGTCAATATTTTGTTAATGATAATATTTTAATTGTAATAATTACATTTTTTAAGGTAACATATTGTGAATTTTTAAAATGCTTAAAATTTTTGTTAATGCAAAACAATGATAAGAATATTTTAAAATAGAGAGTCATTCTTTCACCGGAACGCACAGAGTTTATCCAGTTTATACGGTAATTATATCCGTAGGGAAAAATTAAATAGAAATATGAAATGAAGCAACGACGGAAATTGACAGCTTTTTTCCACTTTTCAACATTTTCTCAACCAATTCAATTTTTACTTTCTTAAGGGTATGTGTAACAAAGAAAATATGAAGTAAGGATAAATATGCAAAAGCATATGCAGATTTCTGTACATTGAAGCATATGATAAATTTATAAAACGAATAATAAGCAAAGAACTTAAAAAATATTTGCATATACGGTTTAATTTTTGTCTTAATTACGTGATACCTAAATGAAATTAATTTTGTTGGTAGATATGCGAGGATTGATTTCTAAGATTTTAATGAAAGAATCGTCGTGATGAATTAAAATAACAAGTCACAAAACCCCAAATAATGATACATTAATTTGTATTGATTTTAGGGGTAGGTTATAGCATTTATTAAACTTATGTACTGTGTAAGTGCACTGTAATAACCGTTTTCCATGCTTGAAAATCTACTATTAGAGAAAACGTTACAAATTCTTTACCCATAGTTTGAAGAGAAATGCAAATTAATTAATTAATTAATTAATTAATTAATACATTAAAAGAAAGTTATAAAACTATGATTGAACATATTCGGTAGTAGCCTATTAATCTTTCAGCGGGTGAGCTTACACGTTTTGCTCGAGCAGGCGCGTGATGTATTTTTTACGCACAGTAGTTACGCTAATAAAAATAAATATTTCGATATAGTAATAAGACACATGCTATGTTTTAAAAAAAGAAAGAAAGAAAACATATAATATATAAGTTGAAAACTTGTATTATATCTTTATGTGTATATTTATTGATGGATTTTTTCGAGCAGGTGTGTGATGTATTTTTTTCGCACAGTATTTATGCTAATAAAAATGAATATTTCAATTTAGTAATAAGACACATGCATTAAAAAATAAACAAAAACGTGTGATAAATAAATTGAAAACTTTTTTTTATAACTTTATGTATACATTTATTGTTTATTTTTTAACTAGATAGAAGCGCTTAAATGTTTTGCTCGAGTAGGCATGTGATGTATTTTTTATACAATAGTTTCGCTATTAAAAGTGAATAGTTCAAATTAGTAATAAGATACATGCTATATATATATATAAATAAACATATAATAAATAAATTGAAAATTTGTACTATACATTTATACGGATATATTTATTGTGAATGTTTAAACGTTGTCTGTTTAAAAAATTAATGCTTATCGTGGTATCTATGTGACTTTGAATACATTTTATAATTAATACTGATTTTACGCACCCATTCAGTATGAATACCACAAAAACCAATTTTTTTATTTTATTCTTTAAAGTTATAAAAAATCATAACAAAATCTTTTTAAAAAGAGGTTTTTTTTTTAAAAAAAAGAACTTTTTGGCAATTTTTTAAGCAATTTCAGTCATCTTTTAAAGACAGCAAAAGTTTGTTTTACATAATTTTCAGAACGTACTTAGAAGAACGATAATGGGTATTATCTACTACAATTATCTGAACGGTTTTTATTATAAAAATTATTTGCATTCTTATAAAAATATTTTTCTAAATTGTATAGTAGTTTCTGTAAGCCGTTTAATTTTATAAATTTTATTGATTTAAAGTAATTTTATATATATTTTGTAATAAAATTTTCTAATTCACATTAATAGATAGTATTCCAAACTTTAATCTTTAGATCAGATTCATTTAGTTTCCTTGAAGTAATTTGTGAATGTGAACTGTGTGTAAATGCACTGTAAAAAAAATCTGTAATTTTTACAGAAAAAAACCATTTTTTTAACAGAAAATAACTGTTTTTTAAAAAAACAGTTTTTTTCTGTTGAAAAAATGGATTTTTTCTGTAAAAATTACAAAATCCATATTTTTTACAGAAAAAAACTGTTTAAAAGAAAAAAACAGTTTTTTTCTGTAAAAAATATGGATTTTGTAATTTTTACAGAAAAAATCCATATTTTTTAGAGGAAAAAAAATCTGTTTAAAAGAGAAAACAGTTTTTTTCTGTTTTTTTTTCTTCCTAACCAAACTGTAACCGCCATCTGATTTTCAATGTTTGTCTGTCAATGTCAGTTAAAAACCGTCAAAGACGATAAAATGGAAAATTTTTATAAAGTTAAGATTTTTCATTATTTATAGGTTGAATGGGGGGGAGGGGCGAGGAGGATCATAGACTAACAGAAAAACGTGAAATGAAATTCTGATTTTTTTAGGGGGGGGGGGTGCACAATTTTGACATTTTACTGACAGAAGTTTTCTATGTTTTTTTCTACAAGGGTGGGGTGGGGTGGGGGAAGCGAAGGCTTGTTGAAAAAACAATACCATCTATAAAATCTTTCAAATCGTTAAATTCACAGCCTCATATATATATATATTATCTACTTTTTTTCAATAGTTAATTTTTATCAAGAATAGCCTTTTGGGGGGGGGGGCGTAAAGGGGCAAGAAAATTAAACAATTATACATAGAGCGATTTTAAAGAGGTTGAAATAAAGAAGAACAAAGTGGAAAGCTTTCTCCGTTATCTGTAATTTTCTTCTTACTTGGCCTTTTCAGGATAGGGGGGGGGGGCAGAGTTGAGAGGGGGGGATAATTGAAATATATAAGACAAAATTCTGAAATTTTATCTACGCACAATCATGATATTTGACAGGAGAAATTTTAATTTCTTCAAGAAAGGAAGCTTATAACGGGGGGGGAGGGGCATAAAATGGTAATATAATGTATAGATATTTTCAATTAGCTACGTGGATTGCTTATACGTTATATATATATATATATATATATATATATATATATATATATATATATATATATATATATATGTTTTAAAGAGGATGCAATAAAGAGAAACAAAGGAGAAAATGAAGTTATGATTTTTCATTTTCAAGCCTTTTTAGGGTAGGGGGAAGGGCAAAGCTGAAAGGATAACAGAAAAATAGGATAAAATATTGAGATTTGGTCTACAAACACTCAAAAATGAGATTTTACTGTAGTTTTTTTTTTTTTTTTTTTTTAACGGTGTATTTCAGCAAATGACTGAATCTTCTTGCACGGACGGCGGGAGAGGGGCGCAGGGGTTTAAAAGAAAATACAATATATAAATTTATTTTCATCCGGCTACATGGGTAGCTTATATGATAACAAAGCTCTCTATATATTACTCTCTCCAAGAATGTCTATTAGGGAGGGGGGGGCACAGTTAGGTAGTAACCAAAAAATACGGATAAAATATTGAGATTTAGCCAACGAACACCCATTTACATTTTATTGACGTAAAATTTAAAAAAAATGCTTTATTTATTCAAAAGAGGTTGGGTTGACATGCAAGGTGGGGGGTGGGGGGTGGCAGGACTGGTTAAAATGAAAATACAATCCATAGATTATTTATACTCGCTACATTAGATAACTTATATTTTAGCAAAGAAGCTCTTATATATATATATATTTATTTAACTTTCACCAACAATTGTCTTTAGGGAAGAGGGGGGAGGGAATTCAAGACATATATTATGTTTTTTGAAATTCATAGATATTATAATTATATATATATATATATATATATATGTATGTATATATATTAATATATAATTACATAGAAATTTTAAAGGGGTTGAAATAAAGACTACCAAAGCAGAAACTTTTAAAAACATAAGATTTTTCATTGTCTAGCCTAGTAGGAGGGAGGGGGGAAGCAGAAAAGAAAAATGTTATAAAATATCAACGAACACCCAGTTATGAAATTTTACTGGCAGAATTTTTTTTTAATGTTGTATTTATTCAAAGGATGAGTCTTCCTGTAAGAAAGGGGAGGAACAAGGACAAAAGATAATATAATACATAGATTGCATATAAGGAAAACCCTTACTGGAAAAAGGACAGATAATGAAAAAGCTAACTTTTCAAATTGTTCTCATCGGTTCGTCTTTATTTCATACCCTTTAAAATATCTGTATGTAATTTAATAAGTATTTTTTTCCTTATGCCCCCTCCTCCCCCCCCCCCTTTCTCTCTCTCTCTCTCCCGCCACAAAAGCCATTCTTGATGAAAATAATAATTATATATTAAAACGAAAAGGTAATTCATAAGATAAATTTTTTTTGGTGCAAAAAAAGACATAAATGCACATGTGTAACATTACATCTGGGATGTATACAGTTTTAGAGTGGCTAGCACGGAGGAAGGTACGATTTCCCTCTGTGGTGACTAGCAGGCAGTCAGGGGTTGGCTGAGCTGTCTAAGGCGTTCGTTTTAATCTGTGATTCTCTGTTAAAAGCATGGGTTCGATACTCGCTTCGGGCAGTCTAATTTTTTTTACTAATAAGATAGATAATTCATTTCAATAATGTCTTATTTTATTTCCGTAGGTATATAACTTGTAATTTTTTTTTTATTAGAATGCTTTATAATTAAGTAAATTTTAACACCCAACAATATTTTTTAAACCAATTTTATATTTAAATTCAAAGACTGTGCATGTAATTATTGATTAAATAAATTGAACTGATTTACGATTTTTGATATATTTGGTGTGACAATTATCAAGATGTCAATTATCAAGAAAAATATATTTTTTTTTTTTTTTTTATAAAAATAAATAAATAAAAGGAAAAATAAAAGGAGAGAAATAGATTCATGCAGGAAACCTAAAGGAAATTACTTTGATATCCATGATTTAATAATTAAATAATGTATGAAAATGTAAAATAAAATTCAAGTAATTAAAAAATATGTATTATAAATCATTAGCTGTAAACAACAAATTTTAAGTTCATGGTTTTAGAGTAAGACTCATAAAAAAAAAAATAATAATAATAATAGTAAAAAATAAATAAAAGTCACGTAATTTAAAAATATTCAGAAAATACTCAATATTGTTATTATCTTTTTAAATATTGTGACTGTGGTAAGTAAAATTTAACACCCGACAATATTTTTTTAATTACTAATTTTATATTAAAAATATTTAAATAAAAAAAATTCCATGCGTTATCGATTAAATAAATTGACCTAAACTTTTATCTATATTTTGTCAGACCATTATCAAGAAGATATGTTTATATACTAAGAAAAGTATGGGATTATTCTCCGTAAAAAAAAAAAAAAAGAAAGAAATGAAAAGAAAAAAGAAAGAAGGAAAACTATGGATATAAGAACTATAAAAGAAATCACCGTGATATACATGGTTTAACATATAAATAATGTTTTAGAGTCAGGCTAGTAAAAATAAAAGCAATGAAAAATTTTGAAAGTCGTATAATTAAAAAAAAAAAAAAATACTAAATATTGAAATTAAAAAAAAAGAAAACATTGAGACTATTGTAAATAAAAATAAATGTCCTCAATGATTGCTCATTCAATTAATATTTTTAGTTAAATTCCTGTTAAAAAGCAAGCATAATAGGTTATAAATTACAAGCTTAAAATCCCTTCATTTCATTAGTTTGGACTGACAGCGCTATCTATCGCTTTATATGTATATGAATTGCTTACACAGTATAACAATTTATCAAATTTTCGATACTTAATTAAGTTAAATGCAACTAATTAAAAATTAAAACATATTACTAATGGAATTTTCAAGTTGTTTACCTTCAAATCTGGACGGGTGCTATCTAGTAATAATAATAATAATAATAATAATAATAATAATAATATATTATGTAAGTAAAGTATTAAGAAAAGTATGTGATTATTTTTCGTAAAAAAGGAAAAATAAAAGGAGAGAAAACAGAAGGAAGGGAAAATATTCATACAGGAACTCTAAGGCAAATTACCTTGATATACATGATTTAATAATTAAATAATGTATGAAAAATGAAATAAAATTCAAGTAATTAAAAATTATGTTTTATATATCTTGTTAGCTTCAAACAGAAAATTTTATATTCAAGGTTTTAGAACCAGACTGATATAAATAAATAAATAAAACAGTTTAAAGGTCGCGTAATTTTAAAAAAGTCAGAAAATACCAAATATTTTATTTATTTTTTTAAATATTGGGACCGTGGAAAGCAAAATTAAAAGATTTTTCATGTGTTTATCGATTAAATAAATTTATCTAAACTTTTATCTATAATTTGTATTACCATTATCAAGAAGATATATTTATATACTAAGAAAAATATGTGATTATTTTTCGTAAAAAGAAAAAAAAAAGAAAACAGAAAGGAAAAAATGTTAATATAAGAGCAATTAAAAAAAATCACCTTGATCCATGGTTTAATATATAAATAATGTATAAAAATGTAAAATCAAAATCAAGTAATTAAGAAATATATATTATAAATCGTTAACGGCAAACAGCAAATTTTAAGTTCATGGTGTTCGACTCCCGTCAACTCCATTGCACACTCTTTGTGGCATTCCAGGCTGTAATTATTCTGTGCTTAATTTCCTTTTGCCTATCTGTCCTCCTTGACGAGATTTATAAGCGGATATTTGTATCAAGAAAACAAGCAGGACAACACAACACTAGATACCGGGCTTGCTCATTCATTCTCATGACGTCACAAATAGTGGCTGACCGCAGCCTGTGATTGGTACAAAGCGACGCGCCCAGCGTTTTGTGCGAATCGCTGTATGTCTTTCGTCGCGGCTAGAACTCCTATAATAGAGGCTGACGCATCCTCGCAGATTTGGTACCCGAATTGCAGCCCAGTCGAAAAACCAAGCTAATCAGAACCGGTTCAGCCAGTCAGAACCGAGTCTTAGGCAACCCCAATTCCGGCTGCAGTAGATTGATGCTGAGCTGCGTACCAATAATGCGAAACAAAATGGATATGCGTCAGCTCCTATTATAGGACTCTTAGTCGTGGCCAGCTACCGTTTGTGACGTCATGATAATGAATGAACAGATCCGGAATCTAGTGTAGCCTTGACACAATCCTGATGTATATGTTCAATAAACAAACAAACAAATACCCCGTCAGCTCCATTGCACACACTTTGTGGAGCTCGCAGTTGTAATTCACTGGTGTTATAAATTTCTTTGTGGCTATCTCGTCCTTGTATAGTGACGATGACTTGTAAGCGGCCACTTGATGTCAAGCACACAAGTCAGATGTATGTTCTCAATAAAACAAACAAACAAACTCGTTCAGACAAATATTGCTAAGTTCTGTAATATATAAGGAAAGGGCGAGGCTAACGAAAAAGACAGGTTACCGCGGTACATTCCACATATCATTTTCTACAGACCGCTAGAGTGACGTGTTGCTCTTTTCGTACACCTGCATTGGTGCATTCGAGCAGCACGTGATTCGCGCGGTCTGTATAAAAAAAGATACGCGTAAAGCACCGCGGTAGCCTTTCTTTTTCGTTAGCCTCGAGGAAAGGGCAGCTGACGTCACTGTTGGTTAAATTACTGTTGGTTCGCAAGAAAAACTTGTTCGCTCTTTAAGACTCCTACTGTACACATGAGATGGGGCGTTTTGATTGGTCTACGTTAAACTGGTCTATGATATGATTGGCCTATGTCCCTTTAACGATTCCTGCAATGATCGCTACTACAAAAATGTAGTGGTAGATTGGTTGATGGAACTGTTTGTTTGTAAACATGCCCTTTCCTTATAGAGAATTGCAATCTGCTGATGATCTTATCATCCGCCAATCATAACAGCCTGCTTGACCTCCAGTTACGTCCACAATTATCTCAGCTACCAATCACATCTATCATCCAACGGTTGTTTGTCCTCAAACAGATCATTTCTGACGTCAACTACCCTATATTCAATCTACAAGAGTTAATATTCTTAGCTAAAATCTTTGAAGTGGGCAACCAGGACCTCACCATACATTTACGAGAGTTAAGAAAACTTCTTAAGTCGAGAATTTTCAGTCAAAACGTTCACGCTACACTCCTTCAGCTCATAGCTAATTATTTTAAATACGGTCTAGACGAAATATTGCGTATTTTTGGAATTTATGGATGCAGAAACACTTTTCTCTATTTCAGAAGCTAGATTGGCCAATCAAAAGCTTGCATTTATGCAAAATTTTTGCATTTTCAGCAAAATTTGCAGAATATAAGTACCTGTTGGTTAAACTAATTTCAAAAATATTAAAATATCTTTATGGATACCTACTTAAGTCTTCAATAAAGTAGTCCAGGTACAGAGTCTAGAATAAATAGTGTAGAAACAGGGCTACACTAGAAAACGGGCTTGCTCATTCATTATCAGGACGTCACAAATGGTGGCTGTCCGCGACAGAAAACATACAGCGATTGGCACAAAATGATGGGCGCGCCACTTTGTACCAGCGGCTGGTCCGCGACCTTCGTTATACATGGCCGATGCATGACGTTTAAAACGTCACATGTAGTGGATCATTTTCACACGGTGATTGGTGCAAAAGGAAGGGCGCGCCACTTTGCACCAATCACTGTGTAAAAATGATCCACTCCATGTGACGTTTTAAACGTCATGCACCGGCCCTGTATAACGTAGGTCGCGGCTGGTCACGGCCAGCCACTATTTGTGACGTCATGAGAATGAATGAGCAAGCCCGGTATCTAGTGTTGCTCTGATAGCCGGTTTCCACACTGTGTATAGACGCTGTCACGAGGCTAACGAAAAAGAAAGGCTACCACGGTGCTTTACGCGTATCTTTTTTTACAGACCACGGGAGTCACGTGATGCTCGATTGCACCAATGCAAGTGTACGAAAAGAGCATTACGTCACTCTAACGGTCTGTAAAAAAGATAAGTGGAATGCACCGCGGTAGCCTGTCTTTTTCGTTAGCCTCGACGCTTTCAGTCGTGACGTCAGTGCTGACGTTTTACTTGGAAACTGACTCCAAACAAACGGTTGCTATGTTGTATTTTCTATTATGTTTGTACAATATAGCTAAATCTTATAGCTATAGTTCACGGCAAGCTGTTTTAATACATTATATGCAGTAGTAACATTTTCTACTATTTATTATTAATAAGAAATGAAGCATAGCAACCGTTTGTTTGGAGTCAGTATCCAAACAAAACGTCATGACTGACATCACACTGAAAGCGTCAAGGCTAACGAAAAAGAAAGGCTACCGCGGTGCTTTATTCATATCTTTTTTTACAGACCGCGGGAGTCACGTGATGCTCGAATGCACCAATGAAGGTGCACGAAAAGAGCATCGCGTCACTCTAGCGGTCTGTAAAAAAAGATAAGTGGAATGTACCGCGGTAGCCTGTCTTTTTCGTCAGCCTCGGAAAGCGTCCGAGGCTAACGAAAAAGACAGGCTACCACGGCACATTCCGCTTATCTTTTTTTACAGACCACTAGAGTGACGTGTTGCTCTTTTCGTACACCTGCATTGGTGCATTCGAGCATCACGTGACTCCGGTGGTCTGTAAAAAAGATACCCTGAAAGCACCGCGGTAGCCTTTCTTTTTCGTTAGCCTCGGAAAGCGTCTATTCTGGGTGCTGTAGTACAGGATCAGGTTCTAAAACAGACAAAGATTATTGATAGATACGGCATGATTCTGAAAACTTTTCAATGCGTTTCTGTCATTAAGTAAATAATGCTTTTGTCGAACCCTAAAATTTAAAATGTCACAGAACAGAGTAGTGTTCTGTTGAATGCCTCTTGAGTGGTAACATACACACAGGATGCATACCCTAGTTTTTGTCCAATCTATCAGAACCAAGATTCCAGAACTTGGCAATAGTAGCTTAAAATGAGTATAGATTTGGTTAGACAGAAGAGATAAGTCAACAAGCAGTAGTTTGACAACAATGGCAGTCTCGCGAAGATGCTTGCAATTCATTTTTGTTCAAAATCGTCTCGACCAATCCAATTTTTTGCTCGTGGCGACATACGTTTTGTCCAAACTATGACAAACCATATTCCAGAATTTGGCGATTGCGCCTAGACAAGTGAGACTAGGGTGCCTGTATATGAAAGTGGCGACATACGCGATATAAAATGTTATTGTTTAAGACGATTTTATACAAAAACGAATCGCAAAGCATCTTGGTGAGATTGCCATTATCGCCAAGCTAATGTTTGTTAACTTATTTCACTCGTCTAATCGATCTCGTCCAGGCGAGTATCGCCAAGTTCTGGTTTGCCATAGTTTTGACCAGGGCTACACTAGAAACCGGGCTTGCTCATTCATTCTCATGACGTCACAAATGGTAGCTGTCCGCGACAGAAAACATACAGCGATTGGAACAAAATGATGGGCACGCCACTTTGTACCAATGACTGGTTGCGGCCAGCCACTATTTGTGACATCATGAGAATGAATGAGCAAGCCCGGTATTTAGTGTTGCCCTGTTTGAACTGTAACTTCGATCTGAACATTCTGCCTGTGCGTATGTCGCCGCTCTCATATAGACACTCTAAGCGAGAAAAGTCAACAAAAATTACTTTGCGTTTTGCGATAATGTTAGGCTCATCAAGATCCTTTGAGGTGCATTTTTTTTAAATTGTCCATAAAACATATATAACGCACGTTCTCCAATAACAAACACATTTATTTACCGAACACTTTTTCAAACTACGTCAATTGTTCATTTGTATGCTTTAAAACCTTATTTCTCTTGGCCAATCAAATTACATTTCTCTGGTGTAACCACACTTATACCGCGACCTACGTTATACACGGCCGGTGCATGACGTTTAAAACGTCACATGTAGTGGATCATTTTTGCACGGCGATTGGTGCAAAGCAGTGCGCCCCCCCCCCCCCCCGTTTTGCACCAATCGCCGTATAAAAAGTATCCACTCCATGTGACGTTTTAAACGTCATTCACCAGCCGTGTATAACGTAGTTCGCGCTCATACAGAGGTAGTGTGCCTCTATATGACAGTTGCGACATATCAAAGGACACACGCTCAAACAGATGGTTTTGTCTAAACCATGGCAAACCTACATTCCACAACTTTGCGATAATCGCCTGAACGTGTTCGATTAGATAAGTGAAATAAGTTTACAAACATTAATTTTGAAATATTGGCAGTTTCGCCAAGATGCTTATCGATTCGTTTTTGTCCAAAATCGCCTTATTCAATCAAATTTTATTTCCTGTATGTCACTATTCTGATATAGAAACTTTATGTTAATGTTACTGATCAAAGGAATTAGGGATGAATTCAGGAAGGACATTTGACACGGAGCATCATAAAACATAAAATAACTGAAAACTTAAAAACTTTTTAAAATCATGTAAACAGCTTCTTTCTTCTTGAGAATTTCTTAAATTTGTTTATTCCTCGAAAAGTTTCCAAATTTGCCACTTTTTTCTCCGAATTTTCCGGGTTTTTTTTCGATTTTTCCAAAATTCTCAGGTATTTTGCGATTTTACTTCAGATGATTTAGCGCTCAGCGCAGACAATGAAATTTGAAAACGAAAGATCAGCCAATACAAGACTATTTCGAAGAGAAGTACTGTACTTATGATTTCTAAGGATTTTTTTTTCATAATGTAGCACAACCTACAGAAATATGCAATTACTTATGGCGTTTAAACCTATCGAAAAATTTATATATTAACGGTGCGGCGATTCGATCCCAGTTTTGGTTTTAAAGAAGAAACAGAAACCATTAAGCAATTTGCCCCATTTTTGCATTTAAGAATTTGGTCAACGTATGGTCAGTTAGTTCCTACCTAGGAGTACAGAATAGGGTAAAAGAAAAGGGCAGACAAACACTTACGTCAACCAATTTATTACTATATTTTTGCCTTAGCGATCATTGCAAGAATCGTCATTGCGACGTAGATTATTAATATCATGGATCATATATAGTAGCCTTAACAGACTTGTTAAACGTTAACCTATCTGATCTCCCGGACACATGTGTACAGTAGGAGCCATAAAGACGGACATATATTTCTTACTAGCCAACAGTAATTTATCCACCACGCCCTGAGTACTAGGCCTGTGCGTTCACACAAAAAGCCGTTTTTTTAGAAAACATTAGCTTGACCCACAGTGACCCATAAATGACCTACTAATCGAATTTTTTCGAGCATGTGACCTAGCTCAATGATTTTCTCGTGCCCCAAAACCGTAGGATACAAAATTTAGTTCAAATTTTCTGAGCCGTTTTTAAGATAAAAATTAGCTTGACCCACAGTGACCCACTAATCGAAATTTCTCGAACATGTGACCTACCCAATAGTCTTCTCGTTCCCTAAAACTGTAGGATACTAAATTTAGTTCAAAGCCTCTGAGCCGTTTTTAAGATAGAAATAGCTTGACCCATAATGCCCCATGACCAAAGTGACCCACTAATCAAATTTTCTCGAATACGTGACCTACCCCAACAGTCTTCTCGTGCCCGAAAACCTTAGGAGGCAAAATTTAGTCTAAATAGTCTGAGCCGATTTTTAGATAAAATTAGCTTGATCCACAGTGACCCAAAAATGACCCACTAATCAAATTTTCTGGGACATGCAACCTAGCCCAGTGATTTTCTCGTTCCAGAAACTCGTAAGATACAAAATTTAATCAAAATCGTTAGTGCCGTTTATTAGAAAAAATTAACTTGACCCGCGTTGACCCAAAAATGACCCACTAATCGAAAGTTTTCGAACGTATGGCCCAGCCCAATAGTCTCCTCGTGCCCGAAAACGGTGGGATATAAAATTTCGTCAACATCGTTTGAACCGTTTTCTAGATGCAATTAGCTTGACCCTGACCCATGGTGACCCAAAATGGACCCACTAATCAAATTTTCACGAACATGTGACCTAGTCCAATGATTTTCTGGTGCCCCAAAACGGTAGGATACAAAATTTCGTCAAAATCGTTAGAGCCGTTTTTAAGATAAAATTTGCATATATATATATATATATATATATAACCGCACACACACAAGATTTGATTAATATATGATTTATATTTTGATAATTGTATATTATTTATATATGGGTCCAATAGACTCAAACGATAATTCTTGGATATTTTATTTGATGGTCTGATGGTTAATATCTTATATTCAACATGTGAATATAGTATTATTATTATTAATACATGCCATTCCCAATATTAAAATAATTTTAATACAATGCATTTAATGTAATTCAAAAACGAAAACTGCCCCATCTGATTTCAAAAGCATTATGCTTTTAAAGAATTCACTTATTTTTTATTCTACTAGTACTTTAATGATAAAAAATATGCACAAATAGATCCGAAAAATATAAGGAACATTCTTTTAATTTCAGATTGATTTTGTGTTGATTATCGAATTTATTATAAATATGCATAACGTTAAAATAAATTAGGTTATAACTGATGTCGATATAAATTACGAAAACTTCAAGTGTTTAAATTTATATTTGGCGAAAAATTGTGTAAATTAAATTTATCTAGCTTAAATGTTTTTACTTAACGATCTCAAATGTTAATTTTTACTATTTAAGAAAATTTATACTTAAATTTTACAAATAATGCTTACAAGTAGGTGTTTCTATCAAATTTTCCATTATTTATTAATTAAATAATGATAAAATATGCTTTTGTTTATTATTATGTTTTCTGACGAGAATCTTACCCATAATCCTTTGCTGTGCTGTGCGAGCTACTTTATAAAATACGAATTGGCAACAATCAGTCTTGTTTACGTTTAAGAAGAGGAAGTCAGCGCGGGACGCGGGATGCCTATTGTCTCAACGTGCTAATGATTTTAACAGGTAAGCTTAAATTCATCATTTTTAAAAGTAATTAAATGCTAAGATATTTGTAGAATATATAATAGCGTTTATTTATAATGTTTCTTTTAGTATACAGTGACGTCTCGCTTATACGCGATACACAACTATTATTTTTCGTTACCAGTTTTTTTAAAAGTAAATTTCGCCTTATTTATTTAATCGCATAATTTATAAACTGAATAATGAATTAAACTGAATATAAACTAAATAAAGTAATTACTGAACATCGCTTTGAAGTGAGAGGTCACTGTAATAAATATATATATCATATTCATTCTGGCAGTCATAATCAGGTCTTTACAACAAATTTCATGAAGCCTGGTAGTCAGCAACAAATATTTATACCTCCTCCGTCATTGATTTTCAAAAAGTTTATTATGAATTAATTGGAAAAAATAAGTATACTTTAAAGTTATTAGTTATATAGTTTAGAATAGTATATACTTTAGAAAGTTAATATATACTAAGTTTTCTAATAAAACTTATCAAAATTACATATCTCTGCAAAAAAAAAAAATACTGTAAAGGCTGAATTAACAGACATGTTCGAGAAATGCTGAATGCTTCTAATATCCAGATATTTGAATGCTACAATATTTCTGTATGGTAAGGGGAGGTGGGGACATAGAAGATCTGTTGAAGGAGGAAAACAATTTTTTGCCTATTTTCCTCTCAAATTCAGTCAAATAATTCTGATTTTATTTTAAAATTTGCATTCGATGAACTTATTTCTTCCAAATTAAAAATAAAATTTAAAAATGTTTTTTGTTTGAATATGATTTTTCTTAATATTTTGTAACATCTGTAATGAGATATCTTATGAGAATTTTAATTTAAGGAGTCAGTGGCTCCTAAACCCAAAAAATCCAGTGGCCACAGTTAAAAACAAACACATAAAAACAATAGTGTTTATATGGGGTAAAAAACTTAAAAAAAAAACCTTTAGGAATTCAAAGTGTAAAGTAATTTATTTAATATAAACACATGTACAACAAAATTTGAATATTAATTAAATCTTAAATCATGTACATTCAGAAGATAAAGTTGGGCAAGATACGGTTTAAAAAAAATATGTATAAGCTAAGCAATCATGATAGCGGGGAATATCAGAAAAATATTTCTTATTTTGATTATGCCAGACAAAAGTACATATGAAAGAAAATCCAAATTTGTGAGATTATTTTGCAGTATAAAAATCAAAACACACTTCAAACATTTGTTTATATATTATATATATATATATTTAAATCACAGTCTATGTAAAATTATCAGATTCAGATTGTTACGAATAACATTGCTATTCGAATATATTTAATAGTTTGTTGTGTTAAACAGATCATTCTGAAATGTTATTAAAAGATAATAATAATGCAGAGTTTCCCCAGGTTTAAAAAAAGGTAGGGTGCTGCTGGTGAGAAAAGGGCACTTTTTTAATTCTTAAGAGCACTTTTTTAATTCTTAAGGGTACTGTTTGGGTGTTTTAGGGCACTTTTCAAATTCTTAAGGGCACTTTTTTAATTGTTAAAGGTATTCTTTTGGTTTTTAAAGCCACTTTTGATATTCCAAAGTCAAAAAACTCTTTTTAAGACAACATTGAGTAAGTTTTTACTATGAAAGCAAATTTTTTAATGTAAAAAGGAGAAAGGGCACTTTTTTTACTGAGGTCAAGAAGGGTGCTAATTATTTTACTGGAGGGGGCAAGAAGGGTGCTAATTCTTTTTATGAGGGGCAAGAAGGGTGCTATTTTGTAAACCAAAGGGCAGACAGGGTGCAGCACCCTTCTGAAACTGTCTGGGGGAAACTCTGATAATGTTTGTGTTTTGGTCTTAATCTTAAAAAAAATATTAACATTTCACGATGGGGACTGGGAATACCAGAAATTGATTACTTTTAATAAATCACATGGCAACTTAAACGCCGAAAGTTAGTGACCACAGCAAAAAAATTAGTTGCCACCTGGTGACTGCGAATCTGCACCTATAGTCAAGCCTGCAAGTGTCATGCTTTTGAGTTTAAAAATGTATCAGAAAGTTTCGCATTATTGAGCAGGGAATATATATTTTTTTAGAACTGAACTGCCTTAAAAGTACAAGAGCAGAGGAAGATCACTGCTTGCCACATATGAGTATTGTGGGAGAGAAAAAATATTTTTGTGTTCATTTGTTAGGTCATTTCTTGTAAAAAAAAGAAAAACAGCCAGACTAAATAACTTGGTTGTCAGCAGCAATTTGGTGATCGCATTTGTCAAGCCTTAGTCATAACATATACTGCCAAAAAAAAAAAACGGTACTTTTCGGTTAGCCGGGCGCCAGTGATTTATATACATGTATATATACATATATATATATATATAGATACAAAAATATCTACATACACATATATATACATACATGCATATATGATGAATATACTATACATATATGTGTATACATATATATTTATATATGTACATATATCACTGGTGCCCGGCTAAACTACCATCGTAAATATATTTTATAGCTAAAAGACATCAGTCATTAATTTGTATTATTTTAACTTTCTTTTATATTATTTATCATAATGATGATATGTATTTACTAAATTATTGAATAATTAACTAAATTATTGAAAATATTAAATTATTGTTTTGAATCCGATTGGCAATGATAAACATGATTGGTGATCTATATTCCTGTCACAGATATTACTCAAGTACCCTTTTAACTTTTGAAAAAGGCAACATCTAACTTGTAATGATCCAAGTTACATAAAAATTTATTAATAGTTTGATAATACAGGAAATCCAGTATTCAAAATTAGTGGTTGTTAGTCATCCTTGTCAAATGAAACTTAAATTATTGCTTTTCACGACTACAAAATTATTATCAGGCATCAAATTTTTTAACACTTATTTTTGTTTAACTTAGCCGATCACCCATTTTTTTTAAATTTGGTCTCGCACCAAAGACAAACTCTCATTTGAGACAATTTGGCAGCAAATTTTAGCAGAGTGTTTAAATCCAAATGAACATATTAATTTATGTAAACTTTTAAACTTTATGTTTATATTGATTCTGCCATTTAGCACTACTCAATGTGAAAAGGGATTCAGTCAGTTAAATTTAATAAAAATTGATACACATAACCATTTATCCACTGATACTGTTAAATGATTTATTAATGGTGAAACTGTATGGGCTTAATTTAGCAGATTTTTGTCCAGATAAAGCCATAAATCCCTGGTGAAATGATGTCGTTGAAGGATGGATTAGACGTCCTGATTTAAAAAAAAATTCTTTTGAATGATTATTGTTTGATTTGTAAATAAAAAATAGTTGCCTGCATCTAATAAACTTCTTTTTAGCATCTAACTTTATTTAAATTAGTCTCCATTGTTTGTTTCATCTTTGCAATCTATATGCAGTCAAACATTGTTTTGCATAAAATCGCTTTAATATGAATTTTCGCTTTAACACAATTAATAATGCAGTCCCAACAGATAAGTTGATACCTTGGTACTATTATTTTAACGGTTAACCAAAAAAATAATGATATTAATAATAATAAATAAATGTTGTCCTTTAGATTTCATTTTAACAATATTAATCTGTAATTACATTATGTTATTATTGTTCGAACAGCTTTGGGATTAGCCTGCTGTCCGCCATCTTGTTTTTTAAATCAAAACATATTTATTTTGTTTCTCATTTCCAAAATAATTTTCATCCATATTTACTTATTATAAACACGTTATTTAATTTTATTGACTAATTTATTTATATTTAATAATAAAAGTTAAAATGTTTTGATTTAACTTGATTATGTCAGAAACAAAACAAATGTTTTGATTTATTGCCTGCGGTCAGCCATCTCATTTTTAAAATCAATGTTTTGATTTAACTTGATTATGTCAGAAACAAAACAAATGTTTTGGTTTATTGCCCGCAGTCAGCCATCTCATTTTTAAAATCAAAACATTTTAACCTTTATTATTAAATATAACTAAATTAGTCAATAAAATTAAATATGTTTATAATAAGTAAATATGGATGAAAATTATTTTAGAAATGAGAAGCAAAACATTTACACAAACAAACAAGATGGCGGACAGCAGGCTAATCCTAAAGCTGTTCCACGTTATTATTATTATTAATATTATTATTTTACTTAAGTTTAAGTGTAATTATCAACAATAGATAAAATTTTGTTTCTGACATCTGAGGTAGTTATCCAGGTTTCATTTTGTTTTAAATGATTAACTGCATTTTTCTATTAATTTCTAAATAAAGTAATAATTAAAAATTCTTTGTCAATTTTACAGTTGCTTCAATTATTATAATCTTGTAGACTAAGAGCTTCAATAATTTTAAATAAAAGCTAAATATTTATGCTTTTCCATAAAGTAGCATATAATGTTACGGTTATGTTAAAAATAAATTTTAGAAATTTACTGTGGTGTAAAGGTGAAAATAAGGAATTTTGCTTAGTAGCCACTGGCCGGTACACGTTCAATTTTTTTTAGTAGCCAGTTAGTCGCGAGTGAGAATAATTTCTTTAGTAGCCAGTAAGTACATTTATGTCATTGCATAATTAATTAAAAAAATATATAATTAGTTTACAGTGAAGTAATTTATGTACTAAATAAAAATATTTTAATTTATATTGCTTTGAATAAACTTGAGATACTAATTTCCAATCTATTTTAAATTTTAAAATAAGTTAACAGCAAAGTTATACACACATGCCTACGTAGCTAAATACATAAGTCTCATTAAGCTTAGATACTTGTGTGGCTAACTACATAAGTACCTTTAAAAAAAAAATATTTGTTTAGAAGTAAGATCTCACAATAATAAAATAGGTATGTTTATATTAAGGATGCACAACCCGTGGCCGGCAGGCGAAAAGCGGCCCGCAGTGAACCTAAATGCCAACATCTCCAGAAATTGCAATTTTCACCAATTTGTCGCAAAAAAAAAATTGCAAATTTTGTCCATAGGTTGCATAAAAACATCGTCAGTCATTTTTGTGAGTGGCCCTCCCCTTATAAAAGTTATGCACCCCTAGTTTATGCACTAAATAATAACCCACAACATGATATATATTACACATGCACAACCTTTGGCCCGCGGACCAAAAGTGGCCAACATCTTCAGAAATTGCATATTTCGTCAATTAGTCCGGGAAAATTGCAAACTTCGTCATTCGGGAGCGTAAAAATGATGAATATTTGTCATTCGAGACCATAAAAATCAAGTATTTCGGTGATCGAGATCGGTTGTAGAAAAATTATGAATTTCGGTGATCGGGTGTGGAAAAATAATGAATTTCGTCAATCGGACGTGGAAAAATCCTGAATTTCGTTGATCGGACGCGGAAAAATCATAAATTTTATCGATCGGATGCAGAAAAATCTTAAATTTTAGCAATCAGACGTGGACAAAACAAATTTCTGCAATCGGACGAGGAAAAATCATGAATTTCGTCGAACGGGAGCAGAAAAAGGCATAAATTTCGGCGATCGGGCGTGAAAAAAATCACAAATTTTGTCGAACAAGCGCGGAAAAATCACGAATTTTACAAAAAAAAAATATCTTGGAAAATCTTGCATTTGGCCGGTTTGTTCCATATTTTTAATCGCCAGTTTTTCAAGTTTAATAGACGAGTGGCGACTGGCGAGTGCTTATTTTCACCTTTACTGTGGTGCCTAAGATATTTATTTACAGCAGGTGTCATTTGACGCCTATCTTTCATTTTCAAATTTCTATCACTGGAAACCACATCACAGTCCACTTATTCTATCAAAAATACAGAGTGTCTCACTTCTAGCTGAACCCGAATTTTCATTCACAGCTTTAATTGTAATCAAGATATTTTAGCGATATTTGTGTCGTATTAACTTAGCTTTGTATGAAATGTGGGCTATGGTGGAAATTTGTTTTTGCCTGAATTAACATATTAAAAAATTTCTTTTTTTGCGGTTACATCAACATTTCTTTTCAGTACAAATTTATAAACGTTTGTTTCTTTCAGTGAATTTTATAAGATGCTGCAACAAAAAGATGACAAGTGAATCTAATTTTGCTATATATCTTATTGAAAAAATAACTAAATATAAATATGACCATTATAAAACCATTTCCATCGAACATACAAAAGCAAAATTTTCTTGTTAAACTATTAATATGTTTTTATCAACTGGGATTATTACAGGTTAACTGTTGAATTTTTGAAAAGTTTAAAAGATACTTATGTAATACTCATGCCAGGAATATAGCTCACCAATCATGTTTATCATTGTCGATGGCCAATCCAGCTCAAAACAGTAATTTAATATAGTACATTTATTAAATACATAACATCATTTAAAATGGTAAATATAATATAAAAGCATGTATTAAACACATAACATCAGATTGCCAGCTTTTAGCTATAGAAGATAGTTACAATATTTTTGGTTATATGTTATACCCATCTGAATGAATGATATATATACTAATTGTATACTTATATAATGAATATAATATACATATCTATATTAGGGATGCACCGAATAGTAATTTTTGCTGAATACCGAATAATCGGCTAGCCAAATAGTAAACAGTGAAGCCGAATACCGAATATTTTTACATTTCAGAATATAAAAGTTAAATTATAAAACAATTTTACATAATATTTAACATAAATACTACCATTTTATGAACTAGACATTTTTACTAGAAACATTTACATTTACACAAAAATAATCTGTGCTTTGAATTATAATTTAAAAAGAGGATTGTCTTAAAGCTTTTTTAATTAATAAAGCTTTAAACTTCGTGGTTTCTTCTGTGAATTAAAATAAATTTATAAAATGTTCTTATATTCTTAAAAAAATACTCTCAAGTAATTAAAAAAAAATTGAATGAATTATAAGAAACATTTTACAGTGATATAGTGTTTATTTGTCAGGAAAGGACTAAAGTAACATATTAAAATGATGGCAAATCAGCAAGAATAATTTCCCTTTTGATTTGGCAAGGAAGTTTTTAAATGAACCAGAGAGCAGGTGTCTGGAATAGGCGATCATATTGAGAGGTTGTAAACAGGGTATTCATACATCTTGGAACAAACTTTCTGCGTAGATAATGTGGTCAAGGCAATCATTGTTTGAGCAAGAAACATTATCGCAATCCACTTATTCCATCAAAAATAAATACATTCAATCAAAAACACAGAGTGTGTCACCGTAAGCTGAAACTGAATTTTTGTTCTGTAGGCTGTACTCTGAAGAAAGGAATATCTAGCTCAGTGTTGTTTAAATATGAATGGCAGCAATTTCCAGTACTTCTCATGATTCACAGAAATCAAAGTAACTTATGTTGAAAATATAGCTTACAATTACAATATCTTTAAAATAACAAACGAAAATTCAAATTTGTCCTGGAGTGAGATGCACTTTATTTTTGAATGAATAAGTGTGTTGCGATCCTGGTTTCCTGAACAAAAATTGTCTGTCTTGATGTCTATTATCACCTATGAAGTTTTTTTCCATTTTATTTAGAAACATGATGTTTGCGAAAAAGCAAGAAACAGCTTATTTACTAGACAGGTTTTTAGGAACTTTCATTTATTTGTACATCATTAGTTCCTATGAAGATCATCATTAATGGTTAATTTTCTTAGGTGACTGTTTTCAAACAGCGAATAAATAATGTAAAAGCATTCTCTTTCATTTAAATAATCTATTTTCCATTCCCTTAAAACTATTTAGGCATCAACACCAATAAATTTTTCCAATAAGCCACAGAAGGTTGAGTTAAATTCAGAAAATATGAAAAGAAAATTAATACAAGCCAATCCTTTATAAATACAGGTTCTAATTGATTTTTGGAAGGCCTTTTTCCCTTCTAATTCAGCGATTAAAATAACCATTTTTCAGTTGCTTTTATTCTTGGTAAAAGACGGTGGTGGTGGGTTTGTGAAAGCAGACAATAACTGAGACATTTGGGAGTGGGGGGGGTAATCTAATAATACTTAAAATAGTAGAAATATTTGTGAAAACTGAATATCAGATGCTATTTTTTGATATTATTGAGAAGGCTATTTTCTTTTCTTTCTAAATCTAAATGCATTTTGAGGAAAAATGCTAGAGTGTAGAAATGTAACAATCATAATATGTAAATTTGTATATTTTAATAATATTTACTGTCATAGATTAATTTGTACATTTTTTTTTTTCAAATATTCTTGGAAATTGTTAGGATAGCCATGGCCTGAAATATACAAAACAAGTTCATACAGATGGATGATTTGGCAGGAAGCTGTGTCCAACTAAAGGGGAAAAAAATATGTGTAAGTATAATTTTGTTATGTCTTTCTACCTTAAGCCTGTTCTCATTAAGGTTCATAAGATATTATTTGAATGGTTTATTAACCGACTTCTGACATAGTACACACACATTTCTTTAAAACGTTATCTGACTAAAAATTGTTCTTAATTAAAAATTAAATCACCGTTGTTGTCATAAATGAAATGAAAGGTTTTCAGAACAATGTTGCTACAAAAATAAAATACCACATTATATCATTTTCAACAATGATTATAAAAAAATAAATACTAGTATAAAAAGTGAGATGTCTGTGTATTGGCTTATTTTATTTGGAATTAGTATAATTTTTCATTTTTGCTATCTTCGATCAACTTTTTCTGCAGCTTTGATGGAATGAATATGATATTCTGGCTTGATTAATGTTATTTGTAGATATTTTTAATCCTTAATTTTTCTGTAGAAGTTTAAACCTGCATCTAAAAGACATTAGATATTGCTAAAATATTAGACTGCACTGCAGTGTGAAATGCTAGCATGGGCCTCTGGTGTTACTTTATTTGTCACATCTAAAAAATATATTTTTTTCTTTTATTTTTTATTGTTAAGTGCAATAATACTTTTCTCATTCTTTTTTCTGCTCAACTAGTGCCCAGTTTTCTGCTTCAGTAATGCCTTTTTTTACTCTATCCCTGTCCTTTTTCTTTCTAGAGTGAAAAGTGAACACATTAGTGTTCACTCTAGGATGCTTCCTATTATGGATGCATTTCTTAAAGCTCTCAAAATGCACTGCTGGTATTTAACTATTAATTGTATGTTTATTAAAAAAGAAAAAAAATTCTTTATAGTGTGTATAAATAATATTATATAATATCAAGCTGTTCATTGAAAAAGTCTTGATTAAAAAAAATATATATCTCCTGATTTTTGGTATTTATAACATAACTATGCATTAATTTAAATTAATTGCATGTTTACAATAATTACATTTCAGTTTATCAAATCATCTCTAGGAGGGATGCCAGATTTTAGCCAGGTTAAAAAAAAAAAAGAAAAAAAAAAAAAAGCCAATTGCCTCTTTTTTGGTTTTAACCAGTTAAAAAACACTGGCTTTTAATAATAAAAAAAATAGTTGGTTTCCAGAAAATTCACATTAAGTTTAAATTAATTTATTTTTTATGCACTCATAATTGTTTTTTCTAAAAAGTTTGTAAACGTCTGTTAAATATTATGAAGTAAATTAAGTTTTTATGACCACTAGAAAAATACTACGAAATCAATATGTAGTAGTATAATGCATTAAATAAGGCACCAGTATGGTGTTTTGAAAGCCTATATCACATAGCTCTACATATACTATACAATTTAAAGAGAATACTATGCAATCAAACAATGAACTACTCTTAAAAAAAAAAAAAAAAAAAAAAAAAAAAAAAAACCAGTTGTACTTTAAAAAGAAAAAACAATTTTTATATACTGCTATTTATTTTTATATTGATTGAAACAAAATAATTTATATATTTTATAAATAGAATTATTTGACAATATTTGAGATCATCTGTAATTAGCACACAGTGGGTATTGATGATTTATAAAAATTATATATATTTTTTATGTTTTATATATATATATATATATATTTTTTTTTTTTCCTGCTCCTAAGTGGTTTTGTAACTTATTCTCAATAAGTGCTCAAAGTTAAAAGATGTGCTCAAAATAAAACTTATTCAAAAGAGTTATTCATGCTATGTTTTTCTTAATATTGTTTTCAAAAGCGAGAAATTGAATTTTTTTTTACTAAATGATTTTAGGTAGGATTTTGAATATCTGAGAGGGGAAAAAGTGTATTACTTTTCAATAAAGTCCTTAAAATTAAGTAATAAATCATATTGTTAAACAGTTACTAAATAAATACTTAATAACAGTTACTAAAACAAAATACTACATCAATAACCCTAAAATAATTTAAAAGGTCCGGTGCAAAGCAATTTTTACTCTTTTTTTTTTAAATTTAGCTGACTTTTATAACCAAGCCTATAAATAACTCAGTTATGTGTTATTAAAATTTAATGTTTTCATTATTTGAAATAATATTAAATTCAAACTTAATAAACAACTTAAACCTTTGAAGTTAGTTAAATCACATTTAAAACCCTTTGACCACCGAGCAAAAGGGCAAAAGTTTAATGCTGTTTTCTATATAATTTTTTTTTAATGCTAAAAAACATATTTCCAACATATATAAAAAACTTAATTTTGTATATGAATATCATCCTTGAAACTATAAATCATTAGATTAATTTTGACACAATTATTCTTAATTGATAAAAAAAAATCATGAGATGTAACCTTCCAAACTGGGCGAAAAAGTCCATGCCAGGATTCGAACCTGAAATCTCTTGGCTGAAGCTGCCAATGCTCTACCAACTGAGCAATCCCGGACGAATATGGATGAACTTTTTCACCCAGTTCACCTTGATGACCATTGCATCTGGTCTGACATCTGAATCAGCACAACAGAATAAATAACAGGTAATGGGACCTCCAGTAAATGCTGGAAATGTGATTACACTATATTAAATGGACTGGAGGTCCCATTACTTGTGATTTTATTCTGTTATGCTAATTCAGATATCAGACCAGATGCTATGATCATTAAGGTTAACTGGGTGAATTAGTTCAGCCATATTCATCCGGGATTGCTCAGTTGGTAGAGCATTGGTAACTTCAGTCAAGGGATCCAGGTTCGAATCCTGGCCCGGACTTTTTTGCCCAGTTGGGAAGATTACATCACATGTAAATCATTAATTAATGTTTTAAATAATGCTAATATTGCTGTGAAACCTACAGCATAGTGAATGGATATATTAGTTTGCGGCGGCTTGAAGGGTAAAAATTTGTAGTTTAAAATTACAAGCTAATTTTGACCAATTAAATCACCGGTGTGGCTTTTAAAAACTTTTAGCAGGCTTTTTTGCAACCCTGATCTAGACTTGCTAGTTATGCATGAAAAGAAAACTAGTTAGTGTATAAATATAATGAGAAAAACATGTCCAACTTAATATGTGAATTCTCTTAAATAAAATTCATTTGAGATTAAAAAGTTTGGTACAAGTATCCCCTGGTGTACCAAAACAGGACACAAGGTCCTGAAGGCACATGATGAAGGGGGCAGCTGTCATCTGACAAAGCACCACAAGGACTTACAAGGGCTGACTTCTTTTAATTAACTTCAAAGTTTCTCTGGAATTGATTTGATCCCTATTGGAATCTATCGGGTTTTTGACTACATACCTTACTTTCACCTACCAACCTCCTAGCCAGCAGATGCCACACATTCTGTGCCAGTCTGTGATATTGTACCAACCTGCTTTACTTTATTGTTCTAATATGTACCACTTCTGTCCAGCATCTTATGCTGTTACCATTCAAAAATATTCTAGATGTTGGAAGTTTTACTGTAGGGGAAAACAAAAATTAGGGAGATAGAGGGCAGACACCCTAAACCACTCCTTTGTACATGGCCTGTTCCCTATAAGTCTTTCATAAACCTCCAGGGATATGTGTACCGAGTCTGAACAAACGTTTTAAAGAGGGTTTGTGATGTATGTCAATAGATTTCTGTCATAATAAATATCTGATATTTATTTTCAAAATATCACTATGCATGCTATTTTTTTTATATTTTCATGTGAAATAAGTGTAAATGAAGTTTTTAACTGCAATAGACTGTTGATCTATAGACAAAAAACCCTTTTCTTCTGACAATGACCTTTTATTCTCTCTCTCTCTCTCTCTCTCTCCCCCCCCACCCCCCCCCCCCCCACACACACCACCTTAAATTTATGTTTGAAGCTGAATTTTTAAATGTTTCTACTTCAACAACTTCACAAGAAAGAATCTTTTCTGGTTTTGGCGATATATATCAATACATTTTATCATTAAAATTATCTGATATTTACATAATCATATAATAAAATCACTAAATGAATCATATAATAAAATCAATAAATATGAATTTGGTAAGTTTATATTATTACAAGCATGGAGAAAAAAACTTCAATAAACAAAATTCAAAGTTATCCACTTTACAATATTTCCCTGGCCTCTTTGAAAGATTGAAATATAAACTTTGCAAATTCAATATTATATGCCTTATCACAAAACTTACAAAACCATCCATAAAATTAAAAAGTATAGTTTGTAAGAAAATAGACCTGATAGAGTCATATCAACTATCAAGTGTTTATGAAATCCTGTTCACCAGAGCAGATGGAACAATGCAATATTATATAGGAATGACAATTGAGAACTATAACATATGGCAGATATCATATATGACAGAAAAACTACAGCATTGGCAAAATTACATCAGATCAAGACTTTAAAAATTGATTTTAAGCATAGTAAAATAATTTATCCATCAAGACTTTATTTCCCATCTATTATCCATGAATCAATAGAAATCTATGTGTGTAACAAGAACATATGTAATGAATCAGCATCTTTTGAAGTACCTAAGATCTGACACAAGGTTTTGCTCAATTTAAAAAAAGCAATAAGGAAATATTAATTTTCACATTTACAGTTGACTATTTTTAAGCACCTGCTTTTATTACACATATGATCTTGTTATTTGTTTTTTCAAGTTTATTTGCGAAAATAGTTTATCCTGTAGATCTTGATAATGGTACCCGTTTGTGTGTTCGAAGCATGTCGATTATTACATTAAAAGGTTTTTATAAGCCTTTTTGTGTTCTACTTTTATCACTTAAGCATTTAAATATATATTTTATCTGATATTTATTTTCAAAATATCATGTTTGATATTTTCAATGTTTTTATATGGCTAATATTAATTTTCAAATTTCATTTAAGAATGACTTTAAAAAAATATATATATTTTCATGTGAAATAAGTGTAAATAAAGTTTTCAACTGTAATAAATTTTGCCATTTTGTAGGCAAAGAGCCTTTGTTTCTGTTTCTGACAATTTCTTTTTACCCCCCAACCCCCCCAAAAAATTCTAAGATTTATGTTTGAAGCTGAAATTTTAAATGTTTTTACTTCAACACCTTCACTAGAAAGAATCTTTTCTGGTTTTGGTTTAGTTCAGTTTAAAGTGTGCAGTAAGTTAGGGAATGAAAGAACACACAAACTTACATTAAAATTTTATTGTTTGAAAAATGAAACTTTTTTTTTAGAAATTTAGACAGAATCCTATATTCTGTGTTTTGATGGGTGTAAAAATTCAACTTGTTAAAAAATTGTTTCTGTTTTCAATTAGTTGATTTTCAATTTTGCTATTACTTTTTTTTTTTTATAATAAAAACAAAAAAGCATTTAGAATAAGTTTTCATGTTAATAATATGTTTCAGTTTCTAGTTTATATTAAGTCAAATAATATTTATAATCAGCAGCAAGTTGGCTATTTTAAAGATATTGGATATTTTTGGCATTTTCATGTATATTATATTCATGAATTTTGATTTTAAAGCATTCATAAATGAAATTTGTAAATTGTGATATCTATACTATGACTATTTCTCTGCTAAAATGTGTTGCTTTATCCATTTGTAAAAAAAGACAAAAATCTTTTATTTTATTTTAATCCACTGAAATATATTTATTTTACAGATACTTTTTTTGGAATAAATCTCAACCAATGTTTGAAGATGAATCCAGATGTGAAGGAAAAATAATGCATATATTTGAGACGTCTTAATTTGTATAATAACATTTGATTGTGAAATTATAGATCATTTTTATGTATTTTATTTGATAATAAATGTCGTAGTTTAATTTGTTTGTTTTTATGTATTTCAAAATTATAAAACATGATTATTAGATGTAGCTTTAGTTTAAAAATAAATAAAATTAAAATTTAATTTTCATGCATAGTGTTTTTTCGTAATGTAGTGATAACTGCCAACTCCTACCTAGTTTTTAGCACCAGTAATTTTGAAGAGTAATCTTCATTTTATGTAATCACAGATTTCTACAATTAAATAAGGTAAAGTTTACTCTTCAAAATTATTGGTGTCAAAAATTCCTTAGTTGGCAGCTACGACTATAATATATAGTAGGAACATCAGCTAAAAACTCAAATAATATAGGTCGAGATTTTTTAATGTTTAATCTTCTTCTAGTTGGGAAAATTTTGATTATCTAAGTTTTTTTTTTAAAAATGATTTTTTACATATATATATCGGGGGTGATTGTGGGTTATATACCCGAATTCGTTTTTTTTTTTTTTTTTTTCATTTACAGTACCGAAATTCTGTTTTTTCTGATAGTTAAATTCATACAATAAGACTAAAATATAAATTTCATATGATTTCTAAACATAATTAAAATTAATTTAACCTCCATGTAATAAATTTTATATTACCCCCTCCTTCTCTCCATACAAAAACGTTTTCTCGCTAAAATTTCAGGTATTTTTTTCATGAACCCACAGTTACCGCTGATATATATATTCTGTAGCTATTCTTATTTTCATTTACAGGCTATAGCTAAAATACGAAAACTAACTTCCAAGAAATCTATAAAGTGATTTTCGCACATTTGCATTTACATCAGGAAATGAGAATTCTCTTTTTTTTAAAATTATGCTCTCTCGTCAGGAAACAAGAATTCTCATTTTGGAATAAGAGTGTGCTCCACAATGTCCTTGAATTTTCATACCACTATTTCAAGTAGTAATTTCTGCTTTATTTAGTTGCAGAATTATTATTTGGAAATAGTGTTACTCAAATTCAAAGACTGGTGAGTGTGTTGAATATTTTATCAAAAATTGTCGATGTGAGTATGTAAAAAGATATACTTGCTATATTTTGAAAATTTTTTGTATTTTATTTACTAGAATGGGGTGCCTCACCAACCTTGAGGATAAATTCACAAATGTTGCTTTTAAATATATTGCAGTTTTCACCAAATAATTTTTTTAGCAAAATGTTCACATTTTTATGCCAAAGTTAGCACATTTATTTATAAATAAGCATACAGGATGTCCCAAAAAGATTGAAACATGCTTTAATTTTTACCTGTTGGAGATATGTATGCAAAGTAAATTGCAAAAGTGTTCAAAATAAAGTAGGAATTGTGATTATATTGATGAATTAGTTCTGAAAAAGTTACTCTTTAAATTTTTATAGGGCTCCTGGTTCATGTAAGTTATATTTAGAAATACTTTCTTCTTGCTCTGACGGGTACAGCAGTAATAATTCCATTCTTCTGTAATCAAAGTACACTAAGTTGGAATTATATGAAATTTCAGAGTTTTCTAACACTAAAAATCATTTGTCTGTGCTTAGAAGCAGAAACTTCTAAAATTTCATAAACTCTAAAGTGTAACTCTGTGTGTTTTGGTCATAGAATAATGCAATTTTGACTGTTGTACTTGTCAGAACAGGGATAATACTTTCCTAAATATAACTTGTAAGACCCAGGCATCGGATAAAAATTTCAAGTGTAACTTTTTGAAATTAATGCCAAAACCATTTCATCAAAATAATTTGTATTCTAACTTATTTTGAACAATTTTGTAATTTACATTGCCTACGAATCTCCCACAGATAAAATATTAAAGCATGTTTCAATCATTTTAGAGCGTCCTGTATTTGTCTTAAAATACAGGGGATTTCTGCAAAGAATACAGATTTTTCTCGTAAGATTTACATATTTTATCTGTAAAAATCACAAAATATTTCTGTTAAAATAACAGTTTATCTCTGTAAATGCAACAGCATTAAACTGTTAAAAAAACAGAAAGTTTGTTACAAATTACAGATATTTCTCGTAAAATTTACAAGCTTTCTCTGTAAAAATCACAGAATATATCTGTTAAAATAACAGTCTATCTCTGTAAATGCAACGGCATTTAACTGTTAAAAAAACAGATATTTCTCGTAAAATTTACAGGTTTTCTCTGTAAAAATCACAGAATATTTCTGTTAAAATAACAGTTTATTGCTGTAAATATAACAGCATTTAACTGTTAAAAACACAGGAAATTTGTTAAAATTTACAGATTTTTTTCGTAAAATTTACAGATTTTTCTTGTAAAATTTACAGGTTTTCTCTGTAAAAACCACAAAATATTTCTGTTAAATTAACAGTTTATCTCTGTAAATATAACAGTATGAAACTGTTAAAAAAACAGTCACTTCACGTAAAAAATTACAGATATTTCCTGTAAATTAAACGGTTTTAAACTGGCTCCAAAATTGACAGTTTTTTCCCGTTAATTTGACAAAATTTTTTTTACAGTGTGAAGAATTTTTTTTAAAACTGGGATTTAAAAATTTTCATAAGATTTCTCATCTTCTTAACTTTTTTGAAAAATAAAAATGTTAAATACAAAGACATCGATTGGTTGAAATACTTATATCACAGATGTTATAAAATGAAAATCATTTCTAATATTTTTAAGGTTTGCAAATGCATATACTGGTACACATTTCCAGTTTCAGCTTTGAAAATTACTTCAATATAAATTCCCAATTAATTTAAAAAAGCTATTAATTAACTTCATATGTATAATCATCTCATATTTGGAAATAACCTATAACCATAAAGCATGTTAAATTAAGATATAATCGCTAAAAAACAATATTTTTTCAACGGAAAGTACTATTAAATTGATTTCTGAATATATCTATTTTTTAATTTTTAAAATGTAATGTAAAAAGATAAATGTGGTTTAGATTAACTATCAAAAGTCAAGTTCCACTAGTGTAGTGATACGCAATTTAAATGCAGATTAAAAATATATATACCTAATATTCGGTCATATAATGTACACTTCTGAAACAAGAAAATTTGTTTCAATTTACAAGTGCGCGTTATACTCCGAGTATATAAAATAAAGGTAAGGAAATATAAGTATAAGAATTTAGAATTTGACACTGGTTGAACAAGTAAAGAAGGCATCACAAATTGAATGAACCAATGAAAGATCCGAAACACTTTCCGGGGTGCAGGTTGACATATAGACATTATATTACTTTTTCGGTGCGAAATTGTTCAAATTTTCTTTATGTTCGTATTAGTTATTATACTTATAAAAAAAATTTATTACATTTTCATGATAAAGAACTCGTGAAGGTTTCTTTACAAAAAAGAGGGTGCGCGTAATACGACGAATATAGCTAAAAATAGAAAAATACAGTCTCAAATAAAAGATGTGCCGGGGTGTGTTATATGCCGGAATGTTCGGTGTTTCTGTTTAGCATTTTATTGATTTTTTTCTCGCATTCAGCTTCTTTCGTACCAACAAAAAAAAAAATATTTTATTGTGAAAATTCAGACATAAATGGTTTAACAATTGATTTTGAAAAATTATTAAACAGACGAGACAAGAGTACGCAAAGTAATTTCATAAGTAATTTCAGAAGTAATTTCAGTCATCTTATAAAGACGCTGCAAAAGTTTGGTTTACATAATTTTCAAAACGTACTTAGAAGAACGATAGTGGGTATTATATACTACAATTATCTGAACGATTTTTTATATAAAAAGTATTTGCATTCTTATAAAAATATTTTTCTAGATTACATAGTTGTTTCTGTAAACCTAACGTACAAAAATATTTTTCGTTACAAAAACAAGAAAATTTATTTCAATTTACAAATGCGCGTTATACTCCGAGTATATAAAATAAAGGTGAGAAAATATAAGCATAAGAATTTAGAATTTGACACTGGTTGACCAAGTAAAGAAGAGATCACAAATTGAATGAACCAATGAAAGATCCGAAACACTTTTTGTGGTTCAGGTTGACATATAGACAATATCTAAACCAAAGAAAAAAAAAAAAGAATTAATATCTAAACCATTTTTAATGTACCAACAGTTGTAGACCATTCTGACAATTTCTCCATATGTAACAGCCAAAAAAGGCACTTTAGGCCCGAATAAAATTTCCAGAGCTTTCAAATTTTGACAACATCAAATCAGCTTTGTGCGGAATGTGAAAAGTGATTCAATGAATGTAAAATGTTAATGTAAGATGTACGTTTCATTTTTGTTTCGATTTTTTATATTCCGAACACACATATATATACTGAAAGGAAAATATAGCAATTACGAATAAACCCGATTATGGAAATTTTTTTATATCTTTACATTTCAACGTTATTTGAATCTACTTTTGCTGTTTTTCCATTTATTCCATACGTAACGTTTTCAAGTCTTCAGAATCCGTTTTTTGGTGTTTATACGATTATGAATATGTAAGTGAACCAGATAATATCTGAACGATGTTTTCAATTGAGCTCACTTTTGGAAAATATGTTGTTGCTGACAGTTACAAGAGACAAGTTGCAAGACAGTTGCTAACAGTTTCCATTCATTTTCGTAATAATCAGACAACAGAATTAATATCTAAACCATTTTTAACGCTCCAGCATGCGTGCGTGCGCAAATTTTGTGACAAAAGTGATATTTCGAAACCGTTCTCAAATCTGGCACTGAAACTGTCTGAATGAAATTCACTTTCATTTCTCAATTGAACTTTCTCCTTTATATTAAAACTGGTTACACCGATTTCCAAAGCAGTTTTGCGATTATTGCGCGGGCACTGAAGCAAATAGATATCAGGTTTCGTACGCTTTTACCACAATTTTTTACTGGAATTTTTCTCCTTATTTAAATGCAAAAAAGTTGTACAAATCCTACAATTAAACGAGTAGTCTACAATTTCTGCTATTTAAATACTAAATAGAAATTTTCTATTAAAAAATTGTGGTAAAAGTATAAGAACCCTGGATATACCACGTTTTGAAGATTTATTTCTGCAAGAATGTAATTCATATGCTTTACGCTGAGTTATTTTTTATTGTAGACAGTCAAACGAAAAAATATTTATTAGAAGTTTTGCCAAAACTGTTACAAAGAGAAAATATTCAGCATATATTTCACCACGAGACAGAAGAATCAGTTGAAGATAACCATTTTATATTTGTATTAAAAAAAACTGTAGTAAAATAGAACATACTATGAGAAATATTATGAAATATCCTGCATTTGCAACAGCGTAACAAAATGAAACACTTATGCCGTAAAAAGTACGACGCGCTCGTGTCTGTGCTCGTGAAAAAATTTTCAGCGCCCCCACAGAACAGTTAAACCATTTTTCAACCATTTAGATACCAGAGAAAAGTGTTTCAGCTTTATGAACGACAGTGCAATTTTTTTTTAGAAAATGAGGTCATTTTCACCTGTTTAACATTTCACTTTTGTAAAATTAGGATCTAAGTGTGCGGGAAATTGCATTTAAAAGAAAAATGTTCAGTGCTATTGAAACCATCCAAACATGAAAATAGATTTTTAGGCATAAGGTACTTTTCTAGTGCACTGTCAAAAAAGGTCTAATAGTCGGTCAAGATATCATTAAAATAAAACAAAAAATTAATGACAGTTTCATCGCACAAATTGTATTTTTAGAAGGATATCGAAAATTTTCTGTTTATATTGAAAACATTGAATTCATTATTTCGGAAAAGGAAACAAAAAACTCTGACATCACGAGATAAACAACAAATATTGAAAAAAAAAAAAAAAAAAAAAAAAAAAAAAAAAAAAAAAAAAAAACTCAACCATCGAGAGAAGAAACGGACCGACGGCCGTAGAATATTCTAACATTTTCTCCATATATTTTTAAATATCTGCTAAGAAGAAAAACAAGTCCTCTAACAATCTGTCAAGAACATATTTAACAGGTTTTATTTTTATTTATTTAGACCCTCATTTCTGATACTCAATCAAATTACTAATTACTACCGGCGGTGACAGAGGAAACGGTTCATGCGTCCAATAAACTATTATTTTAGAGAAAAAAGTGAAGTATTTTGATGAAACTATTTCACCCTGAAAATTTGAATGGTACGGAAAATGCTTGAGTTTTGGAATCGACTTGCTATTGTAATGCTGTCATCATCGATGAAAACATCGAATTCCCATTTATCATCGTCAATGGACATTTTTCAACAGCGAAATTTAATGAATCATGCGCCCTGACAATAAGTAATTCGTTAACTAATTACCTCAGCCCACAAAGGAGTACGGGAGGTCTATGCTTGAGGGCTGAAGTGAACATTCTAACATACAAACATTAGATAACTGAAAACAAAAAGATGACGGATGGACTCAACATCATATATTATTAGGAGTTACTTTCGTCGGGTAAATGAATGATTAAAAAATATCTCATTGATGTTAATTTGGAAAAGGCCTGATGAAGCAATGTTGCGCATGATAAAACACTTCATTCACTTTTTTATTAAACAAAGTTATTCTCCTTGATTTTTTTCCCTTATCAATATCCATTAATTTTTTCATTCATCTAAGAATATAAAGCCCATTAATCTTAAAGCACAACACCTTTTAAGTACAATGTAAGAATTTGATTATATATTTTTTAAAACTTAATTAGTAAAACAATTTGAAAAAATCAATGCTTCTATCTCGCACGAGAGCCTGGTTAAAGTGAAAATTTCTTCAGACAAAGCGAATAGTTTAAGAATAGCTAAAGCGGCGACGATGTAATAAATTTATATGGGTGCACTTTTCCAAAGGAGCTTGTACCGTCTGATGGTAACTTTTCTTGGCTGAATGGTGTACAACTAGCCCATATATTCGGTTGTAGATAGGGGAAAGTAGGGTAATGACGCTCACTTATGGATAAAACATGAATAAATAGTCAAATTTGCACAAAAAATCAATATTTTGTTAACGAAGTATAACTCCAAAGCATAAGGAACAGTTTGCAATCAACTAATTTGCATAAAAGTTTTAGGAACATTTTTTATTGTTTTACTTAATTATACCATGGATTGGGCGGTAATGCCTGACATGGTAGGGAATTGCGCTCAAAATTTGGATAAAACGCTTAAGAGCCTACATCAATCATGCGAAAAAACGCTCAAGCTAATGTTACGTTTATGGGAAGGTTCTTGCGCGATTTCTCGCTCGCATTTCAATATTTTTAAATGTTTTTTTTGCATAAGATAGCTGACGTCCATCTCTAACGTTGCTAGTTTTTACTTTTTTGATTTTGGTTCCAGTTTTTTTTATATAAGGGTACTTTCACTTTCAGAACCGGTTCTAACCGGTTTCAAAATTGAAAATGTCCGCTTATAAAAAAAAAAACTGTAACCAAAATCAAAAAAGTAAAAACTAACAACGTTAGAGATCGACCTCAGCTATCTTATGCAAAAAAATCAATTAAAAATATTGAAATGCGAGTGAGAAATCGCGCAAGAACCTTCCCATAGACTAACATTAGCTTGAACGTTTTTTTGCGTGACTAGCGTAGGCTCTTAAGCACGACAAAAGTCACATATGTAGTTTTGTGGTCTGTTCACACCACTGCAGTTTTTATGCCACCATTCCACATATTGTGCTGCGTAACCATGTTCGTTATCTTTCCCGAATTCTCCGCAAAAGCAGCAGATTTCTGCCTCCATATCCTAACCGATTAGAAGCAAATCATCTGGGTCATCATCGTCACACAGCTGCGACTCATCAATGTCTTTCTCTGAGCTGGTGTCATATAACTACCTTTTTGAAACCTTACGTTTCGTTGTAAGTTTGACGTTGGACTTCTTCGTGCGCAGCATTACCCTTCATTGTCATGTTGGATTTTAATGCGTTATAGATGGCGTAACAACGCACTGCAAAAATAAATAAAAGTATGAACTTACAGCTAAATGTTTTTTATAGACATAATCAGTAAATTAACATTTGAAAATAAGTGTGTACACTTACTTTCAAGTTAGATGTTGTAGAACTTTATAATAAAACAACTGCAAACTAATAACGTGAGGACACAAAAACACTTTCCTTCAGACGGTCACTATATCCTTATTGGGAACTTAGAATGATGATCCCTAGGTAGCAGTACCAATTCGCGTTTTTAATTCGATTCTGTTTAGAGATATTTGAGTGAGCGGGATTGTCCCCTGAGGGGCATTACCCTACTTTCCCCTATACAGTAAAGCATCTTTAATACGTTTCTTTTTTATACGTCAAAATCGAATGTACTTCAATTTTTCTTCTTCCCAAAGTTCTTATAACAATGTTAAAATTTTTCTTTATTACGTCGGATTTTTCAATTCTCTTTTATACATAGCTATGGAAATACCTGGTAAATTCTAAAAAATCATTTCTTTTTATTATCAAGATCTGTGCTTTTGTTTGCTTGTTTGTTTTGTTTAACAAAAACTAATTCACGTAAAATCGTAAAACTTTACGTTTTGCAGGTTCAAATTCTAACAATGATCAAATTCTAACTAATGAAATCTCAATATAGAGTATCTCAAAAAGTATAGATAAAAAAAAATTGCATCAATGCCAGATTTTACTGAAGCTGGTTAAATTCCCTAAAGTCCACTGAATACATTTTATCTGTCAAAATACAAAGCTAAAACATTAAAACTTTCAAATACTATACATTGTCAACTGCCATCAATCGATATGTTTCATTACTTTTTTTATACGTCTTTTTATATCGTTCCAATCAGCGATGTAGTAAATGAGCTATACTGTATGTAAAACCAAAATTAAAGCACACACTCGGGTTCGCAGGGGTTATTCATTTAATCATGATTAGAATTATTTCAGATTTGTGCTTAAAAAGTATTCCCATAGACGATACGATATTTGAATTATTTCATGTAGACCTGTAAAGAATAAATGTCACACCGGCTAATTTTCCCAGTATTCAAAAAAGGATAAGGTGCATTTCATTTCAAAAACACATTCAAGTTTTGAAAATACCTGACCATTATTACAGGAATTAGAACATGAATGTACAGAAACACAAAATAAACGAAAATTTACTGTCAATCGCATGTGATGAGTTACATAAAGTATGTTTTTAAATCTAAAAATAATCGAAATTCATGTTTCCACTCTTGAGGTTGAATGAAAACATCACAACAATGCCAGTATCGTATAAATCATATTCATGCATGGCGTGTTTTAATTTACTTTAAGTAAAATTTTTAGTAATATTATAAATTATTACCCGCACAGTAAATATGTTAAAGGTAAAACAAATACTGACATAACGAGTTTAAAAAATAAATAAATAAACGTTACAGTTTACAAATTTTATTTACATGGCTTAGCGATATCATCTGTTTCATGCGGCTTTGAAAATAAGAAAATCTAATTAGTTGCGTAATATTTCCAAAGCCTTTGAAAGAAAAGTAACACATGTTGGTTTACTTGGTTCAATAAATAAAAGTTTAAAGATAATCGATGCTTGTATTGTAACAGAAGTGACACAGAAATTACAGTTGTCTAAAGGCATAATTAACTGCGTATTTTAATGAGATAAATATATAATATATTTCGGCTTCGAATTTTCTTTGTTTTATTAATGTATATTTGCTTCAGAATAATAATTAAAGATACGATGAATATGTTTAAAGGGCTAATGTCTGAGCAACAAACTGTTTACTAGTTAGAAGGAATTGTTGAGAGTAAATATCAACGTTGATATTTATTAACTGACATAGGTGTTGGTAAATGAAAAATTTCTGAGTTCCATTTTGAGTAGGAAATTATTTAGTATCAAGCTAGTTGTTAGTTTCTTGATTGATAAATGTTTCGTCATCAACAAGTCCTGAACAGTGTCAATTACTACGAACATCATACTTTGAATTTCTTTTTTATTTTTATCAAAACCAAAGATCTCATAAATTAATTTAAATAAGATATAACTGAAAACACCGTACGGCACGTCGTATCACCTTTTTTTTCCAGAGAAATTTAGATAAATTGTTTTAAATACGACAAATCTTGAAAAACTATATTTTGAGATAAAAGCATTTAAATCCAGGAATAAGGCGTTGCAATCACACATGCTACAATATAAAAGGCGTTATATTTTGTGATCTAAGTATCGTATTTACATGCGATTTGTGTCATTTTGTTATAAAAATATCTAGAACAATTTGTAGCAAAAAAATTAAAATGTTATTTTTTTTTGTGCAGTTTTTGTGTCTCGAATGACCTTTATAAATGATTGAACTTTATGAATGAAATTGAAAATCTTTATAAAGTACACAATTCTTAACATGTCCATAAACGCAAACAAAAAAGCCACGCATTTCAAAAGAGTGAATATTACGTGCAACTTAGTACATGCAACTGCAAGAAAAGTAAAAGACTAGCGTTTGTGCTTATAGTGGTTGCACGTAACTTTGAGAAAAGGATTTACTTTTACGAAACGCGTTTATGAGGACAATTAACAAGCTTGCACACTTTATGAAATAAATCTTTGTTTTCTATAATTTATAATTTATTTTGACGTTATTGTAATTTATTTTAATTTATAAAGTAATTAATCATATGGTATATTTGTTATACATTGCAAATGCAATGCAGAATTATCGAATGTGAAAAAAAAAAACTCGCCTTTCATTTACGTTCATTTATGTTTACTTTTTCATATACTGTCTGTTCTCATAACTTTTAAACTATCATGGCAAAATATAGAAAATAATGTTTCACTCTATTTTGAAACAGGAACTTATTTATTTATTTATTGTGTCACGAAAATCAGATTCCCATACCCTATTATTCTCTACTAAATTTACGATATAAACTAACACCATTGAGATGATGTTAATTTATATATGATGTAACAATTTTATAGCAAATCCTTGATCAATATGTGAAGTCACAGAAGGTTTTAAAAATTTTGGTTGGGGCTATTGCACATCCGTTTCAATAACCGTAATATTTTATTAACGTTATATATTTATCACTTTTTTAAAACTTCAAAAAGATTTCAAAATTGAAAACCTGAGGCTGACCTCAAAACATGCCATCTGTAGGAGAAGAATAATATTTAACGAAATTGTAAACTTTAGAATAAACGTGTTTAGAAAATTTAGTTTTACAAACACCGTATAATATTAAATACTGTACAGTGAATGACCTGTGATCAAAGGGCAAATCATATCATATTCATGAATACTGGACTCTTTTTATATGATATTACAAAATTTAGTCATCTATGAATTTCCATAAAATAATCTACAATACATAAGGGTGCTTGTTCCATTCTTCGCGAAGCTAAGCGTTAAAATAGAATCTAATTGCAAAAGTGTGCCCTGGTTAGATTAGCTGATATCTCATTTCTGTTCTTTTAGTGTTATTCAAATTTACTTATAAATAAACATCCAAGATTAGAATGAAAAATCACTAAAACAATATGCAAACACACACATTAACTGATAATGAAAATTATTTAAATTCTTTTTAGGCACATCTCATAACTAGACAAAATCTCAAGTTTAGGTCTACAACAACATGGAGACATTTAAACTTTATGACTTGATTGGATTCCATTATAGCCGATAAAAGACAAAAGAATAACAGACCAGATTTTAAGATAATATTTATATTTAGTGATTAAATACTGGTAAAATATTTTTTTTAATGAACCTAAATTAAATTTTACAAACGCACATAACATTAATTACTGTACAAGAAATGAGAGATGATCAAAAGACAAACCTTAAAGTATTCATGAATACTAGACTCTTTTTATATAATATTACAAAGTTTAATCATACAGGAATTTCCATCTAATATTCTATGATCCCTAAGGGCTTTTGTTCCGTTCTTTGCGAAGCTAAGCGTTAACATAGAGGCTAATTGCAAAAGTGTAGCCTGTTTTGACTAGCTGATGATTCATTTCAGTTCTTCAGACTATTGCACTTGTCGCTTATATTAAATTAAAAGAGAACGGTGTACTCCGAATGATTTATGGGATCGTATGCATTCGCGAATATATGTAATGAAGATTTGCTGGAAGAATATGCATAGAAGTGTCTTGCTTTCATTTCCTTTATCATCCTTTTTCAGAAATGCATTACGTAACTGTATATTTTCATGACAGAAATTTTGTTTGATGAAGATATAGCTGTTTTTTATTTTTTTCACAAATGAATGCTAGAAATGTGCATAAATAAAGTTTAAGATCTCTCTCTATACCAAACTGGTTACTTTGTATCATATTCCTGAATAAATTGTCTGGTAAGTGTATAAAATCTGCAGACGTTTTTATTTAGAAACTATGGAGTAGAATTGTATTTTTCAATTTTCGATAAAGTTATCTATCAGAAAATACACGCAATTTTGGCGTTTTGAACCAAATTTCTGGACGCGACAGCCCATGAAAGATCGTTATGAGTGAGCAATCGCTTATAAATCCAGAAGTAACACAATTATTGAAAAATTTAAATCTCTTCATTTATTCATTCCTATAGAATTCCTGATTTTACGTTTAAAATGAATCATTGAATGTTTCAGAGTTTTGGGGTTATTGAGGGACTAAAGATATTTTTTGATAACCGGTTTAATTCTTACGATATTAAAAAAGTATTTCCAATTAGTATTGAGCCAATATTTCTGCTAGATTTTCATTATTTTTTTTATGATAAATATATTAAACTTAAAATTCAAATATTAAACAAATAATAATATATTAATTCAACAAACAATCCAAATATGATGTCAAAATTAGGTGTTAGTATGAAAAGATTCAGGTTTGGTATAATTTTTATATGTAGACGACGACCCCACCCTCAAAGCAAAATTTAAGAATAGCACTAATTAGCAAACGTTATTACTAATCGATTGGTATTAGTGACATTTCTATTTCTATACGATGATTTGCGGTAGAGTTAGTTGGGGTTATCCCCCCCCCCCCCCTAGGAATCAACACATATAAGTTTTATGATTTATTGTTGTAAAAACTGTAAAAGCTTTCACCTGATTACACATATTTTTTCAACTGTAATTTTATACTTTTCAGCATGCCTACTATGATTATTTGCAGAAGTAAACACGTGTGTTCTACACACATCAGTTATAGTCAGGGCTTTACAAATTTGATAAAATCTGGTGGTCAGAAAAAATACTAGTCGACAGGAGAAAACATTTACCCCCCCCCTTCCCCCCAATCCTCTTCCCCGTCATAGATTAAAAAAATACACAAGAGTTTTTAATGAATTAATTGAGAAAAAATAATAACAAGAATGGTTTCGAATTATTAGTTACATAGTTTAAAATAGTATATAATTTAAAAAGATTATATAAACAATATTTTCTAATGAAATTTATAATCACTTAATATTGTGTTGACAACTTATATAAACACAAAAATCAGATTTTAAACTTAAAAAAAAAAACTCGAACATTTTTTAGCATTGTATCCAATTTTAGATGCCACAGAGGCTGAATTGACACTATTTCTTACTGTTTTATTGAAATATCCTCTCTCCCCTAACATTCTAATCACGTGACACATAATAGCTGGCTATAGCTGAAAAAAATTGTGTTTTCTGTGCATGAGTGGGAAAATGCCTTTTAAATTTAGTTCTTTCATTAAAAGTGCGAGAAAAGAGGAAGATCACTGCTTGCCGCGCACGAGTATGGGTGGGGGAGAGAAAAAATGCCATTTGTGCTCATTTCTTATGTGAATTTGTTTTACAGAAATTACCCCGAAAGATAAATCATTTTGGTCACCAGATCAAAAAACTTGGTAGCCAGTGGCGACTTGGCGACCGCATTTGTTAAGACCTGGTTATAGTATTACAAAATACAAGATATTTCATAAAAGTAATATCAGCCATTACAATAATAATTATACATAAAGTACTAAAATTTTAATTTTAACTTCGGCGCCATTTGTGAGAACGATGTGAAAGAAAATTCAAGCTTGTCGTAAAATTTACATTTTCACAGAAAGGTTAAATTTAAAACACAATATTTTGTAATGTGTTACGACTTTTATTATTCTTTAATTTACTGATTACTTTATTTCATCTTTGAATTTAGTGCAGAGATAATAGTAAACATTGAACAAAGAGAAACTTGTTTAAACGCCTACAAAATGCTTAAAACACATATAATTCAAATTCTTCTAACTCGTTATGATTTGACCAATTAAAAATATAAGTTTTTTGTGTTATTTATTAGAGCATAGAATATATTTTCTAAATCCAACAAATATAACCCACAGACAGTTTAAAATTTAAATTACGAAGTGATTATTTTGGCGGAAATGAATTTTCATAAGAAACATTTCTGTAATAAAAACTATGCCTTTAAAATTAATGATTTAGGAATAACGATACATCGGTCAACGATATGAAAAGATACCCTGTATATATCTGTTAAATCATCATTTTGTACTCATCTTGTTGATTTTTCACAATTATTGCTTTACTATTCACTCGAAATCTATATGATTTACTCTCATATGTTTTATATAATATTTATTAGTTTTTACTTTGCTGTTATTATTCTATATATATATATATATTTTTTTTTTACATTTTTGTATTTTCATTCTCTTGTGTTTAATTTTTTTTTCATTTGTTTTCACACATGTGATTTCAGTTTGATTATATATATATATAATCAGATTTCTGAATGTAGGATTTTTATTTGTTTATTATTTCCTGAATAAAACTATCTTAGTTGACTAAAACCTATGAAATTTTACGCTCAACCTCATCCGCGAAGTCATGTATATACAAATTATTCATTATGCATTTTGAAATCTAGCAGAATCGAAATGGCAGTGAATACTTGCATGCATTGTTACAAAATACAGAAATCATTAGTTCCTGTCACATAACATTCAATACTCTGCAGTCTCATAGACTTATCAATTATTGTATTGTTGAAATATATTCGAACGAATCTAGAGATACGAATTTTATGAATTTTGAACATCCATGCACGATTTTAATTATGTTGAATTTTGCAACCTTTAAAATATTAAATTGCTAAGGTTAGATGAATGAGGAAATAATACTTCCTTGATAACGTTGCAAACTTTTAATGCATGAATAAGTTTTTAATATGTCGCTAGTAGCATTGTTCTACTTTTTACAAGCTAATAAAGCATATTAAAGTAGATGCATGACACTAATAATTTAATAATTATAAAATACATAGCTATTTATTAAGCAATTTTCGTTTTCTATATAAAGCTTTACAGTGTAAAAAAAGATAAATGTTTCTTAATATAAGAAAAACATAATATATCCGCGAACAAAAATATATAATAATCTCTTCCGATTTACCCACGTTTTTGAAAAGCTTTCTTTGTTTTTAGAAATCACAGAAACCAATATATTTGCGAGATTTAAAGAGCAATTTACAAAAAGGAAGTTTTTTTTGCAGCCACTAACTTTCAGAAGCTTTTACGAGTTGGTTTTTATACTGTATTAATCCATTTTCTCAATCCAGTTTTTAGAATGCTATCAATTCTCAAGTAAACATAAAACATGTTTTACAGATAATAATGATTTGATTTGATTTGATAGTCTAAGAAGGATTGCTCAGACTAGTAGAAGTCTGTAGAGCACAGTGTCCCTCCCGGTCTCCTTTACTAAGGTTAAATAAACAGCTTTGACATTAACATTAAAATTACAATATCATTTTGATACTCTCGCTTTGCATGTATATAAATTCAATTGAGCAGCTGAAAATGTTTAATGTATAATTAATAGCATCTTAAATGCCTGTATTCTGGTTTTAGAAAGTTGATTAATACACTATAAAAACTACTCGGAATCGTTTCCGAAAATCAGCGGCAACAAAAGAAATTTTGTGGTTATAAATGCATCCTTAAATCTCGAAAATATATATATTTTTTCGAGTTTCAAATAATAAAGAATGTTTTTCGGAATCGTGGGTAACTCGGAAGAGGTTATTGTACATTTTCGTTTGCTACATTACTGCTATATATATATATATATATATATATATATATATATATTATATGTATGTATATTATATGTATATGTATATATATATATATATATATATATATATATATATATATATATATTATATGTATGTATATTATATGTATATGTATATATGTATATATATATGTATATCCATATATGTATATATAGATGTATATTTATATTTATATGTATATGTATATTTGTATATATATAATATATATATTATGCTATATATATATTATATTTGCTGTATTACTTTTTTGTGTATAAAGAAACATACGTCTTTTGTTACAGTGTATTCTGCTGTACATTAATATTTAACTGAAGCCTAAACGAATATACAGATACAAATTTTAAAATAGTGTGCATTTGTATTGCAGATTTTACCTTTGTATTGGATTTTACACTGGTCTTTACAACATTTTATTGACATGTTTTTTATGATGTTATTAACCTTTCTTTGTATTACGGTTTACAAAAGTTTTTAAAACATCTTACTTGAAAACTTCTTTAATTATTACTGATATTTGCATCGTTATTAATAACTTTAAGAAATGCTGTTGTTTAGCTGTGGTAGTTTTTTTACCATCTTTGTTCCATCTTAATGCACCCATCTTGCATCCATCTTAAAATTAATATAGACTCATTCATTTAGTGAATAAGTCAGTAAGTGAATAATCTAATGTTTACTTAGAAAAGTGACTATAGTTTAATAGTTAAAATGCCACCAAAAATCAATAGACCCAGGGCTTTCGAATGCAGTAATACTAAGAATGTTTAAGACAAATAAGTTTAAGTTTACAATAAGTACGTGAAATGCAGGTTAGCATTAATCTCATAAAATGTGCCTCTTTTATTAATTTTCGAATTATTGAAGTTTTAATCCTATTCTACACCTTCTTTACAATAATTCAATCTTAGATGCACAAGTTACGATAGAATGTCATTTTTACAATTAACCCATCCATTCTTTTATAAAGTTTTAACGTAATACTTTTCTCCTGCATTATCTTTTAAAATACAAGTACTTTTAACAGAATAATTTTTACATCACTAGAGCGTTAAGAAATGAATATTCATTTACTCCACTTTCCTTAATTAATATTCAGCATAAATTAGTTCAGCATGCTACCATTACCTTTACTGGATTTTTTTTCCGCATAAAAAAAGAACCTCTGCCTAAAATTCCCCTCAAACTTTCTCAGAAGAGCAAAGGCTTAGCAATTCATTTGATAAATGTGTAAGATAACAATTTCCATAACCTTAACTATTAAAGAGAAATATATTAATAGTTGTTTGTTAATTCTCTTATTTCAAGCAGTAACTTTATCGAATTTACAGCATTTAAAACTCTGTCCCTTTTAATATTTTTCATATTTTTGAAGTTAATCCTATTTTACACCTTCTTGAATATAATTTAATCTCAGATACGCAAGTTAGGATGGAATATGCCATTCTTTCAATTAACCCATCCATTCTTCTATAAAGTTTTAACGTAATAGTTTTCCTTGGAATTTTCTTTAAATGCACGTTTAATGTGGTCATAAAAAAATTGACGATATTTAAGCCCCTGAGACCGTACCGTTCAAGGATACAGCATGCCATTTGGGATGTGGTTATTTTAAGGTATTGGTTAGAGAATGAGATAAAGAACAAAAATAGAGCGCTCACATTAACGGTTACAATGACAAAACTTTGAAAACTTCAAAAGCAGTACACAAGTTTTTTATCGCAAAATTATCTTCAGGGTGAAAAAACATAAATGACATTAAAAAAACGAGTTTACCAGTGTAAAAGACGAAACAAAACAAACACAAAGAAAAGCAGTGCAAAGAAAAAATGCGTTCACACAAGTGACAAAAACAAAACATTTTACTTGGATTACAAAATTTTAATCGTTTGCGTTCACAGACGGTGACACATCGCGTGTGGAAGACTATGGACAACAATAAATCACTGCATGAAGATAATTTAGAGTTTCACGTTTGATGGCGTTTTTCATGCCAGACTCACTTACCGGTTTTGACGTATATACCTAGAATTTTAAATCCCCCAAGAGACAAAAACAGATTGGGGTGTGTTCGGGTACCCTGACGTCCACGGAAACACGAAATGATGGTAGATGACAACATCACCAATTTGTTCTTGCAGCACACGTGGATCACGAAATGATCTTCTTTACTTGTTTTATGTCACCATTTAACAGACAGAATTAGTTTTTTTAAACACTTTTTATGGTTTTTCATCGCAAAGATCATTTTGGAATGAAAAAAAAAAAGAGTTTTATCTTTTGAAAATTTTTCACTGTAACCGTAACCGTGGGTCCTCGATTGTTGTAGACTTCGTTCTCGATCCCATGGTATAAAACAACCACATCCCAAATGACACCCCGTTTCCTTGAACTGTACATGGCCTCTACTATAACCGTAACTGTGAGTCCCCGATTGTTGTAGACTTCGTTCTCGATGCCATGCTATAAAACAACCACATCCCAAATGACACCCCGTTTCCTTGAACTGTACATGGCCGCTAGAGTCTCATATATCGGCAAAGTCGTTTTTTTACGACCACACTGTACTTTTAACATAATAAATATTACACCACTTAAGCGTTAAGAAATGAATATTCATTTATTCCACATTCCTTAATTAATATTAAGCATAAATTAGTTCAGCATGCACTATTACATTGACGATTTTTTTTCAGCGCATAAAAAACTTCTACCTAAAATTTCCTTCAAACTTTCTCAGAAGAGCAAACACTTATCAATTCTGTTGATAAATGTGGAAGATAGATATTAACACTTTCCATAACCTTAACTAGTTTAAGAGGGATATATTATCAGTTGCTTGTTATTACTCTTATTCCAAGCATTAATTTTATTGAATTACACCGTTTAATATCCCTAGAAGAGACAGAAATGAAGGAAAAAAACTTCTCTCTCCCCTTCTAGAATAAGCTCATCACTTTTCCAGTAAAAATAACTAGGTATATATTTAACTCCTCACTTATGATGTTAAGGCTGGATATAAAAATCATTTTGGTCTTTTAAAACATCTGCTATGTTATGCAAAACCATTAACAATTTTTTTTCGTACGCTAGGTGACTATTAATCATATCTGATTTGGAAAATACGCGATAAAAGGACCTATCGTAACTATTCATTTTAAAACTTTGAAACATATAATAGTAATAAAGATAAATATTGTAATTCGGAAAATGAATGCAGTCGCTTTTTGTTTCTTTTTAATTATCTAGTATGTTTGGTTTCTGGGATTCGTGTCACTTTTGCACTTGAGGTGTTAATTTTAACACGAGTTAACGATGAGGACTTTTTTTCACTAATAGAAACTTATTTTATATGCTCGCTGTATTAGGAAATAATGACCAAATTAATCTTTATAAATTATGAAATAAGGAAATTTTTACTTAAAAATGTTAAGCTTAATATACATCTTTTCAGGTGTTTGTAAAAATGCATTTATGTTGTTCTCAACTACTTAAATATAATGCTTTTCTTCATAAGTGTTTTTTAAGTTGAATAAACAAGTCACAAGATTATTTTAGTATATAACATATTTTATTATAAGTAACGCTTTTACGATATTAAAGATATAAATTTTGACACTTCTCTCTCTCTTAATGTCAATATGAATGAAATGATAGAATTTTAAATGCACTGACACATTCCAAATAAACAGCGTTTTAAAGCCGTTTCAAAATTGCTACAAACCATATATAATACTTGGAATCGGTAATGGATACAAACCAAAGCAATGAGATTGAATGTGACAATACCCTTTCAACAACGTTCGTATAGCGGCAGCAAACTTTCAATGAAGACTTTATTTGGAATCGATCAAAGCGTTGATGCCACAAGCTTTATTTATTCTGTTATTGCTAATCTTTAATTTCTCAGATATCATACCCAGAGATAGTCGCCAATCGCGTCAGAATATGTCGCGATATGTTCTTTAGCGTTTTGCATGTTGACTGTCGAACCGAACACTACTCATCTTACTCATCTTCAAAAGTTTCTTTACCATCTGGAAAAAGTTTGAAATAATATACATTGCTTGTATATATAGACGTTTGTGACCCTATATTTCACTTTGCAGCCACAACCACCCAACGCAGACAACTGGTGTTTGTGTGTGGTAGTAGCCTCGAATCTCCCATCGTGCAGTATGGTGGTTGCATATCGGTAGCTGTGGGGGTGTGGGAAATATGATGGTTGAAACTGGTCGACCTAGGGCATTTTCTTATTTCGACTAAAGTATTCTAAAAAATGTTTGGAATCTTCTTCAACGGGAATTGGTTCATTCAACTTAGCATGAACTAATTAAGTTATAGATAACAAAGTAAGATGAGTTAGCGTCCCCTAGCGGTGGAAATTGTAACTAAACGATATTGCGGCACGTGTGCAGCACGCCTGCTATACAATGCCGTAGGCAGCGGGGAAGAGTGACGGAGATTCGTTCGGAAAGATGTCCGTTTAGAACAGAATGCGTGCCGAAAATGACTATTTATATCGAAAATGCAAAAGAAAGTTACTGATTTCCGGGCAACACCGAACGGATCAGCTACTCCAAAATAATTTTTTGCTCATGTTTTGTGTTTCGTACAAGTGTACCAACATGGCACGGGTCTTTTTTTCGTTTCTCCCAATTTGTAACAAATCGTTATGTTTGCGCATTTCTCCATTGCATTGTGACTCGAATAATCACACTCAGTAGATTCAAATGGCTACAGCAGTCAAATCGTATTCCGTTTAGTGTGTGCTCGATTACTCCCACCATGCGCATGCGCGAGTTTATATCACTTTGCCTTTAGAAATTGATCCAATCTTTGAAGATTTCCAAAGAATCTTTTAGAAATCGATCTATTCACCAAACTTTTAGACGCACCTTGTAAATAAATAATAAAAACTGAGTGAAAATGAATGGAACATAACGAGAAAATATTTTTTCCTAAAATGAAACAACATATCTTTAAAAATTATAATGTTTTGAAATCTCATTTTAAATACTAATCTTTTCTCTAAAAAATATATAAAAATTATTTAAAAAAATATTATTCAATTATTACTTAAAAATATATATATATATAAAACTATTAAAATATATATAAAAATACGGTTTCTTTTATAAGCAGCTCTTTTTATCGCAAAAATCAAATTCATTAAAAAATGTCGAAATATATTAAAATTTGCAAATACCTATATTTCAGATATTGTATAATATGTTTAAACAGTCCTGAGATAAAACTCAATCGAAGATGCAGTAAAATTTAGACACTAAATTTTTCCAAAACTATGAAGCAACTTCGAAAAGAAAAGAAAACATTTGGTCATGCTAGCGGGCCGAAAATGTGTCTTCTCTGCCCCTTCCCTTTCTTTTCCAATATTTAAAATATTTAAAATTACATTCATTATCCTTTTCTGGATGTTTCATCTCAGCGTTGTGCTGTCATTGAATTAACTTCTGAAATCAAATAATTTAGAATGATTATAAATCATTTTGGTCTTAGTTAATTTGATAAATTCAGAACGACAATGAGAAAGGTTTATAGAGTTTATTGATTTAAATCCTTTAGTTTCCATAATGATATTTATTACTTTAAATGCTATTTGTTCGCTTTCTGCCATTGAAATACACATAAGGCATACTTATAGGCTTAATTAATAAAAGTAAAATTTAAAGAGAGATTTAGTTTTACACAAAAGTGTACAGAATTTTCATTTTCTAAATTTTTAATGTTGTTAGTCGTGAAAAAGGGAGAATATGTATACATAACACTGAGTACTATTGGCAAAAGAAAATTAAACATATATACATTCCAAAAGTTAGTTTGTTTTAAAGTGCTCTCTACAGTCGATGCGTATTTTTATCCGATTGCATAGGCTATTGGATAGAAATATTTGAAATTTTGAAGTCGGTTTGTAATATGCAAAATTTTTCGTCTAAATAATAACATAGAAAATAACTCTTCAGGCAGTTTGTTTCCCAGTATTTTTTATATAAAATTACAGAAATAAATGCTGTTAGCGTTCAAATGTTTACAGCAAGAAATTCTGGCAACAAACTTTCTAATAGATTTTGCTTTTTCTTTCACTATTTATTCATACAATTCAGCAAAAAATAAATCCTTTAATGACCATTATCCTAATAATATTATAAATCTCATTGTGTGCAAATGTTAGGCTGAAGCCAGCGTCAAAATGGAGCATTTAATGATCCTGTATTTTTGCATATAGGTTGATTATAATCCTCAAATTAACATAGGCTGGTTTTTGTTTATTTTATTCAAATATTTTCTTTAATAATTAAAAATTTCATTATTTTCATAGAGAATAAATGGACATTTTTTCATACAATTTAACCATTTTACTTTATCGTTGCTAGGGCTTTGATCGTTGCCACAAAAATAAAAACACGGAAAAATAATTTTTCCCCAACAACTAATTTTCAATTGAACGATTTTCACGTGAAAACTGAAAATTAAAAAAATTAAAAAGAAGATGAATTTCCGTGATATTTGAAACAAAAATACGGAGTATTTTTTATTATACATGAAGTATGAATGTCGGTAAAAATAAAAAGATATTTTTCTGTCAAAAACTGAATTAGAAGGAAATGAATTAGAAGGAAAAGTGCAACAATAATTATATTATTAAAAAATAGATTTCGCTTGGACCATGGAACTATGAAAAGGATCCTCCTCGGATTGGACAAATATGACGTCATAAATAAAACATGTATTTTCAAATATTCGTAATAATACAAGGAGCATGAATATCACACGTTATCAATGTATAATGAAAGTAAATAGTTAATGGATGTAATATTTAAGATGAAAAACTGAGATATTTTTTATCGATACTGATTAATAATTAGCTTGAATACCAGTTACACACAAATGTGAGTTTTCCGCTAAAATTTACGTAAAAGAGATTTCTCTGAGGAAAAAGTGACGTCATATTTGAAATAAAATGGGAATTTTCAAATGTTAGAAGGAGCGTAAATCAATTCATTACATTAATAATACAAGAATCGGTAAGTTTAGAAAGTAGATGAGTTTCACGTCATATTTAAAACAAAAAAATTAAATATTTGTTTTTAGCTTTTTTTTAGCTAGCGATTATTATGCATGAATATCAGTTACATACAGATGAGAGTTTTTTGCCAAAAACCACACCATGATTATTAGGAAAATAAAAATAATTACGAATCTATTATATTAAAATCTGACCGCCTGTTTGTATTTCGCAGAGGATGTCATAAACTCTCAGAATTTTAAAAAATGATTTAAATTCCGAGATATGATTATTATTATTTTTTTTATAAATTTAACGAAGTTGCTCTAAAAATGGCAACTAAATTATTCCAATTTTCTGGATAAAAAAGAAGAAATGAAACGGAATAATATATTTTTTCTCATTAAAACTGAAAAAAAAAAAAGAATTTATTTTCAATTTGAATAGATGGTGAAAGAAAAAAAAATCTTGATTACAGTAAAATTTTTTAAAAATAAAAACGTATTTTCACATATTCAAACTTCATGAGTCAATTTATTCTGGAGAACAAATATCGTCTGTCAACATATTTTCATTTAGAAATAAAGATTTTTTTTTCAGTTGTAGTACAGCGCCTAGATTATAGGCGCTGTAGTTATAGATTAAATCAAGGAGGCAAATTTAAGCTCCATGCATTTAGGTCTACAATTATTGCTCCCTATTCACAAGAATTGAATTTAATGTAAAAGAATGTACTATTTCCATTATCTTTGAAGGATGGCTATTAAAACGTTTCACAAAGGAGTTAAAAGTAAAATGGTTTACCAGGTAAACTTGACATATGTTTTTACATAATTCGCCGATTTCCACGATTTTGTTTGGCCCGCCTTTTTTCATTGGTTGCAGTTTCTTTTTCGTGATTATTTGTCACAAAATTTCACTTTTTTAAAACTTAGTTATGTCAAGGCCTCTATAACAAAGAAATACTGTATTGTCTCCTATGGAAATGTGATAAAGAGTTAGTTAATTATTTACGTTTCTAATTATCGGGAATGAAATATTTTGCTTAATTAATGTATTTAATCTTTTTTGAATGATACGTGAACGAAGTCACGGGTAACGGCTAGTAATATTATAAATCTGATTGTGTGCAAATGTTAGGCTGAAGCCAGCGTCAAAATGGAGCATTTAATGATCCTGTATCTTTCCATATAGGCTGACTATAACCCTCATATGAACATAGGCTGGTTTTTGTTTATTTTATTGAAATATTTTTCTTAATAATTCAAAATTTCGTTATTTTCATAGAGAATAAATGGACATTTTTTCATACAATTTAACCATTTTACTTTATCGTTGCTAGGGCTTTGATCGTTGCCACAAAAATAAAAACACGGAAAAATAATTTTTCCCCAACAACTAATTTTCAATTGAACGATTTTCACGTGAAAACTGAAAATTAAAAAAATTAAAAAGAAGATGAATTTCCGTGATATTTGAAACAAAAATACGGAGTATTTTTTATTATACATGAAGTATGAATGTCGGTAAAAATAAAAAGATATTTTTCTGTCAAAAACTGAATTAGAAGGAAATGAATTAGAAGGAAAAGTGCAACAATAATTATATTATTAAAAAATAGATTTCGCTTGGACCATGGAACTATGAAAAGGATCCTCCTCGGATTGGACAAATATGACGTCATAAATAAAACATGTATTTTCAAATATTCGTAATAATACAAGGAGCATGAATATCACACGTTATCAATGTATAATGAAAGTAAATAGTTAATGGATGTAATATTTAAGATGAAAAACTGAGATATTTTTTATCGATACTGATTAATAATTAGCTTGAATACCAGTTACACACAAATGTGAGTTTTCCGCTAAAATTTACGTAAAAGAGATTTCTCTGAGGAAAAAGTGACGTCATATTTGAAATAAAATGGGAATTTTCAAATGTTAGAAGGAGCGTAAATCAATTCATTACATTAATAATACAAGAATCGGTAAGTTTAGAAAGTAGATGAGTTTCACGTCATATTTAAAACAAAAAAATTAAATATTTGTTTTTAGCTTTTTTTTAGCTAGCGATTATTATGCATGAATATCAGTTACATACAGATGAGAGTTTTTTGCCAAAAACCACACCATGATTATTAGGAAAATAAAAATAATTACGAATCTATTATATTAAAATCTGACCGCCTGTTTGTATTTCGCAGAGGATGTTATAAACTCTCAGAATTTTAAAAAATGATTTAAATTCCGAGATATGATTATTATTATTTTTTTTTATAAATTTAACGAAGTTGCTCTAAAAATGGCAACTAAATTATTCCAATTTTCTGGATAAAAAAGAAGAAATGAAACGGAATAATATATTTTTTCTCATTAAAACTGAAAAAAAAAAAAGAATTTATTTTCAATTTGAATAGATGGTGAAAGAAAAAAAAATCTTGATTACAGTAAAATTTTTTAAAAATAAAAACGTATTTTCACATATTGAAACTTCATGAGTCAATTTATTCTGGAGAACAAATATCGTCTGTCAACATATTTTCATTTAGAAATAAAGATTTTTTTTTCAGTTGTAGTACAGCGCCTAGATTATAGGCGCTGTAGTTATAGATTAAATCAAGGAGGCAAATTTAAGCTCCATGCATTTAGGTCTACAATTATTGCTCCCTATTCACAAGAATTGAATTTAATGTAAAAGAATGTACTATTTCCATTATCTTTGAAGGATGGCTATTAAAACGTTTCACAAAGGAGTTAAAAGTAAAATGGTTTACCAGGTAAACTTGACATATGTTTTTACATAATTCGCCGATTTCCACGATTTTGTTTGGCCCGCCTTTTTTCATTGGTTGCAGTTTCTTTTTCGTGATTATTTGTCACAAAATTTCACTTTTTTAAAACTTAGTTATGTCAAGGCCTCTATAACAAAGAAATACTGTATTGTCTCCTATGGAAATGTGATAAAGAGTTAGTTAATTATTTACGTTTCTAATTATCGGGAATGAAATATTTTGCTTAATTAATGTATTTAATCTTTTTTGAATGATACGTGAACGAAGTCACGGGTAACGGCTAGTAATATTATAAATCTGATTGTGTGCAAATGTTAGGCTGAAGCCAGCGTCAAAATGGAGCATTTAATGATCCTGTATCTTTCCATATAGGCTGACTATAACCCTCATATGAACATAGGCTGGTTTTTGTTTATTTTATTGAAATATTTTTCTTAATAATTCAAAATTTCGTTATTTTCATTGAGAATAAATGGACATTTTTTCGTATAGCATTTTAAAATGGTTAAATTTACTTTACCGTTGCTAATACTTTATCGTTGCCAAAACTAATTCAAAACACGAAAAAATAATTTTTACTCAACAATTTAGTTTCAATTGAAAAATTTTCACGGGAAAAATGAAAATGAAATTAAAAAAAATTAAAGAATTAAAAAGAAGATTAAATAATATTATTGGAAATAAAACGTACTTGTTTTTAGTTTTTGATAATAATACAAGGTTTCAATATGCGTAACCATAGGAAACAGGCTAATATGACGTCATTTATCGAAAATAAAGCGGATATGCTTTGATTGGTGAAATAAAATGATCTTGGGTTTTTTCTTCACTTTTTTCTTTCTTTTTTTCTTTTGTATGGTAACAATACTTGCCGCTTTACTGCGCACGGCTAATATAGCTATACCGTATTAGGTAGCTTTCAATACAAAAAAGTATAAAGCTACCTATTGCAGCCGTTCGGAGGAAAGCAGTTCCGGAAAATTTCGATATATTTTCACCGATCATGACCCCCAGACCCCAAAACCACCCTCCGTTCAAATGTTGATTTATATATATATATATATATATATATATATATATATATATATATATATATATATATATATATATATATATATATATATATATATATCTGAGCTATGTCATACGATAACGCTCGTATTTATAAATCAATTTTGATGAAACTAATTGTGTGTATTAAGCTCACCAATGTCTCGACCGAGTTCGTTGGGCTGCCTGGTCCGCCATTTTGTTTCAAGATAGCGGCCACTTAAAAATTTAAAAGTAAAATAAATATACAAAAAAGTTAAAAATTCAAATTTATTTTTTAATTAGGTGTTAGTCCTTGATACGAGGATTCCAGAGCATTTTTTGGTTTACCTCTATCTTAAAAAATGGCTGAGATAGAGCAGTTTGAAATTCTAGGGTGGCTGACATTTTGAAACAAAACAGCACATTAACGCGATTACTAGCAAATTATTTTCTTTCATTGTTGTAATAATTTTCCCAATCATACGCATAAAACTATATATTCATATCCATTAGCGCCAAATTCTCGCCAAAATTGGCGCCATTTGGCGAAATATCGCCAAATTTGTTGACCAAAATAAGTCTTCATAAATGAAGCCAATTTGGATATTGCTCAATAATTTGGCGAATTTCTTATTCAAATTCAGTATTAACGAATCTTTTGTAAACGTCTCTTTGCATTTTAAGTTGCTGTTTTCGTGTAACATTAGCTAAAATTTTAAAACGAAGATATAGGAAAGCTACCTTTTCCTCCCGGTACAGGCCGGAAGGACTTTTTTAATTTAAATTTTTAAAAAGTAAAAACAAGTTTCAAAAGAAAATGGTTAGCAAATGTCAATAATATGCTCCGCAAAATTATCCACGTCGTAAATGATGTCATGGATAGCGAGAAATAGTGATTTTTCATTCTTAAAACTAAAAGAAAAAACTCGATTACCTAAAAAAAATGACGAATGTTAATAGTTCCATTTTTGTTGATAAAACCTAAAGATTTAATATTATTTCGTTAAAGTAACACAATTTTCCCTATGCCAGTATTGAAATTTATTGCCTGGAAAAGAAAATTAACAAGAATTATGTCATTAAAAAGGGATTTCTCTGGGGAAAAAGGAGACGTCATATTTGAAATAAAACTCGAATTTTCCAATATGTTTTTAAATGAGTGTGAATCAATTCCTTACATGCTTACATTAATAATACAAGGATCAATAAGTATAGAAAGTAGATGAGTTTCACGCCATATTTATAGCGAAAAATTTAAATGTTTTGTTATCTATACTGATTATTAAGCATGAGTATCCGTTATTTCGTTATTTCGTTCCGCATGAGTATCCGAGTTTTCTGCTAAAAATCACATCATAATTTTAAAAAAAGGAAAATGAACACGAATCGATTATATTGAAATCTGACCGTGTGTTTGTATTTCGCAACTACTCCTAGACTGTCGAACGCAACGCGATTTACTACCGTCACGTTATGTCAAGGTCCCTATAATAATAAATACCGTATTGTCTCCAATGAAATGTGATAAATAGTTAGTTAATTATTAACGTTTTTAATTATTGGGAGTAAAAGATTTTGCTTAATTAATGTATTTATTCTTCTTTTAACGTTGCGTGAACGAAGTCACGGGTAACAGGTAGTATAATATTATAAATATGATTGTGTGCAAATGTTAGGCTGAAGCCAGCGTCAAAATGGAGCATTTAATGATCCTGTATTTTTGCATGTAGATTGATTATAACCCTCCGATGAACATAGGCTGGTTTTTGTTTATTTTATTCAAATATTTTTCTTAATAATTCAAAATTTCGTTATTTTCATAGAGAATAAATGGACATTTTTTCGTATAATATTTTAAAATGGTTAAATTTACTTTACCGTTGCTAATACTTTATCGTTGCCAAAACTAATTCAAAACCCGGAATAATAATTTTTACTCAACAATTTATTTTCAATTGAAAATTTTTCACGTGAAAAATGAAAATGAAATAAAAAAATTAAAGAATTAAAAAGAAGATTAAATAATATTATTTGAAATAAAACGTACTTTTTTTTTAGTTTTTGATAATAATACAAGGTTTTAATATGCGTAACCATTGGAAACAGGCAAATATGACGTCATACATTGCAAACTAAGTGGATAGGCATTGATTGGTGAAATAAAATAATCTTGGGTTTTTTTCTTCACTTTTTTCTTTTTTTTTTCTTTTGTATCGTAACAATACTTGGCATTTATCGTCTGCGCACGGTTGATATAACTATACCGTATTTTTTATTTAAATTTTAAAAAAGTAAATATAAGTTTCAAAAGAAAATGGTTAGCAAATGTCAATAATATGCTTCGCAAAATTATTTATGTCGAAAATGATGTCATGGATAGCGAGAAATAGCTATTTTCATTCTTAAAACTACAGCGCCTAGAATATTCTAGGCGCTGTACTTAAAACTAAAAGAAATAACTCAATTAACTAAAAAAAAAATGACAAATGTTAATAGTTCCATTTTTGTTGATAAAACATAAGATTTAATATTATTTCGTTAAAGTAACATAATTTCCCGTATGCCAGTATTGAAACTAATTGCCGGGAAAAGAAAACTATCAAGAACTATGTCATTAAAATGGGATTTCTCTGGAGAAAAAGAGACGTCATATTTGAAATAAAACGGGAATTTTCAAATATGTTTTAAAATGAGCGTGAATCAATTTCTTACATTAATAAAACAAGGATCAGTAAGTATAAAAAGTAGATGAATTTCATGCCATATTTATAACGAAATATTTAAATGTTTTTTTTTTATCTATACTGATGAGTATCCGATATATACAGATGAGAGTTTTCTACTAAAAATCACATCATAATTTTAAGAAAAGGAAAATGAACACGAATCTATTATATTAAAATCTGACTGTTTGTATTTCGCAACTACTCCTAGACTATCGAACTCAACGCGATTTACTTAATACCGGTTATCATTGATCCGAGGATGTCACACAAACTTTCAGAATTTAAAAAATTAAATTAGATGCCAAGATTTTTTTTTCTTTTTTGTAAATTTTAACGAAGTTTCTCTAAAAACGGAAAATAAATTACTCCATATTTGTGTATGAAAAAGGAGAAATAAAACAGATCAGTATATTTTTTACATCATTTTCTCATTAAAACTGAAAAACAGAATTTATTTTCACTTTGAATAGATGGTGAAAATAAAATCTTGATTTCAGTAAATTATCCGAAAAATAAAATTATATTTTCACATATTCAAACTTCATGAATCAATTTATTCTGGAGAACAAAAATTGCCTGTCAACATACTGTCATTTACAAAACAAGATTTATTTCAGCTATACATTAAACCATGCAGGCAGAATTGAATTTAAAGAAAAAGCATATACTATTTCCAATTAATGTTTTTTTTTTTTTTTTTTTTTTGAAGGATGGCTGTTAAAACGTTTCACAAAGGCGTTAAAAGTAAAATTGTCTATCAGCTAAAATTGACATTTGTTTTTACCCAATTCGTCTATTTCCACGATTTTATTTGGCCCTCCTTTTTGCATTGGTTGCAATTTCATTTTCGCGATTATTTGGCAAAAAATTTCAATTTTTTAAGACTGAGTTATGTCAAGGTCCCTATAACAAAAAATACCGTATTGTCTCCTATGAAATGTGATCAATAGTTAGTTAATTATTAACGTTTTTAATTATCGGAAGTGAAATATTTTGCTTAATTAATGTATTTATTCTTCTTTTAATGTTGCGTGAACGAAGTCACGGGTAACAGCTAGTTGCAGTATAATTTCTTTTAAATGAAATAAATAAAAAAATTATTTTCAACCTAATAAATCTATAAATTCTATCAATATAAATCTATAAAAATAAATTTTTATAAATCAATTGCCATAAAAACTTTTAATGAACGTTAATAAATAGCAATTTAGCCCTCTTAGTACCATTGGGGTCTGTTTTGACCCCATTATTGTTTGTTTTTCATGTTATCGAACCAGAAAAACAATAATAATTCAAACTTAACAAATAAAATCGAACAGATACTTCGTAAGAAGAAACTACATTTCATAGAAGTAAATTTCTGGTTTAAATAATGTAAAACTAAGAACGCTCCTCAAAATTTAAATACTGGTACTATGTGGTTAAATATCAGAAATGCTTTTGTGTAAGTTAGTTCAACCATTTTAAAATCAATAACAAGAATTTATCTTATGCCAATTAGAGGAGAACCCGTTAGCTGGAAATAAATTATAACAATTTGAAAGATTGTAGTATATAATATTTGAATAATATATATTTATAAAAATCTAAGAAATCCAAGTAATTTGCAATGATAATTATTACAATCAAGACTGTATTGCAAAGAAAAAATATATCCCCATATATTTCCAGTAAAAAAAGCAACTTGTATTAAAAGGTAAAAATGATTTAAATATCATAGTTTTTTTCCTAAACGTTCGCTCAACTATATTTAAATCCTAGCCAAAAATCTTACTCATATTAATTGAAAAGATAATTGGTTAGCTGGAAATAAATTAAAATAATTTCACAGATAGTAGCATATAGTATTTTTTCAAAATATGAAAATCCAAGAAATGAGCTAATACAAGACATTGCTCTGCCTTAAATAAATAGAAAATACTATCCAGGATGTCTTAAAAATCTTTAATGAGCATTATTAGAGTAAAGGCTCTTCAGTAAAAAAAATATTTTTTTAACATCTATTGCCAAAAAAAAAAAAAAAAAAAACTTGTAACGGTAAAGGAGATTTAAATATGGGAAATGCTTTCCCGTACGTTATTAAATCTTTTTTAAACAACAGATAGGAATTTCAGTTATGTTAACTGAAAGTAGAATTGGTTAGCTGGAAATAAATTATACGCATTTCACAGTTAATAACATATAATATTTAAAAGAAATTTGAAAATCTAAGAAACCAGCTAATCCAAGGCATTCTTTGATTTAAATACATCCAAAATTCTATCGAAAATGACCGTCATTCCCTAATTTTTGCATATATAAAGACTAATTTCATATTTTAAGTGTATATGCTTTACTTAAAAATAAGAGTTGTTAAACGAGCATAAAATGTTCACCGTTACAGGTAATAGCATATATTAACTCCAAGGAAAAAATCATAATTAAAATTGAATTCGAAAACTAATGTTTCAAGAAAATAGTGAATTACTGTAATATAAATAAAATAAAATATTCTACAAGTTTTGAAATTAATTATTCTAGCCAGACTTACGGTATGATCGTTATAGCATAAGACATTTATATATATATATATATATATATATTAAAGAACATTTTTGATTTTTTTTTCAGAAGCAAAGTCCTATCTTTTTTACATAGGACTTTACATGTTACGTCCTCATAAATTTTTGGGCACTTTTAGAGAGCTGCCAATTTCGGTTTCTAGTTTTTGAAAAATATGGTGATAGTGGAGACCACCTGCGCTTTTTCTTTTGCTTTCATTGGTCATACGCGACTTCTAATATAAATAAAATAAAATATTCTACAAGTCCTGAAATTAATTATTCTAGCCAGACTTACGGTATGATCGTTATAGCATAAGAAATTTATATATATTTTTAAGAACATTTTTGATTTTTTTTCAGCGGCAAAATCGGATTTTTTCACTTAGAACTTTACATTTTACGTCTTCATAAATTTTTGGCCACTTTTAGAGAGCTGCCAATTTCGGTTTCTAATTCTGGAAAAGTATAGGGATGGTGGCAACCATACCTGCGCTTTTGCTTTTACTTTCCTTGATCCTTCTAAAAATTGCATAATTTAAAATTTTACATCATCGAATAGGAAAAAAAGTGTATTTTCGACTGAAATTTGTTTGAAATTTCTAGCTCAATTTAGCGTATTGTTTTGATATTTTAAATATTTTTCAAGCATATTTTTGAAAAAAATCTTTCTTAACACTGAACATTTTGGCCAATGTTACTATATTTGGCAATTGACTGCAAAGAGCAAATTGAAAAAAAAAAAAAAAAAAAACAGATTAATCATTTTATGTTGAACATAAAATTAACATAAAGATAAGTTAAATTAGCTAAAAAACGCGTTGCATCAGAATGTGCTCAAAATGGTATTTTAATTATTTTACGATAAACCTTGATTCTCTGAAAGGTTCCTCAATAATTGGGATTTATGCCAAATTGGCAATTGGCATATATTTTTTAAATCTATCTCAATAATGATCATTTGTTTACTAATAATGTAAAGTAACGTTTGCTGCAATATAATAAATAAATGGTACTTTTATTTGCCTATTTCTATTTTAATTTTAAGGATTTTGATTTATGAAATTTTATTTTTCTTGTCCTCATCGTTTTAAAACACACAGAAAAAGTTAAAGTAGACGCTTTACGTACAAATATTTTCATTTCCTTTAAAGAATAATGAAATGAATCATTTATCACAACTGAAAAGCCAGTCTAACACATATTATTAAAATTCTGCAATAAACACTTTTCGATGAACGCTGTAGCATTTTTGCAGATTATTATTACAGAGAAAAATAAATTGGTATCTGTTATCAAGATCATTGGTATTAAATTATTTAGTGTGCACAAAGCTTGTAAATTTAAGTGAGATAATTTCAAATCATTTTGCATTACTCGTTAAACAAAAGATTTCCAAAATGCTAGTCGTGAAGAATATAAAAGAAAAATGTATTAAACTGCATTTTACCCTTGTATGATATCATGGGGATATTTGAACTTAGCTATTTTGTTCAAAAACATTGAAATTTTAGATCTATCACGAATCATAATATTTCTTTCCTTTCATGAATTTCTTCTAAAACCTCCCTAACGCTGTTATACACATATAATAAGATTTATTTGGTGTTTTTCTGTAGTACAGTTTTAAACGTTTTTGGAAGTCGGGATCATATCGATCCCATGCTAAAATCTGTAATAATTTTTTTTAAACTTTTCTAGATTTTGCGAGGTGTAGAGCACCACCTTCTATTGCATAATCATGGGCATCATATTAATAATCATGGGCTCAGTACAACACCAATATTTAAAAATGCTAATACTAAAGCAGGCCTGCCAAGTCTTTGGCTTCTTGGATACCAATAATTTAGTACAGAAAATGTTGTTTTATTTAATCAGAGCATTTTGCGATTTAAGAGAACAACATTTTCTCTAAAAAATTACTGGTGTGTAAAAATCCGGAGACTTGGCAACTCTGCTAAAGAAAAGTAAAGAATTCTAAAGAAAAACACAAAAATCTATACCGGAAGAAAGTAATATAAATCACGTTAACACGTTTAAAAATTAACATGTCTGAAAATGGCTGGTGCTCAAATATGTCCCCGAGTACCAGATGAAAGTTAGATACTTTGTACGAATCCTTACAACTAGTATTTAACATGAAGATAGCACAATTTTTTGCTATAGATTAAATATTGAATCTTATTAATTTCTTCAAATTAAAATGAATTTTATTCAATTAATTTACAATCAAAATAAAAATTGTAAATGCTTTTTGCAGCTTTCGTGTAATTATATATAAGAATAATAATTATATATAAGAATGAACTTCCAGCGTTTATCAAATATAGTATAACTCTGAAAATTCAGCAATGATTCATAAAGATAAGAAGTAACGCATTCGCTTATTTTCATGTTGATAGATATATGCATTTAGAAACTATTGGTTATATTTCAAAATTAGGGTAATTTACTGTCTGCTGTAAATTTATTAAATCATAAATTAATTAAAGCATTATCAGACTTTTTTAAACATCTATACACCACAAAATTTTTCGTTATTGCTATTTTGCCGATAACTACGTCAACAATCTATTAAATGAAATCATCATTAATATCATATTTAAACATGTGCACTAGACCCTGGTATTAATAAAATTTGTGTTCACATTACATTATTCGAGAATAAAAACGTACCAAATACAAGTTTCTCAATAAATTTCAGAAGATTTAAGAAAAATATATTTAACCGCTTTTAATCACTTTGTGAAGAAGCTTTTGATTTTTATTTTACACAATAATAACCATTACATTCATTAAGACAATTAATGCTATATATTTAATTTCTTATATAATTGAACATCAAAGACTCATCAAAAATACAGCATTTTAAAAATATGAATTTTCATTCCAAATTATTGTAATTTAAATAAATTTGTTAAATTTCAAATAAGCTAAAGCATCATCAGAATCTTGCTTACGATCCGTAAACTACAATACTATTCAGTAATGCAATTTAATGGATATCTGTGCCAATAGTCTATTAAATGAAAACATCCTTAATATAATATTCACATGATAACTCGTGCATTACACTCTGGCATTAAACAGACATGTATTCACATGTATTCGAAAAAAAAATGTCAAATGCAAGTTTTGTGATATTTTTCGAAAAATGTAAGTAAAATATATTAAAATTCTTTAAATTGTTTATGTGAAGTCTAAAAAAAAATGACATGATAAAATCCATACATTCCTTATAAATTATTAATACAATGTATTTAATTTTCTATAAGAATAAACTATCAAGCTTCATAAAAAAATATTGTAACATTGAAATCTCAGCAACAATTCTATAAAATACACAGAAAAATATTCGATAATTTTCATGTTGATAAATATCCGCAGTTAGAAGTTATCAGATATGTTTGAAAATTATGGTAATTTACCGTCCGCTATAAATTTGTTAAATGGAGAATTAGTTAAAGCATTACCAGAGTTTTGTTTAACATCCATAAACTACAAGACTGTTCGTTAATATTATTTAATCAATATATATGCCAATAGACTATTGAATGAAAACATCATTAAATCATATTCACATAATAACTCGTGCATTACACTTGCATTAATAAAATTTGCATATGTGCACACATTGCATTAAAATATAGAATTGTTGATAATTTGTAATACCTTCAAATAATGTGAGGAAGTTAATATCAGCTTTTCTGCGTGAGTAAATATTATATTATATTATATTATATAAATGAATATAAAATATTTCTTACCTAACAATTATGAAATATATATTTCAATGCTTTAGTAGAGAAAACACATTTTTAAGCTTTTATTTAATGTAATTTACAGAAAAGTTAATAAAAAGTACTAATATTTACAAGAAAGGTTTAGTATATGTGATATAACATACCATTTTTTCAAAAGCTCTTCCGATTTTTTTTCCTTAAAAAAAATTATTTTTAAAATATTATAATGTGTTTTAACTCTTTTTTTAAATTTAATTTGCAGCATTATTGAATGATAATTTTCAAATTTGTAATTTTTATTGCGATATAAAAACAGAATTATTCTCACTAAAATTTATGCATAAAAAAATAGTTTAAACTTAAAAGTTTTCAAGCGCAATATTTTTTATTTCATTAACTTATAATAAGACATGTAGGAATGATGAAATTAATACTGATTACATTAAACATGGAAATGCAAAATTAAACTTGCTATTTATTAGGTGAAAATAAAATATCTCCTTCTTTTTGAATTCAATATTTTTTTTATTTTACTGTATAATGTATGAATTCTGAGGCTTATAAAGATTACATTATACTTAAAAATACAGGATATAATGTGTCATTTGTTAAGTGAAAATAAAATATCTCATTCTCTAAAAATTCAATAATTTTTTCACTAACTAATAATAAAACATATGTGAATAATGAACCTTTTACAACTTAAAAATGTTGGATTAATATTCCATTTATTAAGTGAAAACAAAATGTCCCTTTTTTTAAAATAATTATCACGCCGTCTGTTGTTTTGGCAATACTGTTTATTGAACTGAATTTTAAACATTGTGTTTATCGTTTTGTTCTTAAATAAAAATTCGTGCTAGTATCCGGGAATACCAGACTAATATTCAGCGCAAAAGGCTAAATTTCATATTATACATACATTTCAATAGATTGAGAAATAGATTGCTCAACCAAACCAACACAAATTAAATAAACGCTGTCCGTTTATTTATTTACATATTTCATTTTTATCTTTAGTTATATTTACGGACTTAACATTAAGGAGCACCGGGACTTATAAAAATAAATTATTCTTTGGGATTCTGCGCCAAATAAATTCTTAGGTGGAATGTAAAGCCATTAGTTTGTTACTACGCAACAAATCAGTTTTGCACTTTAACACTGAGAAGTAATCTAGTATTCTCTAGAGAGTAATTTAATGGCATTCTTTTAACATTATTTGCTGCGCTCACCATCTAAAATATATCACTGTTCTTTTGTTTTCATCTGTCACTAAACTAAAAAAAAGGTAAAAAATAAAATTCCGAAAGGTCTTTTCATTCGAACTAGGGGCCTCACGGGACACTTGTAAAAGATTACATGCTTATCTGACAAGCCGAATGCTTCAGAGTAGCTGTATGTTATCAAATACCTAAAGTCAGTCACGCACTAGTCTTTGTATACCTATGTATTGTAGTATTTTTGGGAAAGCCTCTAACGTGTGGGAGTCGGTTTCTTGTAAGTTTACAAGAGGTCAGAAGTTACTTGCGTAAGGTGTTGACATCTTGTATCAACTTACAGGTCTTCTACCCGGACAATGTTATCGTCTTCGCAATATTTTATACTGAAGTTTTGAGTTGCGGGAAAGGTGAGTTATGATCTTGAAGAAACATTTAGCAATGGAAAATTATCGCCAGAACAAGTGTGTGTGCCCTGTGTTGTTCATTTCGTCTGTACAAAAAGATACATTTGCAGATCTCAATCAGCAACAGAAAAGGAAATCAGCTTTGCTAAATCCGAATGAAACATTCTGTGACTGCCATCTTTAACGCAGGAACGAATTATTATTCCAAAGTAAAACTGATTCTAATCATATCATTTGAATGTAAATAATCAAATATTTAAACAAATGATACAAAAAAAATAAATAAAATAAAATAATAATGAACAAAAATAAAGAATGAATTAAGATTTTTTTTTTTTTTTTTTTTTTTTTTTTACAAATAAGAATATAACAAACACAAATAACGCATGGGTGTCCCATTCTTGTAAGTTTACAAGAGTTCAGACGTTACTTGCATAAGGTGCTGAAATCTTGTATCACGCTGTAGGTCCTCTACCGGGACAAAATTATCGACCTTGCAATATTTTATATGAAGTTTTAAGTTTCGGGAAAGGTGAGTTATGATCTTGAAGAAATATTTAACAGTGGAAAATTATCGTCAGATCAAACGTCCTTGTCTTGCTCAGTTGCACGAACAGATACATTAAAGTTTGTTAAGGTCCGTTATCACTCAAATCTCAAATACCAAGAGGAAAGGAAATTCACTTTGCTAAATCAGAATAAAAATTTCTTTGAATTACTACTTTAACGCTGAAACGAATGATTACTGTAAAGTAAAACTGATTTCAATTATATCATTTAAATATAAATAACGTACACTGGTGGGAGGAAAAATGAAAATTTTGCCTCTCTGCGAATCAAATATGTGAACTATAAAGATCTGACATTCCTAAATCTATTAAACATGGTATCTAAATTGTTCCAACACGTACCATTTTTCCGAGAAACATTTTTTAATAATAACAAATAATGGAGGATTATTATATTAATGTAGAAATCTAGATAAAAATGAAAACATGTATAAGGTATTTTAACTGTCTTGGATAAGAAATCAATAAAATACAATGAAAATATATTTTGATGATATTTGTCTCCTGCATTGTTATTTTGGTGTCTACCCCATCTATTTCGTGTCCAGCAGTATCCACCAATATATTACCAGTTATATTATTACATGTTGATATATATATATATATATATATATATATATATATAAATCAACATTTGAACGGAGGGTGGTTTTGGGGTCTGGGGGTCATGATCGGTGAAAATATATTGAAATTTTCCAAAATTGCTTTCCTCCGAACGGCTGCAATAGGTAGCTTTATACTTTTTTGTATTGAAAGCTACCTAATATGTACGTGATACATTTTAATGTGTGACGTGTAATTTCATTGTAATGACGGGTAATTTTATTGCCATATTTTAAATTAGTAAGCGGAAATCTATAAGGATCAACCAATATTTTTACAGGGAGGATTTTAGTGCTGACCACTGTAATCTAATCTTTGAACAAATAATACAAAATATAACTAAAAAATATATAAACGGATGTCTTGTTTAATGAAGAGCATGATTTAATCATACAGTTTTACAAATAAAAATATAACAAACACAAATAACGCGTGGGTGTCGGATTGTTGTACGCTTTCAGAAGTTACTTGTGTAACGTATTGAAATATTGTATCACCACAGTCCTCTATACTCGGACAATATTATCGACTTCGCAATATTTTACTGTGAAATGTTAAGTTACCTGAAATGTCAGTTATGATCTTGAAGTAAAATTGAGCGTTTGAATGTTATCCGTTTATCTATGTGTTGTTTATTTCGTCTGCATAAAATAATATATTAAAATTTAAGTTTTTGAAGCTAGTTATCAGTTCTAAAATTTATCAACTTATCTCAAATTCCAACAGAAAAGATAGTGATATTTGCAAAATCAGAATCAAGATTTCTTTGAATTCCCTCATTAACAGAGAAATATGTTATCTAAAACAGACTTAATTACAAATATGTCATTCTGATATAAATAAATTACCGAACTTTTGAACAAATAATTTAAAAACAGGATGTTCGGTACAATAAACCGGTATATAATGAATTAATCGGATTTCTTTTATAGATTAGAATATAATAAAAACAAATCTATTAAATTTATGAATTAATAATAGTAAAATGTAGTATTTTAATAGTATTATGTTCAATACTTTAAAAATGAGAAAGGAAAAAATAAATCAATGACATAAAAATAATTTTCAGTGGTCCAGGATAGTTTTACACAAAAATCTTCAAAACTGTCTATTTCAGTTTATTGCATTTTAAATTATCTGGTTATTTTCTAAAAATACCTTATTTTACCTCTGTGATAATTAGAATAAAATTTCTATTTTAGTTTTATTGCGAATCCTAGTTTTGAAAATTTAAAAGGCAAAAATGCATTATTCTTATAACTTGGTTTCACAGTATTCAATGTACTTCTCCCTAAAATTACCGCTCATATACTCATGCGTTTTTCATAAAACATTTTTTATATAAGTTAGTATTTAGTAAAACGAGATTTTATTATTATTTGTAAGTTTAATAAATTTGTAGGGCAGGTAAGGACAGGGGTGGGGGTGGGGACTTACAATGGCAGTCCACTTTTAGTGTAATTTGAGATGGCAGTCCCACCTGTTAGCTAGCTTGAGAGGTGTACTATCGTTTAGAAATTTTGGCAAAATAGAAGGTAGTCCTTTGAAAAATACATTTGAAGATAGTTATAAAGGGGGAAGAACCAATATAGTTATCCTCTGGAGAAAAAACAACAGCAACAACAACAACAAAAAAAATAGTTGAAGATAGGTATAAAAGGCGGGGGGGGGGTGGGGGGACCATAATATCCTTTAAAAAAAAGACAGTTGAAAATAGGTATAAAGGGGGGAGAACCATGATATATTTAAAAAATAAGCAGTTGAAAATTGGTATAAATTGGGAAGAACGATGAAAGTCGACGCTAGTAAAAAAACAACGATTTATTACTATCTTCAAATTATGTGTGACTTTCATCGCTTTCCTCTCTGATGCTTCAGTTGCATTTTCATTATATTTCATACAAAATATTCATAAATTTTTTTATAATCAGATTTTCTTAAAAAATATCATTTGAGCACAAAATTATACAAATATTTGATTCACAAAATCAAAAAAAAAAAAGAAAAAAAAAGAAGAAGGTCAAGTTTATATTTTAAAAAAGATTCTTAAAAAAAAAAAAAAAAAAAAAAAAAAATTCTACATCGAAAGTGGCCAATTTAACACTATCAGAATAGGATATTTCGACACCCTTTAAGATATTCACATACCGGAGTTTAATTTATGATAGTTGAATTCAGTCTTCCATCATTATTTGACAGTTCGTGACCATCTGAACTAAAATATGCTTTATTATACGCGTCTGTACTGAGCCGATTAACTATTTAGCGGCGATGAAATTATTATTCACCGAAAAAATAAAGGAAAACAATGGGCAGATAATGATTAAATTTCCATTTTTATTTCGATTACAATTTTTTTTTTTTTTTTTTGACTAGTTATGTTTCAGACGTGACATGCAACCGTACGTTATCGAATGAAAAGAAATAAATTAAAAAGAAATTCGTAATATTTCTTTACACTTTTGGGAGTAAAAAAAAATATATATAAGTAATCTTTCTCTACGAATAAATCATTATTCATACTTTTTAAAGCAATAATAGTAATCTATCTTAATATTACAGCTATGCATAAGAACATGCTAAATATACATTTTTTAATTTGATGCATTTACATAAAAAAATAAAAATAAACGAAAAAAATCACACCATTTAAGAATATGTATGGAGCAAAAAAGTTGAAAAGTGACGATAAAAGAGAGCAAAATTTTGATAAGGCATTAAAAAATATTTAGGATTATTTAGGATCTTCTAGGATATGGATAAAGTTTTCAGCGGTGGTCTTTTAAAGGATTCTGTCGCTTATTCATGTTGCCGCTTCAAAAACTTGCTGTAAAAAAAAGTTATTTCCTTATGTGTATGGATTTTTTTTTTTTTTTTTCGATGACAGTGATTTCGTGCATGTGTCAAAAATTAGCGAATATGGATTTGAGAATATCCTTGAAAGATAGTAAATTTTAGTTAAAATTTATTGTTTCATTAGTTAAATAATAATGATTTAATAAATTAACTTACATAATTAAATTAAACTAAACAAATAAATTAATATAAAAATAACAAAGTATTATAACAAATAAATTATTATAAAAAGGATAAATTAATTTAGTAATTTAAATTAATGTAATGTTGGTTAAATACACTGTTAAAAATTTGCAGGAAACTGTCCTACAAATTTTGACCGTTTTTATAGTAAATGGTTACATAACCGTAATTTAACTGTATTCTGACCATAATATGGGGAATAATATGGTCCGAATAGAGGTAAATTATGATCAAGTAACCGTTTTCTATAAAAACGGTCAAATGACTGGACAGTTTGCTGCAAATTTTTAACAGGATTCACGCTATCGCTTCAGAAAGCCACACTGTAAAAATAAAAAATAAAGTAATAAAAATAATAATAAAAAAGTTAAATAAAACGTATTCTGTCTACGCAATTTTCGTATGTTTACAGATTTTTTTTTTTTTTTCGATGAAAATGATTGTGTCGTGCGTGCGTCGAAATGTAGTGAATATGGATTTGGGAATGAATATCCTTGAGAGATAGCAATTATAAAAGTTTAGTAATATAAGTAATTAGTTAAATAATAATTAAATTAATAAATTGGAATAATAAATTATATAAATATAAACATTAAATTATCTTATTATAATAAATTAATTAAATATAAAAATTAAATTATCTTAATATAATAAATTAATTAAATATAAAATTAAATTATAAAGTAAATTAAATTATCATAATTAATATAATAAATCAATCAATTATAAAAATTTAATTATATAGTAAAGTAAATTAACATAATTAATACAATAAATTAGTTAAATAATCTTATTCACATTTCCGCCATTTTCACTGAAGCAGTAAGATTTATTTTTACGTTTGCACCTTAAAAATCTTTTACTTATTTTTACGAAATTTTGTTTTTACAGTGTAAAAATAGAAATCAATAATGTAGCCTTAGTGAAAATGAACAAAGCGTATGTTCTCGAATTACGACCCATCCAACGTTTTCTAACACAGCATTCTTAATTGGAGAAGTTAAATTTTGGCAATCGTGTAGTACGGTTTTATTTCTCTAACAGTTGAAATAAATTTCCTTTAAATTAAATATTACTGAAGAAAGCATGAAAATGAAAATTGCATTAATATAAATATTGTAATGAACGAGATGATAACGTGAAAGACAATCAAAAAGATTTTACGTGTAATATCTTTGCTAGAATTTACCTTGAAAGGGTTTGTCTGATTGCCTAATGCCAATAAAGCAAAAACTAGTTAAACGTGTTAATATTTTCTCCACGAGAAAAATCAAAATTCACGAAATTAGATTTATACATGATATATATATATATATATAATTATAATATCTATGAATTTCAAAAAACATATCAAGTTCTAATCTACATAAATCTCCAAAAGATAATTAATGATATTGTGTATACAGAATACCACATAGCTAATAATTAACATGTGCAAACATAATATTACCATAGCTGATGCTTCAATGGTAATTGGCCAAATTTTACTCATACCAAAAGAATATTGAAAAAAGAAATATAGAGAATGGGAAAAAAAATATATATAAATTGGAGTTGCAATTAAGTAAATACAAATGGATTAATAAATTAAATATGAACCATATACAATGGAAAATTGGACCACATGAGAATTAAATATGAATTGGATATGGAAAAACACATGCACATGTACTCATCAGCCTGGATGCACCCACATGTGTTTTAAATAATAATTCAGTGTTTCATAATTCTACTGGCATAATGCTAAGATCAGTAGAATCATCCAGGTACACTGAATTATTACCAGACAACAATTGGAAATATTAAAATTTGTAAATATTTAAATAGGAAATAAAAAACCATTAAGAAAATACAATATATTTCACTCACATCGATTATCCAAAAAACTGTAATTAACACCTCACTAAATTACCACGAGATAACAGTTTTGAAATAATAAAATTGGAAATATGAACGCGTAAAGTGTAGATTAAATATTTACTCACAATAATTATACAGAATCCTTAAAATGTCACAACTTCTGCATAATATTCACATCCACATGGCAATGCATCATACATGTTTACTAAGTCGAGTTGAGAGAAATGATTTGTAAGACAAGTTGAGAGCACACTTTTTTTAAAACTCAACCCCATCGATGACACCCAATCACAAAATGATTCAAAAACACTCAAAATAATTCTGGTTTTAATACACTTATAACAAATTTATATCCGTGAATATATATTACTCCATCCAATTTTAATTCCTGAAAGTAAAATTAATATACAATCAATAGCTCCCTCTATAGTTAAATTAAATATAATATTAACAATATTATCTACAACTACCTGAAAGGTAAAGTGTCGCCATCTATTGGTATTATAATAATTCATAATTAATATTTAGTTAAATATCCACTTTATTAGTTACATACTCACTTCATTAGATTTATTTATATAAATAAACTTTAAAAAACAATACTAACTTGTAGTTTTACTTTAAATTCAAATAAAATATATTACTACTATATGAATAAATCTACACAGAATTAATTCAACTTGCACAGCATTTCAGATATTCTTAACAAGAATATATTATGTAAAAGAGTTATTATTTTAATTCAAATTGTTTTTGCTGCCAGCTGTGTTAATCCACTGATATTATAGACATTTATTAAATAATTAATGTTTTATTTTTACCACTACTTAAATATATATTAGACTTGTTATTAAATAATTAATGTTTAATTTATACTACATTGTAAATATATTTTATATTTATAGATTAATTTAAATATCTAATTAAATAATTCATAAACAATTCAAAATATCTCAAAATTTATAATATTGATAATTAATAGTATTACTACTGTTTTTCAATCAAATTAATGCAATGCAGTAATTAAAATACTTGTTAATTTTAATTATTCATAGACAAAGATAAAAACTATATATATTTATATTTATATATATTGCAAATAGATATGTATATGAGTTATAATCACCATGTTATCATTGTATAATTTAATTTGTTATTGTATAAGTTAATTTATAAATGTATGAAAACTGCACATCAATAATACCCTAAACAGAGGTGATCGGCAACGCACAATCACAACTATACAAAGTATAAATAATGTTCAATCAAATATTAAATTTCCTAATATGTTATAATTGTAATTATGTATGTTATATTTGTAATTTTCTATATAAAGTGTATATAATGTTCAAACAAATATTAAATATTAAATTTCCTAATATGTTATAATTGTAATAATGTATGTTATAATTATTATTTTCTATATCTTTTGTTATATGTTATCGCACACTAAAACAATAATTTATTACATACCATGTTTATATTTAAATTATATAATAAATGTTATTTAAAAGAGTTGATGATTGAATTTATCATAAAAATTGGATATCCATATATTTTTGCTTGATCTCGAATATATCTAATATTTTTGTTTTTATTTATATCTGAGCATAAGTATTTTATACGATGTAGATAATTGATAATTATATTTTTATAAACAGATTTATGTAAACATGAAGCAAAATTGGTAAAAATATTTACTTTAAATGGGAAATCAAATCTCTTATCATAAATATCAAAAATTAATTTATAATTATTAGTAATATTAATTTTTAAGTCAAGAAAGTTTATATTATTATTAATTAAATCATTTTCGCTTAATTTAAGCTGAGTAGGATAAAAATTGAGTGGTGATGTGCAATTTTTTTCATTGAAATAAAATATGATAATGTCATCAATATAGCGATAAAATACATAATCATTGTTCGGACTTATATTTCTTTCATAATAATATAAGTAAAGGTCAGAGAGAATACTAGATGCTGTTCCGCCCTGCGGAATTCCCTGGCATTGTTTATAGATAATATTGTCATATATAATGTAATTATTATGCAATGTAAAATTTAGTAAAGTTTTAAAAAAATTTACTGAAATATGTTCTTTTAATTTTAATTGAGATTTAAATTCTTTAAATAATATACACATTGTTTTATGTAAGTCTTTTATATCAATGTTATTAAATAAATCATTAAAATCCAATGTTTTTATGAATTTTACCGGATTGATATTATGTATTTTATTAATGAGTTGAAAACTATTTTTTAGGCAATGTTGGTTATTATGTTTTAACGTTATATCATATATCTGCTTTAAAATATTAAGTAGTAAATTGCTTGCATTTTTATTATATGTGTTACAACCGATGGTAACAGTGCGAAATTTAATAGGATTTTTATGAAATTTTGGAATTATAACAAGATAAGGATAATTAAAATTATTACATTTGATTTTTAGTAATTTGTGATAATTTAATAATTTTCTGTTATTTATTTCAATATTTAATTTAGTTTTATTAAAAATATTACTTGTGTTGATTGCATTGTGAATTAACACTTTATAGTATTCTTTACAAATGATAGCATAATTATTAGGAGATTTATCTACATAAGTAATTATAAATTTGTTTTGTAATTCTGATATATGTTTATTTATGTTTTTAAAAGCTGCATGTGTAATATGATGATAATTTTTTATAATTTCATTTTTTAATTTATCAATTACAGAAAATCTCCATTCACTGAAATATTCGAATATATATATATATATATATATATATATATATATATATATATATATACCTTTAAGTAAAATTTAACCATTGAAACATAAGAAACTGACGATATACATTGAAATCACGATACCAAAGAGCCGTGTCAAATTACAAATTAAAAATGTAGTCCTAATAAATGTAACATTATTAATTCAAATGAAGAAAAAAAAAGAATGAAATAAAAACCACACGAGTATAAACACAAATGAAAGCTTATAATGTAATTCACTTTTTCAAGGGCAAGGAAATCACATTTATAAGCAAAGAACGATTGTTTTCTGTATATGACACCAGCTTTTGCCAAACATCATGTCAGATCTTGCCCGAACAATCGTTGAAACAATATTGAATAACAAGACCTTTTAAAATGGAATATTATAAATCATACATACAATTTGAATAAGAGTGGGTAAAAGAAGAAAAAAAAGTCATATAATACTTACATTAATTATATACCCAAATTCATTAGTATAATTTTAGCACATGTACAGAAGTATATCCAACGGAAGAGGTTAATTTCACAGCTAAATAGAAAATCTTTCAGATCATAAATTGTAACCAACAGTTGCAGTTATTTTTATTTAACTACATAGATTACAACATTTGAAAAATGGAGAAAAAATAAATAATAATATATATAAATAAAAACTATTAATTAATTTACTTTAATTTTAATTTAATAAATTAAAATATATTATATTACTCGATAATTTGAAATTATATCATAAAGATTATTACTACTATACTAAATTGCCAACAGTTAAAATATTTTAATAATCTATACTGCTGCCATCTATTGTAAAAGTATTAGACTATTTTAGTATAATAGTTAATTTAACATATAATTTACTTTTACTGCTGACATCTAGTGTATAGATATTGTACTAAATCTTGAATATTGTAAGTAAAATTACTAATATGTAGTTTAAATATATTAATTTTACTAGTTAATATTAATGAAAAAATATATAAAAAACAGCAGTGTGAATATAACATATTGTGAATAAAATAAATAAAATAAAATATAAAACAAACAATTGGAAAATGGAAAATCTCGCTAAAATCAGTAGGAATGTTACGTTTAAAAATAGACAACACTACTATGCCATCGTCAGCATTAATATATATATTATAATAATAAATGAGATGATAACATTAAAGGCAATTAAAAAAAATCAAGGAATGTACATTGAAAGTAAAATTTGTATCTTTACTTACAATATACATTTCTTTACCTTTGCTTGATTATTTAATGGTAATAATAAAGCTATTAGTTAAAAGTATGAATTTTTGCACAACGAGCAAATGTAAAATTCTCATAATTGCATTTATAAATGATAAAAATGACAACAGAGATACCAGATGATGAATGAAAAAAAATAGAGTATATAAAATATATATACGAAAAACGGAAAATCTCGCTAAAATCACTTAGAAAGTAACATCAGAAAATGGATATCACGACTTAACCATTTCCGGCGCGGAGTAAGTCTGTTTTTAAACTGATGAAATTATCGACTGACACCAGAATTTACAAAAGAATTTATTAGAAAATACAAAACTTCCTTATTTTCCCGTAGTTTATAAAAGGAAAAAATTAATTAAATATTCTTGGTGTCGTTTGTCAGTTTTGGAATTAAAATTAGGTGTCCTTTTTTGGGGACACCGCCCGCTAAAGGGTTAAACTAACGTCTGCGTTAATATATATTTTGTAATAAATGTTATGATAACATTATAGATAATGAAAAGTTTTATGTGCAATAAACCTTCCATGAAATTATTTTCTTCTGATTATATAATAGCCATAATAGAGCGACTTTAAATCATTAATATTTTCTCCAAGAGCAAATTTCACATTCACGCAATTGCATTTATTTTTGATAAAATGACAGTAGAGATAATAGATGGTGAATAAAATAAATAAAAAGAGAATATAAAATAAATAAATGAAAAATGGAAAATTTTTCTAAATCACTGGGAATGTTGTGTCTGAAAATGGACAGGACTACCTAAGCCATCGTCAGTTCAGTGAAAAACCACTTGCTGACACATTTTGAGTTATATATTATAAAAAAAGGATATTTTTTGTCAAAGGTTTGATCCTCTGCATTAGGCTGGAGGGATATTCTAGGAGATAGACAAAAAGCTTCCCCCTTTTGATAGAGTAAGTACTGCTTCATTTTTCAGCTTGAATGAAAAGCTATTACTTTTGTATTTATCTTCGGTGAAAAATGAAAGTTAAAGTTTGTCTTATTCGAAAGCCTACTTCTAAACATTATTTGAATTATTCTAAAATTTGAAGGGTATTTTGTTCCGTGAAGATTTATTAAATTCGGCAAAATATGAAATGATAAAACTTTTAATATCAACTAGATTTATTTTAAGGTATTTTATTGAGCAAAACTTCTATATTATACGTATAATAGACTATTTTTACTTGTGCAGTTTCATTCATAGATTCATATACAGGGTGTTTCACGAAAGACCCCAAACTTTGAATATAAATAACTCGGAAACTGTGATAAGAAGAATAAAACCAGTGCTTTGTTTATTAAAAAAATCGTAAGAATCTGATACAGAAACATCCAAATTTAGTTAAAAATAGTGCCGATAGATGGCGCTGCAGACAGCATTACGGATAGCCATAAATAGAGTTCAGACGCTAAGAACGCTTAGTCGTCGAAGATTTCACCGTTGAAACGTGATCGCTATTAGCATATACAGAAATAAATGCCTGAATGACATTGTGTACCACAACAATTCTTTAACACTCGACGAGCTGGAGGAGGCTATTTGTCAAGCTTGTGTGTTGATATCCGGTAACATACTACAGAGAGACACTGACAATTTCATTCTTCGTTTGCGACATGTGTGTTATGTGAAAGATGCACATTTTAAATCGCTTTTGATGTGATATAGCCTACTTATGGTTATACCACCTGCAGCGCCATTTATCGGCGCAAATTTTTACTAAAATTTTGAGGTCTCTGTGTCAGATTTTTAGGGTTTTTTTATAAACACACCACTGGTTTCATGCTTCTATCTATCAACGTTTCGAAGTTATTTATTTCAAAGTTAGTTGTCCTTTTTGAAACACCCTTTAAGTGTGTTTGGAATTTTTCTTTGCTTTACTTTCCAGATTTTGCACCTAGTTTTAGTTAACAAAAAGAGTTAATAACTATCTTAATTATTATTAAGTTGATTTCTTTAGAAATCAGCGTATTGCAACTCGTCAATATTTTGAAAAATCTTAAATGTGTTAACAATATAATGACATATGATTTCAAAGATCTATTTAATAATATAGATTTACTAGATCTACATAATATTATAAATGCATTATTTTATAAGTATCAACATTCACTTAATTTGCCAATTCATATAGATACAGCTTATTTTAAAACTTTAACAAATTTCATTATATATAATAATTATATAATGCATGATAACACGTTATATTTACAGAAAGTCGGTATACCACAAGGGGGATGTACATCTAGTATACTTTCAGACTTATACTTGTATCATTATGAACGTACATTTATTAATAGTAATATACATTTATGTCGTTATATTGATGACATTATTTTAATTGCCACTGATCACACTAATATTTCTATATTTCCAGTTGATTATCCTACTAATTTAGAATTAACGGAAAACCTCCTTTCTAACAATACTATTAACTTTTTAGATCTTAAAATTACACTAAAAGAAAACAAAACAATAATAGATCTATTTGATAAACGTAAAGAATTTAAATTTAAAGTTAATTCATTTACTAATTTTAAATCATGTCTTCATAATTCTGTATATCGTAATATACTCTTTAATCATATTTATAGAATAAAAAGTTTATGTTCCTCTCAACTTATTAACAAAAATATTAAAAAACTTATCTATGAAGCATTACAACATGGTTTTCCAAAAAAATTCATATATTCCTTAATATATAGTTAGTTCCTATTTGATCTTTACAACCAAATTAACACATGCGTTTCAAAAATGTATAAAAAAATCATATAATATTATAAATATTTACAAAATATATATATATATATAATAGGACGGTTGGGTGGGTAGACGTTGGATTGAGGAGGTGTGTGGCGGCGTTGTATGGAAAAATACGCATGGTTAATTTATATTTTAAAAAAAATGGGGGCATTTTGATTTACACAATTGTTTGATCATACACATTTTATAATGGACTGCAATGTGTTATTTTTATATGTATATTAATTTAATTAGATTTACTTATTCATTATTTAATTATTTTAAATGAATTTATATTCATTAATATTAAGAATGTATTTGATCTAATGATTTGGATTAATACCTTTGGTGGACAATATCATATTTACTTCTAAGATAATGTTTACTTTTATACAGTGTTAATATAGTATGTTTTAATTTTATTAAGTGTTTTTATTTAATTTAACTTTGTTTGAAGCGACATTATTTGTGACTAATTCATTTCAATATTTAATCAATATTAATTTTAAATTCTTTGATTCTTAATTCAAATCTTTAGTATTTTAATTTAATTTATTTTAATTGATGTTGCATTTTTAGTACAGTTATTTAATCGTTGTTGTCATTTAATGGTACATTTTTAATGTTGCATTAATTATTAATTTTTCCATATTACTACTTATTTATAACATAGTATTATTAATTTATACATCCATTACTTAGATATTATTCAACATTCTATTTATTAATTAATTTCATTTATTTATTATTTAACTAATGGCTATCATTAAGATAGTAATTTGGTTTAATTATTAAACACTAATTTCCACCCATTCCTTTATATTTACTTTTACCACTAGAGGGCAGCACTATTTTAAGTTGTTTTTTATTATTAATTTTTCCATCTTAATACTTATTTATAACATAGTATTATTCATTAATACATCCTTTAATGTAATTTGATTTTCTATTTATTAATTAATTTCATTTATTTATTATTTAACTAATTGGTATCAATTAAGATAGTAATTTGGTTGAATTATGAAACATTTATTTCCATCCAATTCCTTCGATTCAGATTATATTCACTTTTACTAATAGATGGCAGCACTAATGTTCCTGTTTATTTTATAATCCATTATATTTTAACATTATTTCTTGCATCACTGCAAAGCAATTTATATTTCTAAGCAATTTATATTTCTAAAATTGGCAACATGTTATGATTTTTTATGCAATTCATTCCCCAGTCATGTTGGAGTTTTCATGATGGTTCATGAACTGCAAGGTATCTTATTTATATCTCTTTTCATCTTTATGGATTTTATACTTAATGTCTCTATTAAATGTTCTCTCTGTAATTTATAAGTATGGCTTCTTTCCTTTTTAATATTGTATTTTATTTTTTATTTTATCACTGATTTGAATCATTGTATTTGAGATGTAGTCCCAATATCATATTTTTTAGCAATATATGGCTAATATGATGATGAAACATCTCATTTCATTTTATTTGTGGTATTTAGGCAATTGGGACTTGATAATTCTGTCTAAATCCACAACTTTCATTTCATTTAATTCCATTTATTCAATTTTTATTTAATTTCTTATTCTTTCAATGTTTTTGATTCCATATTAAGTGTGTTGGGGAATCTTTCATTGTCAACTAATTATTTCATACTTAATTATTTCATTGTTTAAGTTGGTGTTATGATAATGTTTCATTTATGGTTATATATATATATATATATATATATATATGTATATAATTCATATTAAATGTATTCATATTCATTAATATTTAATAAGGTTAACGATTAACTTGTATTTAAATTTTAGCCCACTGAGGACAATATCATATACATTTCTAATACAAAGTATACTATCTTAAATGAGAATAACATGCATGTATTAATTATTAATTTTATTATTTATTCTACCTTCTCCCCTTAAATTATGTGTATTTAATTTTTAAGAAAGTCTGTAGACACAATAAATGTAACTAAGTAATTTCAAAATTTAATTATTATTAATATTAAATTCTTAGCATCTTAATTCTAATCATTTTTATTTTTTATTTATATTTAATTATAAATTAATTTAAGTGATGATACAATGTTGTCACAATAATTTAAATGGTGATATATTATAGCTAGGTACAAATATTTATGTGAAACATTAATCAATAATAATCAATTTCACCATTTTACATATAATTTTTATTTACATATCATTTTTATTTAATACATCAATTACTCATTTTTTTCTAATACAATTGTATATATTTATTAACATAATTTTATTTATTATTTAACTATCATTTATCTGTCTTTTGACAGTATTTGCTTTAAAACTTAATCCATTAATCGTTATAAATAGTTTTTATTATATAATCGCATTTGTTCACTAACAATTCAATAGTTGGCAGCACCTCACTGATTCATTTGAATACATGGTGGAGTTCAATTTAAAATTTTCTATAGCGGGATAGGTCTGGTTCAATATATTGGGGAGTGTGCTTGGCTATGCTGTACATTTTTGATACTTGGTCCATGGTTCATCATCATTTAAAAAGCTTTTTTTGGCAACATGTACTGGTGATCTCCAATGCTTGTATTACGTGCTGCCTGCCTCATGCTTAGTTCATGCTTTCAATTTGGTAATTTGTTGTTGTTTTTTCCTCTATGCTTTTTAATCTTGTTTTATTTTGAAATTAATTGTTGTTTAATAGTTTATTTCTCTATTTTATGGGTGTGGTTGTCCCAAATTCATATTCTTTAGCTATTTTATGGCTAATATGAAGATGAAACCACACATTTTATTTGTGGAACTTTAGGCATTTGGGACCTGACGATTCTGTCTAAGTTCTACAAATTTCTATTATTAAATTTCTGTTATTCAATTAATCTAAGTTAAGTCTAAGTTAATCTAAGTTAAGTGTGTTGGGGGAACTGTATTGTTGTCAATTAGTTATTATAATTTTATTCATAATTTCACAGTTTTTGTTGGTGGTCGGTAATGTTTATTTAATTGTTATATATATATATATATATATATATATATATATAACGCAAAAATGTTCGTTACGATAATGCCCGAAATACTGAACTAACATGATCCTTATTGGGATAGTGTAATGATTTTGAAACTATCTTAGAAGAGTTCGTTAATCAAGTATGTAGCTGTTATAAATCCTGTACAGGAACACACACAAAATTCCGGTACGTTATGGTCTATGGAGAAAAATCGTTTTCTGTGCATTCTAACGATGTCACATTATACAATTAGTTCTAGAGAAAAGTAGTTTTTATTTTAAAGATAAAATAACTTTATAAGTTCGTTAATCAAGAAGATTCAGTAATTCGCTCGAAATTCACCGCCTTTTGAAAATAATTTTCATAATAACCGTTATGATCAATGGGGTTGTATCTTTCTGTTCATTTAATACATGTTAAATTTCTTCGATTTCAGTATAACTGTTAGGGAAACTGATTAGTTTTTAGGTGAGATATATTAAAAATTTTCGATGGCATTTATGGAATTAATTATGTTTGAACCTCGTTTAACCGTAGGAAACATATTATGGCCTATGAGGGATTTTTAAATTATGATTTAAACAAATTTTTAACTTTATCTATAAAATTACCTCTGTGACAGGTCCAAGATGTTAAACATTAAAGGGGTAGCGTAGAACTTTTAAATGAACCGCTCCCGTGAATCATGGAAATGAAGTTAATTAAATTCAGCATTTCAAATAAATAAAAATTACAGATTATTTTCTTAATTAACAGGATGGCACAAAAAATAAATATTAAGGGCTCTTTCAGCTCATGATTCTGTTTCATCTAAGTAAGTCTCCAGCATTAATAATAGTTTATACTTTCAAAAAATAAACAGATTCAATGTTTTCCTTTCCAAAGGTAGGAGAGCGAGTCGAAAGACTGTCTGCTCATCTGACCCTTCACAAAATGTAACGGATTACAAAATCTGTCAATCTCCTCCGGAATACGGGAAGTGATTCAAAATAGTCGTTGTTCCAGCATTATTAGAGAATGTCCACGCTCGCTTTAGAGGGCTGTCACGCAACAACCTCAAAGTTATGTTAGAGAAAGGTTTTCTCTGCCCGGTGATTCAACATTCACCTGAATGTAGTTTTTTCCCGGAGTGATGACTCCGTCTTTTAAGGTTGAGAGAAATCTGCAACCTACCCCGAGTACTACTCTCAAATAACTCCAACTAACTCCAATCTCAACTAACTAACTCCAACTAACTCCACTCTCAACTAACTAACTGTCTTTTCTTCTTCTATACTCGATGTTACCTCTCGAACCTCTGGATTCTCTCCAGCCACTAAAAAGTCTTTCAGATGAGGTAATAATAAACGTCCGTTATGATAGGTGGAAAGGGATTTCCCACGTACGTCTTCTAATAACTGAGGTTTATCTCTGTTCCCACGATACCTGGGGTGTGCGACTTGACCAAACAGATTTCACTCCTCTCTTTCCATTCATATCGCTGTCTCCAAACCTTCAAATAGTAAGATTGGTAATGATTGAGCAAAATTTTGAGGTATCTCGGCCGATTACTGGACTTAGTTTCATTTTGGAAGAAAATGCCAAACACATGGGAACTGCCTATATCTGGCTTTAGGCTTCACAAACAGGGTTTTGGATGAGATATAGTGAATTTCTCACACCTCATATTCATTCAATTTAATTTGGGAAGCAAAATTTAAAATTCCTTCAATAATTACCTTTCTTGACAAAATAACGAAATTAGAAAGACTAAGACAAATTTCTTTAACTTGTATTAAATCTGATGTATGCACCTTATAATAATAATAACAATAATAACAAGTTGGAAATTGTACGTCAAACGTTACAAACGAGGTGCGTTCGTACGCACGTTTTAGAATTAAATTCATGATATCCCGTGCGTAGAACGGGTTAAACAGCTAGTTAAGTATATATTTTATGACACTGTTCATACAAATATCTTAACTAGTTATATAAATATTCAGATATATATGTATCAGCTAGTTATATAAATATTCAGATCTTGATGATTTTTAATTCCGTGAAATGAATTATATCGTCTGCAGATTAATTTCTGTAAAAAAATAAGTATCTCGGTCGCTTGACGATTTAACATCCACCGGAAGCTCCTATAACAAAAAAGCACCGATTTAAAAAAAAAAAATCAAATTTCTTAATAAATATTTTTATTAATATCTCCTAAAGTTTTGATTCGATTTTAATAAAATTTGAAATGTCTCGACAAAATTCTGCAAAGATAATATATTTTAAATTGCAAACCATTTGGTTGGGTAGTTTTTGAGTTGTTATATGCGGACAGACAGACAGACGGACGGACAGACAGACGGACAGACAGACAGACAGACGGACGGACAGACGGACGGACCAAGCGACGACTATAGGTGCTACGTATTTATATAATTACGAACGCACCTAAAAAGAACTCAACCTACTCTTCTGATTGAGCCAGAGGAACTTGTGTTTGGATTATTCTAATTATTTTAAAATTCGAAGGAAAGTTATTTCTGCGAATATTTATTAATTTCTGCAATGTATGAACAGATAAACTTTTAAAATAAATTAAAACTATTTTAAAAGATTTTATATAGTATAGCTTTTATATTATACATATAATAAAATATTTCTTCGTGTATAGTGTTACATGATATATTCATAAAAGCGTGGTGCATTTTTATTTTGCCTTTTTCTTCGTAGCCTATGTCATTTAATATAAAGATTAATAATTGTCGTAGCTATTATTTCTCAAATACTTTTTTTTACAATGTCTTTCTAAACACGATTTGAATTATTCTAAAATCCGAAGGATATTTTGTTCCGTAAAGTTTATTAAATTCTGAAAAATATGAAAAGATAAAATTTTAATATCAAGCAGACATATTTTAAATTTGTTTGTTTTTCTCTTCAGTTATTTTAACCTATGTTATTTAATACAAAGAGTAATAATTGTCGTAAAACAATAATATTTGGAGTACGTTTTTTCATTTTTTAAAAATAAATGATTTTCATATTTTATCAACGTAAAAACAATTTCCTATTCCGTTGAAATAATGTCTCAAATTTTATATATGCTTCTATAGGAAAAAAAATCCCTAGAGATTCTTTTTCATTTTATAAGGGGTCTCAGATGAATTTGTCTTTGTCTCTGTGATTTAAAAAAATAATTAGTTATATAGTTACTAAAATATGATGTGTATAGATTTATTTTCACATAAACTTCATATATACTTAAGGCCTTAGAATATCCACAATTGTTTAATCTTCACGTGTTATTTCTTACAAACCATTCGCATGATCCACATACAAACAGTGTTTACTGTTTATTAAAGTGGTAGACTCACATAACAATTAATATAATGTTGAATTCAATCTGTTTCTTTCAGTTAGCTATGGTTATTATTCAGTAGCCTAATAAGCTTGCCGAAATTGGTTTCAGGTAATGTTATTCGTTTATTTATAATAGTTAAATACATGCCATAAAATTTACGTTGGTTAGTTTTTGAATATGGAGCAAGAAAGTGTCGTTACAGTTTTTAACAAAAAAGCACTTTATTACATTAATAACAATATTATTGTGTTATTCTTTCTTTTTCTTTTTTTTTTCCAAAACAGTTTAAGAAAATGAGAACAGCATAAATTTAATAGAACGATTCTTATTCTTGGTAAAACCATAATTTTTTTTAGAAGAAATAAATGCTATTAATGCTATTTTAACTTGAAGTAATTTTTCTTATTATTTTCCCAATCAGGTTGAAAAATAAAAAAATAAAAAAATCAACTTAAATTATATTTTAATTACACTCAATAAAATCGAATTTAAGATATAAAATCTTAAATAATGTCGCGAATACATTTTTAGATGTTACAACTATATTTTACACATCGATAACACCATGTATGTATGAGAGAGAGCTAATGGCACACCAATTTCCGATTTTGTTTGTATAAATGTTACATTTTTTCTGTAATTTATCAGAGAACAACATCCAGTTCACAGCCAATTTAAACTTTAAATTTACATTTTAATAAGCATCTAAATTTATTGAGAATTGAAAAATGTAAACTAAAGGAAGAAATCTTTTTAAGTTGCATTAAGGCAAACAATTAAAATTCACTTTTATAAATCAACAATTCTGCCGGAAGCGTTTCTTGTTAACGAAATAAAAATTTGCATGTGCCATTGTCAGATTTTTAAATGCGTGTAATTGAGTTACATGCAGGAAAGATTCGGAACTTTTAATCTCGCTGAAAATTTATTAAATGCCCTCAAGTCTTCAACTTTCTCTTCTTTCCCTCAATATGAGATTGAAAAAAAAAAAATAAATAAAGTTAAGCTGCTAAACCGGATGACAGCGTGAGGTAGATTTAAATTTGCATGAGTTATTTAATAGAAGAAACTATTTATCTAAACACGACAACTCACCTTGCGAGAGACAAACATCTAGCAAGGTGGCACAACGGCTGCTTCATGTTAGGCAATCAACGTTTCAGAAAGCTGCATTCTAGCCGGCACACCTGGACGCCTGGGGTGTGCCGAGTCACATGTTACCGCCTACTTTCACACTTCACTTGGCACCGTGCACGCCTTTGGTTCGCCTTTGTCTTTTCTTTCACTAAAAGCTAAGGAAGTCACTTCATATTCATAATCTAAAAGTATGATCTTTCATGATAGTGAATGCTGCTTCATTAGCAAACATTGCGAGATAGGCTGAGGCGAAGGCTGGGATCACGTCTTTCTCACGGTCGTAATCAGTTTCTCTTTTAAATGCTAGCTAAACCAAAAATTTTGTTTTATCCTAAAACACATGAAATATCCTTTAGAAGCAACAATAGAAAATTATGGAAATGCATAGAATATTTGTTGGAAATTATGTAAGTGAAATTCAAAGCATAAGATAAGCATACATTAAAAGTTTTAAATAAAAAGAATACTTATGTATATTTATATACCAATGATGTTTACAAGGGAGGGGGTATTCGATATCAGAACTGAAATATTACCTAAAACCAACTGAACTCATGAAATTGTTCCGTACCCGTCTCCTTTCATCCCATTTTGTATTATAATTTTATTGATTCTTTCTTTTTATCATTTTAATGATATCTGTTCTCTTTTATTGTTCTCACTTATATGTTAACTGATATCTGTTCTCTCTTATTATTATGGTAGTTATTATTAATTTCCTTCTTATTAATATTATTTTATTTCTTCTTTATTAATTTCTACCTTTTATTTTTTTATTAGTTGTTTTAGCCATGACTCATTATTTATGTACTTACTTTGCTAAGCCTAGTATGATACACTTTGGTACAAGGTGATTATTTTAAAATTTCTGACAAAAATATATTTATCTTAAATCTTCGTCTATGATGAAAAATTTCGTGTGTAATGAATGTTCATTCCTGCAAAGTAAAACCCATTTTCTTTTAGGATGAAATAAAAATTTAAATTAAATTTCTAAATTTACACATGTTTTACATCGGTTTTATAACTGTCAAGCTCCCTCACTTTCGTTTTAAATGACATAATATAAATGGAAAAATAAATAAATAAAATAAACTATACCTCTCTCTCCTTTTCTCTCTCTACCCCTTTCTCCCTTTTCGTTTCTCTCTGTCTTTTGTTTCTATATTTTTTTTTAGATAATAAATATTGTTAAAATATTCAAGAAAAACAATTAAGATAAGTTGATTAAGAATAAGTTCCAAAAATTAATCTTCTCAGCGGATTATTTGGTTGCAAATATACACATTCAGCGAGGGTGTTTACAAAAGATTTTTAAACATATGTAAGCATAAAGTTTTTATCATTAATAATTCACAAGTTAAATGTGTCAAAACAGAATAAGAACTTATTCATGATTAGAGATACTAAGTTAATAGTAGGAAACAATTCTACTTCACACAGACCTAAACAAATTGAAATTTCAGTAATTTAGACTCAAATCCTTTTATCTGAAATTATCCCCATTAGCCATTAATTACTATAAGGGGGGTAATTTCCAAGATTTTTTAAAATTTGTAGCATTTTTACTTCAATCTTGTACACCCCAACGTTTCAAACATAGTTAAATTTGCCTTTCTCTCGCCGGGATATTTCGAACTTGATCAAATTAGCCATTATACGAGCGTCAGTTGGAAGGAATTAGATTAAATTGGTAAGTAAATTAACAGTATATTTAGAGTCATTAACAAAATCAGGCAATATATGTTCGCTTTTCAATCAATGCATATGAGCAGCACATTCTTAATGTATTTTGCATGTGGAGGTTTCAGAATTCTTGTGATTGTTATAAAATTTGTTATAAATGCATTGTAAATTATTAAATTTGTGAAAGTTTTCAAAACAATTGAGAAATTCGATTAAAATTGATTTTTATTGATCCTAATTTATGGTTTGCTGCAAAAGTTTGAGGATTACTTTGTAAAATTTATTTGGAAAATATTGTTAAGAGAATGTGAAATATAGTTCTAATTTGACACTTTGTAATAACTTATTATACAATTTAATAGCAATTCATATCATAACCAATTTGTTTAAACATTCTGAGGCTGCTTATATATTCTGATAAAGGAATTCAAAGGAATTTTAAATAAAGACGTAAAATAAAGAATGTATCTTAAACTAATTGAATCGCTGGATCCGAGCATAACATATTTTAACTTGCTTCTTTATAATCTTTTCTAAAATTTATTTGTACATACAGTGAATAAGCGGGGTTATCGGTACCGATATTCTTAAAAGAAAAAAAATATTTTATTAACGCTTTACGGACAGTACTTTATCATAGCCTAAAGGTATGACTCCACTCATGTATGTTATTTTTACATGTCATATTTATACATAAAGCATCTTTATCATTTATATTTTCAATAACAATACATGTATATAACAACAGTAATAGTTATTGTTGAATCACTGATATTCATATTTCATTTATTATCTAATCATGAATGCTGTATATAGTTTTATTGAAATACTTCGACATGTATTTTGAAAGTGTAACTCCCATGGAAAGATCTATAGAAATTAAAAAAAAAAAAACAAGGATAATTCCCGCATCCCGTCCACGATGTGGTAAACACGAGGCTCCCATCCCAATTGTTTACCTTTTGTAAAGCACTATTTTAAAACAATTCGTGGTAGCAAATGTTGCAGATATATTTCACAAAGATTATTTTCTGGAAAAAGTGGGACAGTGGAACTATAGAAGCAAAGATCAACCCATTTGCATCATTAGCACATATATTAGTCAAATCTGGAACATCTTTTTTCTTCACAAATATTACGAATTCGCACCAAGAATTCTGAATAGTAATTGTTTCTTTATTTAATGACAGACGTTTTGTGTAATCACGGTTTTGTCATCCGTTTTCTTTGATATGGATTCGGAATTTCTGAATAAAAATAAATTCCTAAAGTGCACGCTAATGATGTAAATAAGTTAAATGGGATCATGTTTTTAAAGAATAATTAAATCTATTTAAGCATTAAATACTTGAAATATTTCAAGGAAGACAATATTGTTAAATAAGTATAAAACACTTACTAGGTATATATACTTTATCTCCAGTGCGAGTTGAAAATTAGGCATGTTATACGATATTCGAATTATACGTTTCGATAAGGAAGGGCAAAAATTAGAATAATTAACCTTATTTCTTTCTTTAATTTCCATCAAACGGTTTTGTATTATATTTATTGAAAATTAAATGCAACCATTTCTCAATAGATACGTGTAATATCTCATATAATCATGATAATAGTTGTAAAATAAATAAATAAATAAATAAAATAGGTCACATTTGTAAATTTGAGTTATTCGAAAAATATCTTTACAAATTTCTATGAAAACATCAAATTTTGTTTATATTTATGAATGCATTTATTTTATTTTGATTCGAAAATCAGGACCACACGTACGCAAAAAATAATGTTTACGCATTTCTACTTCTAACGAAAAATGCACCAGAATAATACAATCCTAGTAAAATACAGCCGCTTGGCTAGAAAACATATACTCGCTTCTTTGTCGGTAAACTATAATCCCAAGCATCTATACTAATAAAAGAAGACAGTTTGTCTGTCTCTCTCTGTGTGTGTGATGGCTAGGTAAATCTACCACACGTAGAGGTCTGAAAATTTGGATTTGGATAATCCAATGGAGGTCTAATGCACCATAGGCTCAGATTTTTCATTTTTGATAATTAGCCGAGATATTAATTGAATCCAGCAATTAAAAAAAAGGACAAATAACCCATCGCGCCGGTGCGTGCGAAACCCTGTTCTGGAGCGTAGAAGCAGAGAAAATCCGATTATCAGATAGTGATCTTTTCTTGGGGCTTCTTTCTAAGCGCGCATCGGCGAAACCGTTCTAAATGCTGAAAAACTATAATTAAATTTTTCAATTTCGTAATTTTTACTTTTGAACACCGAAATTGGTTAAAAAAAGCACGAATTTTAACCCTTTAAATTTTTTTTCAAAAATGTTCGATTTCGTGTTTTTTTTTCTTCTTTTCTTATTCCAAAGCCCACAACCACCTGAACATTTGAGACACGGAGAAACGAAAAAAGAAATCACTTAATCCGGATAATCTATGGATGCTTGTTCTTCTCTACGATGGTGCAATCCGTTTCGAAAAATACGTATATTATTCCTTTAAAAAAATTCGCGACTGAAAGTCACTTCGCGCCTCCCGGAGACACAATTTTTCTACTCTAAATGTAACTAAATGTTGGTATTTAACACAATCTTTTTACATATTCTTCGGAAGCTTATTTTTCAACAGTATAAAAATCTCGAAACATTCGGACGATTAGAAGTATTTCAAAATAAATCTGTATTTTCGCTCAGAGCGTGAATATGCGAGTGGCTTTTGCTTATGTTTTTAGAACTGAATATCAATATTTTTGCATGAAAATTATGAACAAGCTTCCGAAACATCATTTTTATAACTCATAAAAATTTCAAAGTGTTCGGATAATAAGAACTATTTTGTTTTTAATATTAATTGACCTGATGCGAAAAAAAATTAGACAAACACACTTCTTAGATGTCATAGTACACCCGATGTACGTTGCCGAAGGCAGTGGGACACCCAATTCTAGGTTTGTTTGGATAGATTTTCATTTAAAAATATAAAATAATACTAATTGGAATGTGTACGTTGCCGAAGGCAGAAGGCGTTTGGAAAGATTTTCGTTTAAAATAAAAATCATTCAACACTGATTTCAGTTATATTTAATGTTTTTAACGCGGACCAGAGGAACGCCACGTGAGTCAGCTAATATTAAATAAAAATGCGAAAAAAATTGTTTTTAAGAACTTCCAAGGAAAAGGGAAATTTCGGAGTGAAATGGCTGTTACAAAAAATACTCCCAATATTTTATCCCCTTTAATCTGAAAAAAAGGGCAATTTTAAAAATCTGGCATTTAAAATAGCTTTGAAGATATTACAGACTCGAATTAAAAGAGAAAAAATACTGCAAGAAAAAAATAGAACAAATATATTTATAATTCTGAATTAAATTTGAATTTGAAGCAATCATCAATTTAAGTCGAAAAATGTCTTCACAAATTTATTACGACGAAAATATCCAAAATTTGATTTATTTATTTATTTATATTAGTTCAAAAATCATAACTCACACTTACCCCAAAATATAATGTTCACACAATTCTACTTAAACTAAATTAAACAAATCAACAGCTTCTCATAATTCTGTGAAAATCCCGCCACTTGGCTGGAAAACGTAATAGAATAGTTTTTTCGCCGGTAAACCATTACCTCAGACATATTCCATTTTTTAAAAAGCGAGAGGATTTGATTTTAAGAGTTTTAGAAGAAATGAAAAACTCTGAGGTGAAAATGACTCTTATGAAACGTCAACCGTATATATTATTCTCAAAAATCTGAAGAGAAGGCAATTTAAAAAGATCTGGCATTTTAAATATCTATGAAGCAATAACAGACTGGAATTGAAGGTGCGAAAATGTCCGCGTATTAACATAAAAAAGAACAGAAGAGCACCTGCATAAAATTGAATAACCAATATTTTCTAAAGCGTGTACAATCGCAGTATTAAACTCATTCATTCAGAATTATAAGTTACCAAGCACAGTATAATTTCAGACTTAGAGAAATATTTCCATATCCCCTTCCTCAAAGGCCTAGTTCAGTATGAGATAATTTTGACAAAAATCATTCACCATGATTGATTATTTTAATGTAAGATCAGACATATGAAGGAAAAAAGTTAAAGGGTTTGAAATTATTTTTTGGAATAATTACACATTTCTGAATTCTGAGTTAATATATTAGCTTCTGATTTTATGTTGAAATAACTTTTGGATTTCCTCACTTAAAACTAATTTAAATTCCGTGTATATGGAAACAAAAATGTCTTATAAAAATTTTTGATTAAATTATTTTTGAGCTTTGATTAACTATTTGATACTTCGTTTAATGCAAAGAGATTTTTGCTTTTTGATAGTCAAAAGAAAAAATAAACTTAGATGCCTTGCTTTCTGATTTGATTTAAAATTAAATAAAACTTCAGTCTATTTACATATTTATTTTTCACAAAATTACAAACAAGCAGAATTTTCTCATTTTTCAAGCACTGCTGAAAATTAAATTAATGCGTAAATAAAGTGAATCACTCTGATAGAAAAATTCACTTTTCGTCGCACATGTGGCGTTCATCTTAAATTAAAATGTAAAAATAACAAATTAGTGCATCAAAGAAGAATAAAGTTACAACAGATTAAAATATTTTGTTGAGAAGGTTTTGAAGTATTTTTTGTCTTCCTACTCTTAAAGACAGAAACAAAAATTAAGCAATAAATAAAGCAGTATTCCTAGAACACTTTAAAATTGATTTTTCTGTATGACTGATAGACTTGATTAAAATTTCTTTAACTTATTTTGAATTGCGTTAGTGATTTGTTCTGTTATTTATATGTTATATTATAATTACATTCCAGCTTCTTAAACGCTGAAAAAAAAATCCTCCTGTGACAGCCGCCCTCTAGTATTCAGGGGGTGGTGCGTTAATGCTGAGTGGCGTCAGTTTTAGGCCTCTACTGAACACCAGTTGCTGTCAGCGCCATCTATTGTTTGAAATTCGAACTAAAATCAAGAGTCACAGTAAAAAAACTCCTGGCATCATACATAACCCTCCTGCAAGATTTTTTTTAATATCTGTCACTGTTTCCAAGTTATTGAATTTTAAAATCCATCAGTCATTTTTGGGACACCCGGTATGTACACTTCCTGTAGAAATTATACACTACTATATTTAAAAATTTTCAACATAGATGAAAAGTAAATATTAATTTGGAGCTTGGTGCGATATAATTAAAGTAAAAATAAAATACAATGTTAAAACACCAGTGTAATTGAATCTACAGCATACCGGTTTCGGTAGCATATAGCATACCCTCCTCAGTCTGAGGAGGGTATGAGGGACTGAGGAGGGTATGCTATATGCTACCGAAACCGGTATGCTGTAGATTCAATTACACTGGTGTTTTAACGTTGTATTTTATTTTTACTTTAATAGATGAAAAGTGTTTATGAATGCCGTTTGCCTGTCTGTCGTCTATCCGTACTATAACTCGCGTAAATATACTCAAATTGCCTTGAAATTGATATATGTTAGTGTGGTTTACTATGACATGTTTGGTATTGAAATGAAGTGTGTAGCATTTATGGTTCTTTTATAGGGATACTCAAAAGTTACATTAAGGTCTATGGGAAAAAATCATTTGCGGCATATTTTAATGATGTTACAATATTTTAAACATATTGAAATAGATTCTTATCACTGAAGTGCACTACAAGGCGATTTTTCTATAGACTAGGGTGTGCATAGAATGTATCGTTCATTTACAGGGGCACTCAAAAGAATTCCGTTATATTACGGTCTATGAGGAAAAATAATTTGCAGCGTATTTTAATGATGTTTCACTATTTTAAACATATTCAAATTTATACATATCACTGAGATGCACTACATGGCGCTTACTGTAAAATATGGTATGCATAGAAAGTATCGTTCATTTACAGGGACACACAAAAAATTTAGTTACAGTACTGACAATTATTACTGGTAGATTTTTTTTTGCATATTAATTGGCGTGTATAAAGTCTATAGATCATATGTAGGAATGCTCAAAAGATCTTACGTACATTTCCGTTTATTGGTGGAAATTGCTGAAGGGGGATTTTCAACTGCGTTATGCGTTTCCTAACTGAACTAAATTCTAAATGGTAGTATATACACAAATCTATAGATTATATACCGTGCTGTACACAAGCAGTCGGATATTTTCTTTGACCATTGGTAGTAATTTCTGAAATTGGGTTTTCAAATGTGTTATGCGTTTTTTAAACTGTTTTCTCTGTAAACCGTGAAGTTTTGGGTACAGTATTCAGAATGTGTTGGAAAGTGTTTCATAATCTGTGCTTGACGCATGATTTTTCGTTCTTGTTGTATAATAATCCTCAGCTAATTTAATCATTCAAAATTATTACTAAAGTACTATTGCGAGATAGTGGTATTTGAAATGTAGGAATCTTGTAGTAAATTACAACAATTCTGACGAATGTCTATATAAAGTCACTAAGCAATTAACTTTTTCAAAATATCAAATAAGATCAATATCTCACAAAGAAATAGCCTAATATAACGTGAATTTCAAATCCGTGAGCAAATTGTTGCCACAAAAAAAAAAACTGCTTTGCCAAACCATACTCATACAAGCATGCAATATGGTATAAATGTAATAAGGTATCGCTATAAGTCGAATTAATTTTTTTCTTAAAAATTACTTGTGTCAATTTATATTATAACTTTTTTCATAATATCAAAAAATATACATATTACAAATTCAAAATATGTGAAATTAATTTTTCGCATATTTTAAAAAAAAGACACACTTTATTCATATAATACTTATAGAATATATGAAAAAAAAATGTTATATAATACTTTTTACTTTTAAGGAAGCTAACAAAAAACTCTTAAAGTGGACAATCTAAACAAGTCTAGTAAATTACGTTACACGAAATTTGAAACCTCAAAAGTTAACTCAGATTTCAGAACAAGAAACCATAAAGTCCAAACATTTCAATCAAAACCACATTAACTCTTTCTTGTTTTGTTAAACCCCATTTATTAGAACATTTTTAACCAGAATGCATCCAAAAAGAATTAATCAAACATAGAATCACTTCTTAAAATTAATGTTAGCGAGATTTTTTCCCCTTCTCCTCCTAAAACACAAACTTAAAACTGCGTTATCTTTCTTACGCGTCATTAATTACATATTCTCATTTCGGATAAAAGAAGCTCTAGGAAAAAAGTTATATGCTAATTTTTATCTCGTAATAATGTAATATTTAATTAAGAAGAAATGAAATATTTAATCAAATTCTCCATCGTAATGTTAGTTGAAAAAATTGTTTAAGAAACATTGACTTGAGATATATTGTATTGGTAAAATATTAATATTCAGTTTCGTTGAATTTTTCATTTTAAAAACTGATAAGCTATAGGAAAGTTTCATTTGCACGCTTCATATACTTTTGCTCTCATGTAGTAAATGTATAAATATGATTTCAATAAATTCTTATTAAGCCGATTATTTATAAAAGTTTCTTAAAAAAATATGAAGGAATTTTAATTTGAAAGTTATATTCAACAATATTTCTTGAAAAAATTAGTATATTTTTATTATTATTACTAATATTATATCTGTGTTGTCACAGTTCCTTGAATTTGTGAATACCATTATTTCTAAATTATAAAAACCAAACAAAAAAAACGACTTTTTAAATGACAGAAATTCTGCATTTATTTAAGGCGAAGAGAACTATTCGTAAAAAGTGGTACTTAAATTCAAGGAGCCATGAGAACCCTTACATATGGAATAACTATTATTGTTAATATCCTAGTAATTATAATCCTAATAATCCTAGTATCCCTAATGTAGGAACCATAAAATCCAAATCCTTTCAATCAAAACCACTTTATTATTATTATTTTCTTAAAGCAATATTTATTATAATTTTTTACGATCAGAACTATTCGTAAAGAGTGGTACTTAAATTCAAGGAGCCATGAGAAACCTTACATATGGAATAACTATTATTGTTAATATCCTAGTAATTATAATCCTAATAATCCTAGTAATTATAATCCTAATAATCCTAGTATTCCTAATGTAGGAACCATAAAATCCAAATCCTTTCAATCAAAACCACTTTATTATTATTATTTTCTTAAAGCCATATTTATTATAATTTTTTACGATCAGAATATATTCCAAAATAACTAAACAAAGGCACATTTCTTAAAGTTAATATTAGCGAGTTTTATTTTATTTTACTACGAAACACAAACTTAAAACTGCGCTATCTTTCTTACGCTTCGTTAATTACATATTCTCATCTCGGATAAAAGAAGTTCTAGGCGAAAGTTTATATGCTAATTTTGCGCTAGTAATAATGTAATATTTAATCAAGAAGAAATGAAATATTTAATCAAAATCTTCATCAACCTGTTAGTTGAAAAAATTATTTAAGAAACGATGACTTGGAATATTTTGTATGGATAAAATATTTAGCTTCGTCGAAAATTGTACTTTAAAAATTGATAAGCTATGTATTTTTTTCAACACACTTCATTTACATTTTCTGTCATGAAGTAAATACATATGCGATATACACGGTGTCCCTCAATATCATTAACCAAAAGCTAATTCATAAACCGTTAATTTTAGAGGTTTCAAATGAGGTTCTTCATCAATAAAAATCCATTTACGCCTATTTTTATAAAAGTTATTAAAATTAATATTTATACGGTCCCCGGGAATACGTTATATTTACTTTATTAAAACTTTCTCCATGCTCTAGCATACAATCGTGTTAAAACCAATCTTGTATGAAAAAACTTACCGAGTTAAAATACTTTGTATTTTATGAGTTTTAATAATTTTTTTGGCAAAAAAAAAAAAAAAAAAAAAAAAAAAAAAAAAATTCTGCTTTTAGTCTCGGAAAGCGCCAAAAATTTATAAAATTCAATGCAAACAACTTGGTAACTTTTGGTCGTACAAAAATGTAACTTGTTAGTGATTGAAGATTTTCTAAATATAACTTATAGAACTCAGAGACCGGATAAAAATTTTCATTTCGTAACTTTTTAAAAATAAATATGCTGGATTAAACGAATTTTCATATGATGAAGAACAAAAATGAAAACCTTTTTTCACTTATAATTATTTCTCCAAAACTATATGTTTAGGCATTGGCTATTGGCCAATGATAAGGAGGGGAACCCTGTATATCTCACTGGGAATGCACGAAATAAAATTTTCACCTATTTAATTATATATATAAACAATCGTTCTTTGCTTATAAATGTAGTTTCCCTGCCCTTGAAAAAGTGAATTACATTAAAAGCTTTCATTTGTGTTTATACTCTTGTTTCTTTCTTTCATTTCTTTTTCTTTTCTTTTTTCTTTTTTTTTTCATTTGAATTATTAATATTTCATTTATTAGGACTACATAATTTAATTTGTAATTTGACACTGCTATATGGTATTGTGATTTCATTGTGTATGGTGAGTTTCTTATGTTTCAATGGTTAAATTTTACATTAAGTTTATATATATATATATATATATATATATTATAGATATTACATATATATTATAGATAGATAGATAGATAGATAGATAGAATATATAAAAAATAATCTCACACTTTTTTTTTCAAGCTAGCTAACAGAAATCCGTTAAAATGGAAAGTCTAAACAAGTCTAATAAACCACGTTATACGAAATTTGAAACCTCAAAACTAAACTCAACACAGTAAACTCCTAACCATTTCCGTCAAAACCAATTTAATTCTTTCCTGTTTTGATAAATCACATTTATTAGATTATTTTATGACCAGAATGTATAAAAAATAATTAATAAACATAGCCACACATGTTAAAGTTAATATTAGCAAGTTTTCTTTTCTTTTCCTCCAAAACACAAACTTAAAACTGCGTTATCTTTCTTACGCTTCATTAATTACATATTCTCATTTTGGATAAAAGAAGTTCGAAGAGAAAGCTTATATGCTAATTTTGCGCGTGTAATAATGTAATATTTAATCAGGAAGAAATGAAATATTTAATCAAAATCTCCATCAACCTGTAAGTTGAAGAAAAAATGAAGAAACGATGACTTGGGATATATTGTATTGGTAAAATATTAATATTTAGCTTCGTTGAAATATTTACTTTAGAAATTGATAAGCTAAAATTGTTTTTTTTTTTCTCAACACGATTTATTTACATTTGTTTTCATGTAGTAAATATATATGCGATATACAGGGTGTCCCTTGTTATCATTAACCCGCAGCTAATTCATAAACAATTAATTTTAGAGATTTAAAATAATGTTTTTCATCATAAACGTCTATTTACGCCGAAATGGTTATGTTTATAAAAGTTGCTAAAATTAAATATTTATGCTGTCCCTAGGTATACGGTATATTTTCTGTATTGAAAATTTCTCCATGCTCTAGCATGTAATTTAGTAAAAACCATTTTTTTAAAACCAAAATTTACCAAGGTATAATACTTTGAATTTTATGAATTTAAAAATTTTTTTGGTACAGAAAACATGTTTTTTCTGGCTTTTAGTCTCAGAAAGTGCCGAAAATTTATAAAATTCCATCTAATCAACTTGGTAAATTTTGGTTGTACAAAAATGTAACTTGTTAGAGCACGCATAAAAATATTTTCTAAATGAAACATAGAACCCAGGGACTGGATAAAAATTTAAATTTCGTAACTTTTTAAAAGTAAATACCTATGCGCAAATGTATTTTCATATTATGAACAAAGATGAACAAACATTTGAACAAAACACATGAATAAACATTTTTGCACACATTTTAACTACTCCTCTAAAACTATCGTTTTAGGAATTGGCTATGGTTCAACTATGAGAAAGGGAACCTTGTATATCTCATTCGAAATGTATGATTTCACCTATTTTAAAAATATATAGAGATAGATTATAAAAATCGCAAATATATATTTTTTTTTTCAAGGTAGCTAACAGAAACCAGTTAAAGTAGACAATCTAAACGAGTCTAGTAAACCACGTTACACTAAATTTGAAACTTTAAAATTTAACTCCGATCTCAGAACAAGACACCATAAACACCAAATTATTTCAGACAAAACCAATTTAATTCTTTCTTGTTTCGATAAAACCACATTTATTACAATATTTTATAATCAGAATGCATCAAAAAATAATTAATAAACATAGGCCACACTTCTTGGAGTTAATATTAGTCATTTTTTTCTTCTCCTCCGAAACACAAACTTAAAAACGCGTTATCTTTAATACACTTCATTAATTACATATTTTCATTTCGCATAAAAGAAGCTCTAGATGAAAGTTTATATGCTAATTTTGCGTTCGTAAGAATGCAATATTTAATTAAGAAGAAATGGAATATTTAATCAAAATCTCCCTCATCATGTTAGTTGAGAGAATGTTTAAGAAACACTGTATTGGTAAAATTTAATATTTAGCTTAGTTGAACTTTTCACTTTAAATACTGGTAACCCTTTTTCTCAACACGTTTCATTCACATTTGCTTTCATGTAGTAAATATATGTGTATGTTATTAAAACTTCTATTGTAAGAAGGTCTTTTATTTCTTGTCTTAAATTACGAAGCAATTTTAATTTATAATCATATCCATATAAAATGTAGGTATTATTATTTATATTATTATTATTATTATTATTATTATTATTATTATTATTATGTAGTTCCATTACTATAGCAGCTTATTGACTCATGCTTTTAGACACTGGATCGGGGATTGAAAATGGTATTTACAATTGTTAAACCATAAATTCCAAATCATTCCCGTTAAAACCAGTTTAATTCTTTCTTGTTTCGTTGAAACCACATTTATTAGAATATTTTAACCAGAATCTTTCCAAAAATAATTATTCCAACATAGGCACAATTCTTAAATTTAATATTAGGGAGTCTTTTTTTTTCTCCTCCCCTCCGAAACACAAACTTAAAAGTGCGTTATCTTTTCTACGCTTCATTAATTACATATAGATATAGTCATTTCGGATAAAAGAAGTTGTACGAGAAAGCTTATATGCTGCACTCGTAATAATGTGATATTTAATGAAGAAGAAATGAAATATTTAATCAATATCTCCATCATCCTGTTAGTTGAAAAAACTTTAAGAAAAGTTGACTTATATATTGTATTGGAGGGATATATTGTATTGGTAAAATATTAATATTTATCTTTGTTCAATTTATCACTTTAATAACTGATAAGCAATTACAGTTTTCTCAACGTATTTCATTTACATTTTCTTTCATATATTAAACAAATATATATATATAGTTTAAGTAACATTTTATCAAAATTTCTATTGTAGAAAAGGATTTTTTGTTTACAAAACCTTAAAATACAAAGGAATTTTAATATTTAATCATATTAATATAAAATATCAGTATTATTATTTCACATAGTATTATTATTATAGTAGCTTATTGGACTACTTATTGTTACTGGCTTATGGTAGTGTTCTGTAGCAGACTAGATTAGGGATAAAAAATATATTTGCAAGATAATTAACTCTTATAGAAATATGAGTGTTGTTTGTATTATACTAAGAAGCAAGCCCAGTTATATTTTTTTTAGTATATGTAATTTTGCGCTTATAATGCAGTGATATTTTATGAAAAAGAAATGGAAGATTTATTAATCAAAATCTTCATCCTCCTGTTAGTTAAAAAAATGTTTAAGAAACGTTGACTTGGGGTATATTGTATTGGTAAATTATTAGTATTTAGATTCGCCAGATATTTTTCTTTAAAAACTAATAATCTATAAAAAATGTTTAAATTACATTTTATTTACATTTTCTTCCAAATATACGAGTAAAGTATTGCATGTAGTAAAATATTTTAATTAAATCTTATTAAAAAATCTGTTGTAAAACTTTTTTATTTATTTATTTATTTTATTTTATTTTATTTTTATTTTTTTACAAAAACTTTAATTTGCGAAGAAATTTTAATATATGCTATTGCGTTCAATCTTATAAGTATAAAATGTTAATGTTAGTACAATTACTACACGGTAGTAATTATAAAGAAGCTTATTGGCTTATGAAGTAACAGACTGGAATGGGGATTAAAATATATTTCTAAGATATTTGGATCTCTTATAAAAATATTTATACTGTGTGTACATATTGTATTTGTACTAGAAAACCTATTGCTACAAACCAGATATTGCTTTGTAGAGGCAAAATTTAATTATATTTAATAGCATTATAAATTGATTTATTAGCTTTATAAATAATGAGTAAGAGGGAAAGTCAAAAATTAAGATTCCTTAGGCGGTACGGGCAGCGTTTTTATCCAAGAAAATAATAGACTCAAAATATAAAGAAGTACGCTTATTTTATTTTCTGGCATTACCGTCTAGAATATTGACGCCTTTATCAGCCCGTTTAACAACTTTGAAAAATCTCTTGTGGATACAAATACGTATTCTAGATAAGAAAGAACTTCTTTACGGCTTTTTCACTTCTTTGTTTGTACCAAAATATCTTCCCTGGAGAGCCTTTTCTAATGCCGAAAACAGAAGGACGTTGCTTGGCACTAGACCAGGAATGCAGGACGGATGAACAAGTCACTAAACCGAGTAGGGCATAATTGTTGACAGTTTCTACTGCTCCTTGTGATCTTGGATTGTCGTTGTACAGAAAAAGCACGCTAGATGTCAAAATGACAAGCCCCTTGCAGCGAATAGCAGTCTTCAGTTGTTTCATCTCCATATTTGCTGGACACAGAAAGCCCCACTCATCCAATGTTTCGTCTAGCACTGCATTAGGAGCATATGGACGCTCTAAGTTGTGTGGCACCAAACGGCGGGCAAATGACTCTCACATCCTGGTATTGTCGCTTTCAAGAGTTTCAAATTATGTAGAATATAACCATATTAATACAAAGTAAAATGTATACAATTGTATAATCGGTAAGCTTGATAAATGAAAGAAGCAATTCTTGAAAACATTGATTTTTAACATTGAAATAAACACCGAAAATAAAATTTGTTAGTGTTTAATACTGTCAAGCTGTTAGCAATATCTGGAAAATTGTAGGTTATAATAAGTCAGAGCAGATAAAAAGTATTTAAATTTAGAGTATCAGATGATTTGGAAGACTCTATAATAAGGAATAGTTTATTCGGAAACATTGTTACCACAACATTTTGCATTCAATTTTAGAATTTCTGTAATTAAATAAAGTGATTAATTCTTTTAGGAAATAGTAGTATTCAAAAGTGAGCACACGTGAGAATCCCGTTTCCAGATAAACTATTTCACATTATATTTCTGAATTCCGAAACAGTTTTTTGATTATTCAGGGTTCCCAGGAATACCACTATTTTCCATTAGCATTATTCAGCTTATTTTATGACAGAAGTTTTGCTATTAAATACTGCGAATATTTCTATTCAGAAATATCCGTATTCAAAAATAAGCACCCATGTGAACCCTGGTTTTGGAACTGTCGAGTGCACATAAACTTACTGGAACCCTCGTGTTTTCATCAAGAGTTTTCGATTCAAACAGACTTCTAACACCACTTTCTTACCCTGAAATTTAATACATTTCCGGTATATCATTTTTTATGAAGTGGGAAGTGTTTATAAAAATCCATTTGCACAAAATTATTTTACACATATTGAAGAAAAAATAAATAAATAAATAAATAAATAAAACAGGATTTTTTTCTGTTGATATATTAAAAAAATGGTGGCTTTGCAGCTAATAGGCGGAAGCCTTTGGAAAAAAAAGGAGGGTCAAGCACTCGAGACGATAACGTATTGTAGCTTTAACCCTAGAACAACGCGGCAAAAATTATGTTTTTTAATCCGAAAGCAAGTGAAATACATAGCCGATATATATATATATATACACACACACACACACACACACACACACACACATATATATATATATATATAGCACGGCCGCACAGCCTGTCTCCTGAGTTGTTTTGTTCATTAATTTAGCATTTTATTTGGTTACTTATGTTGTTTTTCGGCTAAGTTTTTGTGGAACTTTATGTTATAATGTATCTTTCAGTTTATTATTTTCTGGTATATACATTTATTTTTTCATTTTATAGTTTCAATTTTGTGATTCATTTTAAATTTAATAAGGATTTTTTCAACTATATCTATCTATTTTTGTTTTTGTTAAATGGCAGCAATTTATAGTAAAATGTAAATTTTCGACCAAAAATTTCGTTACTTAGAGTTTATAGAAAATAGGTATCAATGTTTCTAAAATAAACTATACTTATTTCAATAGAAAAATGTGAAACTGTTAATTTAAAAAAAAAGATCAAATCGATTGATTGAAATTTAACGGAATTAGAGTGTCCAACAATATTGAAAATGCTGTTAAAAAAAAAAAAAAGAAAAAAAAAAAAGCGCTTTAAGTATTTCTTACTGTTTACTCGTTGTGGCACGCTCTATATCTATAGCTCAATTGTCCTTTCACTTTTGATATCGATTTGTAACTAATAAAATATGATTTTTGAGTACTTTATATACTCAAATTAAAACACTTTTGAAAATAATTTAGAAATTTTGAACAGGTCAAAGTAGTGTTACCCCTTAACACCTGAAATATTAACAGCGAAAGTTTAGTTCAATTAAAGCAATTAAATTATTTTGCTTCAGGATTTATGAGTTATGGCTCCCTGAACTAATAGGGTGGAACACACGTCTTTTAACATAAAAGTTTTCCAAATTTTACTCAATAATGTTAACAAATTTTGATTAAAAGATATCCTATTTTTATATCAAAAACTAAAATTCAATTTTTAAAAAGTTATTCCATAGTTCAGATGTTTTATTTCTTTTTAAATGCAACACTTATTTTAACCATTTTTTTAAGACCGCTATATTTTTCCGATGCCGAAGATACTTCCATTTCTTTTAAAAAATATACTACTGAATCTTTTTTATTTAGAAAGTGGGAGGCTTTAAAAGAATTTACTAACGTTTCTTTTGATAATACATGTATAAAATAAGTTATTTACAAAAGTCACTCCAAACACGTTACAAGTGGGTATAAAAGTCTTATATAAACACAACACTGCCTTCATGCAAATCAAAATTTTTTATAATAGGAGAATATATATATTTTAAGATGTATTTATTTCTTCTTTTACAAGGGCTGTATATGAAAACTGTGCATCAAGAACCTTTGAAGGGCTGAATCTAAAGATCAGAATCCATAAACGTGTAAAATGACGATATTTTGAATCCTATCCAAAAAATAATGACTTTTGGAACTATGTCAACAAAAGTTTGAATCTTGGTGGGGAGTATCTTAAGAAATTCGATAGTATAAATATAATTTGACGGATACTAAACAACTCGATGATTTACTGTCACGATAAGAAGAGGCAGAAAAAAAGTGAGAAAATGAAGGTTCAGTTTTAAATTGTAGATACACCTTAGAGAAAATACTTTTTTCTTTTATTATTATTACAAGTTTAATTGGGGGGGGGATATTATATATATATATATATATATATATATATTAACTGTTTCGTTTTAAGATTTTTCGGATTTTGTTTGATATTTTTTACTCATAAATTTGCAGATTATTAAAGAAAAAATATTTCTGAGAAATTTATTTGCTTCCTTTTCTTTATTTCTTTCGTAACTTTTCATTTGTTGTTACAGTCGTTCTCGTGAATCGAGTCATTAACACGTAATTTTTGATAAAATTTTAAAATTTAAATTCATACAATATTTAGGCATACAGAACCAGACTATCATTTTCCCTCCCTATGAGGCGTATAGTTTCGAGAGCAATAAATTAGATGTTCTCTTCTTCCGGTGATTAGTAGAACCTCAGGTTTAACTACTTTCTGCTGCTACTCGTTTGACGAAGAGTGTCGATAACTAATTGCTCTCGAAACTATAGTTGTATTAAATTAGTTACTCATTTTATGATCTATATATTTTCAGCCGCAGTTACTAACATCATTTTGAATATTTAAGCAGTTGGAAATAAATTTCTTTAGAAAATTCTCTGATTTTTAGATTTTATGACAATTACATACTTTGTCAAAAATATTTATGGATAATATATATTAAAATTAGTGAAATATACTAGTGGATTTTAAATTTTATTTTAGTAACTTAGAAAAGCTTGAATTGATGTCGTCAGACAATATTCATATTTGTTTTGTTACAAACGTTAGATTGGTGTGTAATTTAGTAATGAAATAGCATTAATAATAAGTCATGAATATTATTAAATGCCCAATTGATTTTATTTCTTAGCCATATTCTTTTATTTTTATAGCTTAGAATATTGATAAATAATATTAGGTGTAAAAGTAATTTTTTGAAAATTTTAAGCACACATCACAAAAGTGTGTATACAAATTAAAAGAAAATTATAATTTGACTATGCTGCTTGAAACAAGTTTGTTTTGAATTTATCATAGACTCTCTCTTAAGAAGCTACTTCACTCAAGTGAAAACACCCACTCGCTAATGTTAATCATATGGGAGAAAGTTTTAAAAATATCTCGTTTGTATTTCAATATTTTAAAATGATTTTTGTGTATTGGATATCTGAGGTCAATCTCTACGCAGGCCGTTTTTAACATTTTCATTTTGGTTGCAGTTTCTTTTAATGAGGATACTTTCACTTTCGAAACTGTTTCCGAAAGTGGAAATATCTTGATATAAAAAAATCTTGTAACCAAAATCGAAAAAGTTAAAAATGACCTTTGTAGAAATCGACCTCAGCTCTCCATTTCAAAAAATAATAATTTAAAAATATTGAAAGGTAAATGAGATATTTTAAAAGAACTGTCCCATAGGATTAACTTTAGGGAGCGAGTGTTTTTGCGTGATTGAAGTAGCCTCTTAAGATGGTGTGCTTAAAACGTTTGAACTTCTTTGTGTACCAAGTATTATATCAGTGTAGTCCAACTGTGACCAATCGGGTATCGACGACACCTGCTTTATCTAATAGTAATATTCACCTTATGTAATAAGATAAATTCTGCAATAAAAGGTGCAGTATACTGTTTAAAAATACTAGTGTCATCGAAACATCGCAGGCCATAGTTGGATCAAATGTATTATAATACAGGGTAAGTCAAAATGAATATAGCGATTACAAACGGCTATAACTATTTAATGGAAAATAATTTACAGATAAGATTAACACAGAATGTAGATGGAACTTCAAAATTTTGAATACATACGTCATAGATGTTCTATGTGACTTCCTTTAGTCACACGGACAACATCTAGGCGGTAGTCCATTTCACGCCATACATTCTGAAGCATTTGTTCAATCACTGACGCAAGCGCATTACAAATGTGTACTTTGAATTCTTCAATTGTTTTGGGCATGGGAGGCACAGAACATAACCCCATAACTTTCACATAACCCCATACATCGGTCTCCCATAGACGATGTCTTCTGCTCTTGGTGACCGAGATCTCCGGATTTGACACCCTGCGATTTTTTTCTATGGGGTTATGTGAAAGCCCCTGCCCAAAACAATTGAAGAACTCAAAGTACGCATTTGTAATGCGCTTGCGTCGGTGACTGAACAAATGCTTCAGAATGTATGGCGTGAAATGGACTACCGCCTAGATGTTGTCCATGTGACCAAGGGAAGTCACATAGAACATCTATGACGTATGTATACAAAATTTTGAACTCCCGTCAACATTCTGCGTTAATCTTATCAATAAATTCTTTTTCATTAAATAGTTATAGTCGTTTGTAATCGCTATATTCATTTTGACTTACCCTATATATTAAGACCGTATATAATGACACCGTACTATAATGATTACATTATATTACGCATGATTAAGATTATACACTGTTTTACATGAATAAACTTTAAGATGCAATTTTAGGACTGCACAATATTTGCGTATGATGCACTCATTTTGCTATGTAAAAATAGTAATTTTCTCGGTTTTTGAAAATTTCTGTATTTGCAAAATATACATGCTCCGAATGCGAAGTGGAAATTATTGCTTAAATTGATAAATTTATCTTTTCAGAAATGATATAAAGAGATGTAATAATACACATAAACAGTTCGAAATTCTAACAATAAATAAAAGTATAATACATGAAATTTCTACCTCGTTTAAAAATAAGGTTTTACTTTCCGCTCCATCAAATTTTACTTTTCTAATAATGCCTATATATTTTCGAATTTTCAGACATCCGTAGAAGAAGTTGACATGCTAGGTTAACTCTCAATGCAAAGTGATAGTAGATTTGCATGCAAAGTTTGAATTAAAGTACCGTATATTAAAATCACTATCTTAAACCACAACATCGTCATGTAGATTCGGGTTTCATTTCACATGTTGGACAACACGAACTGTATACGGAATTTCTAAATGCTCCACCTAAGTCAATAAGAAGCTTTGTACAAGCTTTGATGCTGCCTGCGTAAAAGTACTGCTGAATTTCAGTAGAATAACAAAGATAGAGTCATGGCTTTCAAAGAGTGTTCCCAAATCCATAATCCTCTTATAAGTAGATTCGCTCTTCATGGGTATGAAGCGATAGGAAAAGGAACTGCGGGAGGAAAATTTGAGAAGGATATTCATTGTCAAAGTAGAGTGTTCTGATATGGTTCTTTCCTTAAAAAAAAAAAAAAAAAAAAAAAAAAAAAACAGAATTTGCATGGAAAATAAAGCCGCGAGAATTTCGAAAATATTCTTAAGTAAGGGTGCTTCTTTATTTTAATCAGGCGAAGAAAAAAAGAAGTATGAAAAAAGAAGTATGAAAGAAAAACAGAACGGAATTAAAACTGTAAAATTATATAAAAAATGAATTATAACAGCACTGTAATATATATATATATATATTTCATCATCATTCTTTTTCTTTATTTTGTTTCTTTTTACAGACATATGTTTTTGTAAGTGTCTTTAAAAGTTGTTTATGTAATTTACTTTACTTTATTCTCGTTTTTTTTAATTAATTTATTATTATTATTATTATTATTTGCATGGCAAGTGTGTCAGCCTACTTGGTGTTATATTGTTGTGGACGAGTTTTCCACGTTTGTGTTACTTATTTTTAATAATTGTCTCTTGTTTTGCTAGACTATTCCTGATGCAGTGGGGTTGCTGGTTAGTGGTAGGAAACTTTCAACCCGGGGGTTATTGCTTGTGCCACTTTGTGGTTGGCTCCCCGGGTTGGGTGATCCGTGATCCGTAATATATATATATATATATATATTGCGGACCACGGATCACCCATCTATCTATATATATATATATATATATATATATATATATCCCCCTCTATATCGATAATATATTCTTGCCACTCATTTTAAAAGTTACAATTTTTTAATTTTTATATATTATCTCGATATTATATGTTATATTAAAAAAAATCATGCAACCATAAGTGCAAAAGTTAAAATTTCATTCTCGAACAACCAAAATGCACCGAGTTATGATACTGTAAAGTTTATGAAATTTCTGAACTTTCCAGCACTAAAAAATCGTCTGTCTGTTTTTCGTGCGAGGAAGCTCCAGAATTTCACAAAATTCAAAGTATTATAATGCAGTTAATTTTCGGCGTAGAAGAATAGGATTTTTACTGTTATACTTGTCAGAGCACGGAGAACACTTTTCTGGATATATATGTCTATATATATATATATATATAACTTACAGGACACAGGGACCGTAGAAAAATTTAAAAAGTGTAACTTTTTAAAAATAAATGGCAGGACTATTTCATCACCATGCTCTTAATCCTTACCTTATTTTGAAGACATTGCTTACGTATCTGGAACAGGTAAAACGTTAAAGTACGTTTCAATTTTTATTGGATACCCTGTATATATATCCGTTATTTGTTATTACAGCTACCGTATTTGTCAAGATTTTTTTTTCGATGAAAGTGATTTCTTGAAGGTGTTAAAAAGCAGTCAATATGGATTTGAGAATATAACAGACATATTCAGACAAATTCCATAATTTTCTGAAATTTGCTTTCAGTGTGATAAAGAATATTTTTTTGCATTTCATTTTTTTAAAAATCTTTTCAATCATTGCATAAAATTATAGTGTGCATACTTCTTATAAAAACATATGATTAAAGCAAGATATTAAGCAAATGTAAATGCTTAATATCTTGACAGTATTGTTTTCATATCTGAGCATTTAGTTTCAAATATACACTAAATTATATTCAAAAGTAATTTTTTAGATTTAAAAGCATGAAAATGAAGGGAAATCTAAGAATTTACATGAAATATCTAATCATGTATACTATTTCTGATGTCAACACCCCTTTTTGACGACGGTATCATACGAAATATTTTTCAGCACAGTACTCTCACATTTCTTTCAAACACGTTGTTTATGTGAAAAAATACAATTAGTTAAAAATTAATGGAAAAATTTATCAGTCAATAATCTCAAAGAGTGCAGTGCTAAAGCCTCGTACTGGTAATAAATATAGGAAATAACAATTCATATGCCTGAAAATAATGCAATTTTCAATATTTGCTACGTTATAATTGGTAAAAATATTAAACGACTAGAGTTCACGTATTTAAAAATTTATAGTGGGGTTTCTCTTTCATATATTTTCTGTATCATATTTCACGCGGCAGTTTCATTAAAATTTGGAAGATAAGCCCTTTCTCAACAATGTCCGTATAACCACAGTGGTTTAATAATACGCAGAATACACTGTAAAATATATATTCATCAGTGATTTAAGATTTAAAGGACTATAGAGAAATCTAGGAATTGACATGAATAATGAGCAATAAAAAAAAATAACAAATATTCAGGCATGAAAATAATAAAAATCTCAATATTAGCAGCATTACACTTGGTACAGTTATTTCATGTTTCGAGTTCATGTATTCATAAAATTACAGCCGTGTTTCTGATTAAAATATTTTCTATGTCATATTTCAACCAGTTCTTTCATAAAATATTTTGAAGATAACCCCTTAAGTCAACAATGTTCATTATATCCATAAAGTTTTTAATAATCAAGAGAATACACTATAAATCATATTTAAAAGTAACCAGGGATCGTACAGGTGCTTACTTTTGAATACCAGGATTTAAGAAAAGAAATCTTTTTTTTAGAAATCGCGGCATCTTCGAATTAAATAAGGTGGAATTTACTTTTTTAAAATTCTGCTATTCAAAAGTAAGCAGCTGTACAAACCCTGATAATATATAAGTTTTAAAAAATAAAGAGCATTCTAAGAATTTACATGAATAAGGAATAATAAATAATAAGAATAAAAAAAATACAAGCAAGAAAATAATGAAAGTTTAAATATTTTCAGCATTATATTTAGAAAAAATATTTAATGACCAAAGTTCATGTATTCATAAATTTATAGTAATGTGTCTGATTTAAATGTTTTCTGTGTCATATTTCAAGCAGCCTTTTCGTAAAAAGTTAAGCCCTTTGTCAACAATGTCCATTATAACTACAAAGTTTTATAATAATCCACAGGTGGCTAAAATTGTGTTTGTTCGTATATAAATCATAGGCAACACCACGCAGATTTTAGACTTCCTGCCGTGGGCGTTTCATAGAAATGAACTTTACTGTAAACTTGACATAATGTTTCAAAGCTCAGAAGAAAATAGAAAAGTAGCTAAAATGAATAGTTCGTAAAACATAAGGCAATCATAAAATATGTCAAGTTGAATACACTTTGTTGAAAACATTTTCCAGTCCTTACAGTTGAAAAAAAACCTACATTTGTAAGCGTGAAAATAATAATAAAATATTTAGTATTGGCAAAATTATTCCGTAGCATAGTGCCTAGCTACTCTTTTATAAGGACATTCCAGTGAACGGGTGAGTTTTGGAGATTTTGGGTGCAATCGTGTCGTTCTGAATAACTAACATTTGTGCGTGAATGAGAAGTCTATTCTGTCACTCTTTAACTTTCACAAAGTGCGTATATAGGGGAGACCGGGGCAAGATGAAGAGTGGGGCAAGATGACGAATGTCTTAATTTTTCCGTTTTCCGCTAGGTGGCAGCATCAACCGGACACTACTGGCTCTCCTATCGGCCGTTCGTTAAACAATACTATAGAGACGCTGAAATCGCCATTTTGTGTCAGTTGTGAAGCTTTGATTGTTTTCCGCTGCCACGTTATAACTTTTATGCATGTGTAAATAAGCTCTGCTACAGATACAGGTAAGATATATCGTGTCTCTTTAATATTTACGAGTAACTTAGTTTAAATACTACTTGCTACCATGAATAAATGTCAATTAATCACCTTCCTTCATGGCAATGAAAACGAATATTTTTAAATAGGCAGTCCGGGGTAAGATGACGAGCTCGTCATCTGGCCCCGTGTTTCGGAATTTATTAAACTAACTATGTTGTCCATTCTATTTAAATCCTGTAAACGCTTGTTTGTCTGTGTGTTTGTTCGCGCGACCTTGCGCTTCTATCTCCTCTGGGGTGCATGGGATCGGGGGAGGTATCGTTCGAAAGGGGGCGACCAGAGGAAGACATTTTTGCCATCCGCCAAGCCCCCCCCCCCCCTAGCCTCCAGAAAGAAAAACCCTATCGGGGTCTGTATCTCTACTTCCAAGCGTCCGATCGGTACGAGGAGAGTACCGTTCGACGGGGTCAAGACCTCCCCCTCCCCCCGCTGGTCCCCCTCCTCCCATAAAATTCAAAAAGCGTTTAAGGCCAACTTCCGGCATTGTGACCCACCAACAGAAGAATAGATCCAGTGCTGTAAATGCCAAGAGTGGTGGCATGAGGAATGTTCCAATTATGAAAATGGCATTTTTATTTGTGACTATTGTTAGCTGCACAACTAAACACTTCAACATTACGTTACACTGCATTATGCTTAGTTTGATACTTTGTAAGTTGTAAAAACACAGTTATCATTTGTTAAACCATGTAACATATTCAAAAGATAAAATATGTTCAATCTTTTTCAGTGTTGTCATCTTGCCCCAAGGCCAAAGTCATCTTGCCCCAGTACTGGGGCAAGATGACGATTTGTTAATGTTATGAAAAAAAAATTATCCTTTATTTATTTTTTTTTTTTAAATTAAATGGTAATGTATTTAATACTATAAAGGTATACTCTATCAGTTCATGTAAAATTAATTTTACTATTACTTCAAAATAAATTAATAAACAACAAAAATTGTTAACATAGTCATCTTGCCCCGGTCTCCCCTACATTTAAAAAAAGTAATAATATATATCCGCCATAACGCGTTTAATCTTAAATAAATGGAAGCTGACATTTTAAATACTATAAACCGTTTATAAAAGGAAACGAAAACATTTATTTTGGTTAATAATGGTTTGGCCGATGTATTATTTTCCTTATTAACAATGGTTTACGATTGTCTAAGCATTCGTGTCTGAGGGGGGTGGGGGGGACGGTTCAAAGATAATTCATTCAGATATCAAACAACAGTACAATGCTTTTATTTCAAAGTTTGTACTTAATTATCACTGATTGCTTTTTATTTATAGAGACGTTTATGCTTATTAGTAACAGGGTATTCATAAAATAGTTAAAATAAGAAGCAGATTCTATTTAAATAAAAGGCAAATGCTATTTAAATGACATTCGATTAATTAGCTAGAACAATTCTCGTAACCAATTATTTAAACAAATGTTATAAGAAGTAAATTACGTTAAGTGAGTGCATGTTTTTCTTATTTGTCGGAAACATGGCTTTTGGTGCAAGAATGCAATTTGAACTACATAATTTATTCTATTATATAAAAATTAATGACAAATATAAAAATCATATTTACCTAATAAAATTTCTACTTCTATTTTGAAACTATGCAGTAATGTACCATTACTTAATACAATAAATACAAGAGTTATTTTGTGTTTGTTTCAAATAAAGTAATATTGTTGTTGTTATTGTTATATGAGTTCTTATGGCACAAGGACCAAAAAGGACAAAATATTCCAGGACACGAGTGGAGAATAATCAAATAAAGTAATAAATTAAATATGAATAAATTGATCATGCCCTTAAAATGCTATTTAGATTAAACTGAATATACCTGAATATATCTGAACATTTAACTAAATTTTCGAAAATCGCAGACCATAAAAGAATTAATTAAGCATTTCTGAAACAATGTAACAAAATATATCCGTCATAATTCTACTCACTTTAAATAAATTAATGCTGGCATTTTAATGCTATATACGATTTATGAAAAGAAACGAAAGCATTTATTTAAATTAATAAGGACTTTGACGATGTATAATTTACGTGGCTAAAAGACCACGAATTTGAGTCTGTTGGAGGAGGATTGAAAGATAATTCCTTCATATTTCAAACCAGATCGCAATGCTTTTATCCCAGATGTTATACTTAATTATCACTGACTGCTTTTTATTTATACAGACGTTATGGATTATTATTGACAGTGGTATTCATAAAACAGTTTAAACAAAAAGAAAATATTATTTAAATGTCATACGATTAATTAGCTTAAAAAAAATCTCTTAACCAATTATTTAAATAAATGTGGAGACAAGTAAAAATTATGCTAAATGAGAGCATGTTTTTTTCTTATTTGGCGGAAGCATGACTTTGGATGCAATAAAGTAAGTGGAATTACATATTTAATGATGTATTTTTCAGTATTTATTCGATGATACTTTAAGCTTATTTTTTCTTTTCGATTTATAACAATTATCTTATTATAATTCTTTCATAACTAAGTTAAATTTTATTCATGACAATTTTTATTTTTATAATGACTGTAACAACAACAACAACAACAACAAAAAATAATAAAATGCAGATTTGAAAGTCATCTTTTGGTGCATGAAAGAAAAAGTAAAGAAATTTAAATGCAGTAATTGGCTATTATATCACCTATACTGAAAAACCTTAGCTTTTGAAAATGCCTACAGGATAAAAAAAAAAGTGAAAATATGAAAAAGAAAATTCATATATTAATTTACTAATTATACAATTTCAGTTTACATTCAAATTACATTCAATTACATTCAAATTTGAAAAGAAATTTAGAAAATTGCAAGAAGTATTTCAGCTGTTGAAATAAATTGGATGAAATGTTTTAATGTATACTAAGAAATAAAGCGACTGGAAAGTAAACAAAAAAAAAAGAAAAGAAAAAAGAAAAATCAGTCTCATTATTTATTGAATACAGTTTTAGTATAATGAAAATACAAAAATAAATTTGTAACCAATTTAAATATGAATTAATATAATTCAAAATTATAAAATAATAAAATTATTTTAGAAGATTTTAAAAATAGACAAAAATGCATAACTAATTACAAATTACTTATACACATATTATGATTATTAGTAATTTTTAAAAATATAAAATGGAAATTTAGCAAATTATAAGCATTTAAAAAAAATAAATGTTTACAACTAGAGGTAAATTTTGTATGCTCTCATAGTCATATATTCATTATCATTTTTAATAACACTCCTTATTAATAGATCATTATAATTCAGCAAATTATGAGCATTATGAACTGTCACAAGTAATCCTATACTCGTATTTAGGTAACAAAATTCCATTGACAAGTCTTTTTTTTTTTTTTTTTTTTTTTAAATAAAGAGTTAGTGGACTTTTACCAGAAATAATAGAAATTTATATCATATATTTGATCACATTTTGTTATATTAAGAAAAAATGTATATTAAATCCTTACATTCTAAGATATTTAGAGATGCATAAACTTGAAAAACTATCTATGCAACCAATTTTGCAAAGACATTCAGAAGAGGGTGGGCTTATATTGTTTCAGAACCCAGATTTCATAGAAGATTGCTGGTCAACTGTGTGTTAATTTAAATATTTGCAGTTAGAGTTGGATTTTTGCGCTTATTTATGTTTAAAAGCACTCCTTTTATTCGAGCTGCTACGATTGTTGGAGTGCTGATAATATATTGTATCACTTTACTTATTCCATACTGCAGCGATATTTTAACCATTTAGCGGGCGGTGTTCACAAAAGAGGACACCTAATTTTAATTCCAAAACTGACAATCGGCACCAAGAATATTTAATTAAATTTTTCCTTTTATAAAGTACGGAAAAATAAGCAAGTTTTTATTTTCTAATGAATTCTTTTGTAATTCCTGGTGTCAGTCCATAATTTCATCATTTTAAAAACAGATTTACTCCGCGCCGGAAAGGGTTAAACATGCAATTCCATTTGCATATGTCTACAGAAATCAGCAATTGAATTATAGTCATATAAAAAACTTTTGGTATATATATATGGTTCCATTGACATTTTAGTAGCAATTTCCAAGGCATTGTGCATCATTCATATAAATGAAATTCAAACAGCGTCCGTTAAATAACTTATAACAAGTATAATTATGCTTCAAAAATTCATAACGCGTTTTTGAAAAAAAAAAAAAAAGAAAAAGAAAACAAAGATGCAAATTTTACACAGATCCGATTTTTACTGATACTTCTAATTGTGTGAACCACTGTTGTGGAAAATCCTTTATTAGTCGGCTACTTTTCAAAGGCAACCGAAATTTCGCTCACTATATCACCGATATCTTTCTGCAATTTTGCGATATTCGACGGGTCATTTTATATTAGTTGCCTTATATAGTTGACTGTTAAATTATGAAATAAATGTTTTGTTATATTTAACGCATGCGTAGTTAAAAATCATTTGATAGAATACTAATATTCTATCAAATATTTAATATATTCATGTTCTAATTGTATAAGGTAAAGCTAGGAGAGTCTGCGCACAATTCAAAAGAATAACAATAAAAAATCTAAATATTAATTTTTTGCTAAACTATCCATGAATAATTTTTACTTCATTTGTTTTTTATGCATTTCCATTACTATTTTGTTGTTATGTTGTAATTTAATAGAACAGTTGTAATAAACGAACCGGTGATGTTCACATTGTTAATCTACATTAGTAGCATATGAGAAATCGTTTAAGTTTAAAATATATTGCACTACTGACATTGTATAGAAATTCTGATCAATAGCTATGAAAATTCAAGCACTTACTTTGGGAAAACAAAACAAAATAGCAATGCTTTATCTCAGACGCTCAAAACAATACACATGCACTTTCAAGTATACACTCCACTACTGCTGTTGTACAACTACCATGAGTCGCTGCGCGCTCATTCTACTCCTTCCCCCCGAACCTCTATGTGCGTAATTTCTCCGACCACGCCATTTCTCCTGGCTTTACCTTAGTGTGTTGATTCTACTGTACTTGGTAAAGTTTCTTGAAAGTTGCGTTAAATTTGGTTAAAAACCTTGTATGCTATAAACAAAAAAACATGCATAAATTCGTTGAACTTTTTAAAGAAACCTTTATATCGCCATGATATACGTGCTTTTTTTTTTTTTTTTTTACACAAATGAACAAAATTATTGCACAAGATCCATATAGCCATTTGCTACAATTACAGATAATTTCGAGTATTTTATTTTACAATGTGATAGAAAATATTATTATTTTTTTATTTGTTGTAGGCCACCTAAATGCACTAGTGATCAAACCTTGCTGAAAAATATTAGGTTAAACATCTTCTTTAAGTTCCTAAAGCTCCAGAAGAATTTGTCAAGTATTTCTCTAGATATTGGACAAAACGTCTAAAAGCGAAAATGTCCGGTGACTTTTGCCGATATATTGTATCTCACTTCGGGTACTAAAAAGGTAATGAACCACAATCTAAGTCATGAAATCCTGTATAGAAGGCCCCTTTAAATGATCTCTTTGATTGTATTTCATAATTTTCTACATGTTGTAGAATTTCAGGATTTTTTCAGATATTTAAACAGATATTTCATTACACACACAACATGAAAGAAATTTTAGGCAATTAGTTTTACATAAAAATAATCATAATATTTGGAGATATTATTTTTTCGCAACTGATTGTTCATGAAAATTATTCTTGTCACAAAACGAATTTAAAGTTTTAATTTCTGAAAATCTATTAGAAATATTCACATAAGATTTTCAAAATTCTCCAAATTTTCATGTTGTACCTCTTTTAATATTAATATTAGAAGTTATTTTCAATTTCGAAACCCCTTAACCAGCAACTTCCGGTTGCTTAAATACATGCTTTCGGTTTAAATGGTGAAAGGAAAACAGCCATAAATACACTTCCAATGACCGTAACAAGAAAACAAAAACTGTTCTGAATCACTAATTGTTCAGTCTTTCAAATAAAACTATTATAATTTGCAAATTTTGCTAAAAAAATTGTTATTCAACCGTAGTGGAATACATTAATTTTTTGCACGCGTCGGCGCGCAGAATGATTTATGCGCGATAATTACACTATTATAAATGCAAGATATTTCATAGCAGTAATCATAAGCAGGTTAAAAAAATACATATTATTACTAAACACTGAATATCGATTTTGTGCCATTTAAAAAAAAAAAAAAAAAAAAAAAAAAAAAAAAAAAAAAAAAAAAGATCGCGTTCATCGTAAAATTTACGACAGCATGTTCGCTGAAATGTTAAAATACTTTTTAGAAATTATTTCGATTATAATGCATCAATTTTTAAAGTCTTGGTAAAATTTCAACGAAAAAAAAAATCCATATATCTAACAAGAGAGAATAGTGCATCAGCTAACGATAACATGTAAATAAACGTGTAAATAATATAAGGGAAACTGTCCCAAAATGACATACTTAGATAAAATGACATACTTTATGTTTCTCAATCTTGTGACTAGAGGCTAGCACTTTACGATATGCAATTATGTTGTGGAATCGATTGGCAACTATAAGCATTTAATGGCGAATTTATCAAGTTTGTATTTTTCATTGTTTACAAAGGAGCTGTTTACACCTTCGTCAGAAATTTCTTGGGACTATTTTTTGGTACTAATTCACGTCTGTTTCATTTCAGTGATTACATATCTGAAGTATAAGTTAAGTAGTTATTCATTTTTAGATTATTTTCTGTATATGCAAAAATTTAAAAATGCATGTGATTTCGAATATTGTCTCTGTATATACAATATAGTGATTGTAGGTAAAATGATATGCCGCCAGGCAGACAGAATGTCCACTGGAAAATAAGGAAAAAATTACAGCAACACAAGTTCTGCAGATAACAGTCTATTTAGACCGTCAATTTTCACAGTTTCAATGTCACCTCCTCCAATTCCACCGCCGACAACAGTTGTGTCCGATACTTCGAAGACTTTTCAACCGGTAGCATTCTCATCATCTTCATTTATCAGACAATTTGAAGTATCTCGCCTTCCTTGTACACCTGATATTAGATCATCATCTGAAAAGAGGAAACATGAAGGTGCAAAAGTTCTGGCTTGCAGTCCTAATATTGCCGAAGCGAAAGAAAGAGCTGCTGAGAAACATAATTCACACTCAAGAAGTGCAGCTCTACAGGCTAAGAAGAAAATTCGCTTTGATGACGACAATGACATGGATCGTTCGGCCAATGATGATGATGAAATCTGTCTTTATTACAATGATTTATTCCGTCACTCAAAATCGAAGGACAAATGGATAAATGCGTTAAGTATTCAAAGTGAGCACATAGTGAATGTGTCGGTATTTCTTGATGTGAAAAAAAAATTATTTGTGATGTATGAAAGTAAACTTAATTGCACCTTGTAGGTGTGTCATTTTAAGACAGCACTGTAGATAAAATGACATAATGCAGCATTTTATATAAACCGTTATTATGACGTTGTAACTTTATTTGCTACTTTTTAAAGGGTACTATTTCATTTTGTATACTTCTTAAAGTTAGTTTGTAAAAAATTAAGGTCATGAGAAAAAATTATATGAATAGAAACGTTTTATCCTTAGGGTATGTTATTTTAGGACAGTTTACCCTACTCGAGCAATTTAAAGCATAATACAAATCATGCAGGTCAGTAAAGTTAATAATAAGTACAAAGTTTATACATTTTTATTACTTTTTTTTCTGTATAACAGTAACCTAATAGTTCTATCAGAATAATCAAAGGTGTATAAAGCATTTTTTTCTACACTTGTCAGATTAATAGCTGAAGTTCCTAGTTACGAAGATTACGAGATTAAGACCGATCTTGCTTTCATTTTTTGTTTCATTAACTTTATATTTATAATAAATCCTTGGCAGATTACTGCGAATTTTAATCGGGAGGAATGATTTTTTTCTTCATTTAGGAAGAGCATTTTTTCATTTTAATTATCTCTACAATTCATTTAATCTGTAATGAAAAAAAAAATAGCATACAAAAACATTTTTCTCATTATGAATTTTAAATCCCAACGTACAATAAACAACCACCATTGCATTTTGTATGCTTCGTAAAGTTAGTTTGTAAAAAATAAAGGTCATGATAAAAAAAAATTGTATGAATAGAAGTATTTTATCCTGAGGGTATGTTATTTTAGGACAGTTTCCCCTAGTCGAGCAATTTAAAGCATAAGACAAATCATGGATGCCAGTAAAGTTAATAATGAATAAAGAGTGTATACATTTTTATTATTTTATTTTCTGTATCATAGTAACCTAACATTTCTATCAGAATAATCAAAGGGGTATAAAGCAATTTTTTCTACACCTGTCAGATTAACAGCTGAAGTTCATAGTTACGAAGATTAAGAGATTAAAAACGATCTTGCTTTCAATATTACTTTCATTAACTTTATGATTATAATATATCCTTGGCAGATTACTGCGAATTTTAATCAGGAGGAATGAAAATATTTTTTTTCATGTAGGAAGAGCATTTTTCCATTTTAATTATCTCTACAATTCATTTAATTTGTAATGAAAAAAACATACAAAAACATTTTTTCTCATAATGAATTTTAACTCACAACGTACAATGAATAAGCTCCTTCAGTAAAATATGGAAAAACTTAAATCAAAAGACATCAAGAAATACTAATTAAAAATTTTTACAGAGCACAATTCTAAGAAATGAAAATGGTTCTAATTCATAAATTACGAATTACAAAATATGATAAGATTTTTGCTATGTATGCGAAAATATGGTTTTTGTTTTTCATTCGAAGAAACTCATAATACTTTTAATAAATGTCTCAAAGCATATATGTAGAAATCTGCCTTCTGATGGAGAATATTACAAAATAAAGATAAGTTTAAAGTAATGAGGTAAAATTTTATCTTATTTAATTTATTTCCCCACTTATATATATATATATATATATATATATATATTAAAAAAAAAGACTACATGTATAGACTACATAATGCGTGCTATGAATGGCCAATAACAATAGATCTCTTTAATATATGAATGAATTTTGAAAAACTCTATTTCTGAGTTTAAGATTTAATTTTATTTTTAGATAAAATTGTCAAAGGCTGAGAGCAATCACCATGTTAAAGGAATACTCAATTAAAGCAACTACAATACTTGGACTGCGCGCAGAAGGGACTGCTAAGAAAATTGCAGACTTCAACAACATCGCTTTACGTAATGTTTACAACGTGAAGATGGTTAAACATGCTGATTCCGTTGTCGCTACAATGCAAAAAATGACAAATGTTTCTTAATCTAGGAAAGTATAATATAACCACAAACGAAAATACACAATTACCTCTTCCGAGATATCCACGATTTAGAAAAGCCTTCTGTATCTTTAGAAACTTCAGAAACAATTTAGAATTATATTTTCGAGATTTAAAGAAGTTTCTATGACAACAAAGTTTATTTTGCTGCCAAAGGTTTTGACAAATGTTTCTTACAAATAGTTCTTACAGTGTATTAATCAGCTTTCTGAAACTGTAATACAGTCGAACCTCGTTAACACGAAATTGAAGGGACTGTGAATTTTATTCGTGTTAACAGTCAAAATAGTTGTGCCAACTATGTTAGATATAAAAATTAAACAAATTAACTTAGAAATAACCCTGCTCTTAAAATCATAAATTAATAAGAAATAGAAAATTTAATTAAAAAATAAAACAAATTGATCATCATTTTAGGCATTAATAAATTTATTTACCTGCTAATAATTTTTTTTTTAATTCTGTTATTGACTTTTTCTACAGTATTTGTGAGAACGTATGAGCCTCATCTAATTTATCCGGGGCTCAGGAAGCATCCTCTTGTTTCATAAGGAAACGTACAATTTTCAATACTGTGGTAGATTCATTTTATGAAACTAAACTTTTCCGTTCTGTCTCGATTTTTTCATCCTCGTCTGACACTTCGATGTTGTCATCTTCTTTTTCAGCTAATGTAGCAATTATCTCTTCGTCTGTTGTCACATCTGAAGTCAGTACATTTTCATCTATGCAAATGTATTCAGAAAACATTCCCCGTTTTTCGGCAACACATCTTTTTGCAGACAATTCTATGACGCTCTTTCAATCTTGTCAGTAATACGTTAGAACATGTAAAATCGCTCTCTCTGAGAGCATCAGTAAATGACTTTGCTTTTCTTGCAAAACTGCAACAGTTAGAACAATGTTCTGTCTTCTTCCCTCTTTTATCTATCGCAAGGATGCAATTTCAATTTCTTCATTCTTTCTTGTACACATTCGTTTTCTTATTTGTTTGAATTGACTCACAGTATAAGACGCTTCAATCTTTTCACGATTCTGTAAAATCGTAGAGCGTATGTTATTGAGTATCCCGTAATTTTCTGGAATTTTTAATTGTTTCAGCACTTTATCGCTGATTTCGTTTAAAATTTTTTGCTTGGTTTCTAAAGATACAGTTTACTGTTTTCGACACAGAATTACGAGTTTCAATTACGTTAGTCGGGCAGTGAAGTAGAGATTGTCACTTCTTTCACCTGAGGATAGGAAACATGGTTTACGGTTTATGACACTGTGAATACAGTCAAACTAGTAATGGAATAATCAATTTAAAAAAAGAATTCCTTCACTCAAACTTTCATTGTGATCGATCTATAGCTCATATGGTTAGTGTGGGAAAACTTCTGCATATCAGAGGACAAAGAAAATCAGGGATTAGTCAGAAATTCAGAATTTCACCATTTTCTGAAACCCTTTTCCACTTTAGATCTTTTTCAAACCATGAGAAAACTTCCATTTTAATAAGAGGATGTGACATGAAAGTTTGAAATATTGAAAACTTAACATAAGGAATCATGTTTTGAATTAAGCGGGATTTTTCTACATTCTATTTCGTGTTAAACGAATTGATTAACATTGCTTCTCAGACTTCTTTGACGGGACCTCAGTATTATTTCGTATTAAGCGATTTCGTGTTAACGAGGTTCGACTGTATTGGATTTTTGGATGATATCAATTCTTAAATAAACATTTTCAGGTTCAACGAACATGTTTTACGGACAAACGGGATAAATTAACAGCAGTACATCAATCAACATTCAAACTAATGTTATTTTGTTACCCTTTCAGTTACGCAGCTAAAAATGTTTAATTGAGAATTGATAATATCCTAAGGACCGATATTCCAGTTTGAGGAAACACATTAATACACTATAAAAACTACTCGGAAACGTTTCCAAAACTCAGTGACAGAAAAAAACCCTTTGTTTTTAGAAATGCTTCTTTAAATCTTTAAACTATATCGGTTACTGATGTTTCTAAAGATAAAGAACGCTTTTCGGAATAGTGTGTGATTTGGAAGAGGTTATTGTGTATTTTCATACGTGTTTATATCATATTTTTGTTGATTAAGGAATATCTGAATATTTTTTCGTGTACACCAATAAATAATGTACACAATGATCTACCAAGTTTGCAGAATATCTGGATTGTGCTATTCTTGTACGTTCTTTACGTAGCTAGCTGTATGTGAAGCATGTTATTGAAAGTTTACAATTTTCTCAGCTGTTCTCTCAAACCTAAAAGGAGTACAAAACTTCGTGTTCCCGAGCATTGTTATCAGTATTTAATACTTTTATTTAACAAAAAATGTAACATCACAACTTTAGAAGCACATTTTTTAAAATAAGAATCAAGCGAAATAAGGGGATGCAAAGTTATTGCCAATTTATCACACGCATCCTGTACTTAGGAGTAAAATATCTTTTCCAGGTTAATTCTAAAATAATTGTACTAAATCAATAATAAAAATATTTTGCATGCAAAAATTTAACAGTGAGTAAAATGGCTAACACGACTAATGAATTCTTAAACAGAAAACTAGGATGCATTAAAAAAAATCTTTATCATCATACAGTTTCTTAGTTAAATATCGACACTGAAGTTGACAGGTTTTACAACTCAAATGTACACAGCTCTAAATTTGAGAAGTAACTTTGACTGTAAACGCCTCAATATATCCAATTAACTGAGGCGCTTGGAGGCAGACTGGACCATTTTAATAGATTTTCAATTATAGATAGCTCAGTATCGCTCAAAGCGCCAAGCTTTCAATTTTAGCCTGTTCTTTTCCGGAACAATACACAACTTTAATTTATTTAGATATAATTATAAAAATTTGAGAATTTTAATTAAAATCAAAATCACTGAACTTAAACAGTTATATCTTCGTTTATCTTCAATTTTATTTTAATAAACTAGCAAGCTACGCCCGCTACGCTGGTCAGTTTCTCTTAACGAACTTTTAATCAAACAAAATATTGGCATTTCATAATGCACTTTTATATTTTAAGAGAATAATAAGGGTACTATAATTTGTGACTCGTGTTATAGCCAATATACACGTCAGGACACGTCGCCCTTATAATTATCTTTTTACACGCGAAAGTTTCGCTATGGTACTCCATTGTGAAATTTGATAATTTTTGAAATTCAATATTTGAAAAATGGCATAATCATTAGATTTGAAAATTATATGAAGAAGAATACAATTTTTTACCTTTCAAACGCAGTTTGTCTAACAATTTTTGACAAATACCTTTTGAGCTATTATTTTTTTCAGTAACTCCAAATGTTTCATTTTCCGAGATTAATCTGTGGCAACGATTAGCGAAAAACCCAGTCGTCATCAACGCATAGCTTTTTATTAAAGAGGATGTTGGAGCAGGGATTGTCACAATCAATTTGCCAACATCACTTTTGAAATCGGTTTTGTAGTTCCAGAGATTCTATAGAAATTGTAATTTAGAATGATTTTAGAACGCTTTTCGCTCATTTCACACTTTTAAATTTCTATTTTTTCTTATTTATTCTTAGAGAGCATTTACTTCTTATAAGTAACTACAATGCCAAATTTCAAATTTCTAGCTCCTTCAGTATACAAAAAATCGCAATTTTCGAACATTTTTTGCTCCTGTACCCCGTTGGGAATAGTAGCACCACTATAAAATATAGCCTGTGTTGGAGTAGGGATTGCCACCATCAATTTGCCACCATTACGTTTGAAATCGGTTCTGTTGTTCCAGAGATTCCATAGAAATTGTAATTTAGAATGTTTTTAGAACGCTTTTCGCTCATTTAAACCTTTTAAATTTCGAATTTTTTTTTTATTTGTTCTCAGACAGCATTTACATCTTATAAGTAACTACTATGCCACATTTTATGTTTCTAGCTCCTTCAGTATAAAAAAATCGAAATTTTAGAAATTTTTTTGCTCCTGCAGCCTCCTAGGGGTAGTGGCACGGACATAAAATATAGCCTATGTTGGAGCAGGGACTGTCACCATCAATTTGCCACCATCACTTTTGAAATAGGTTCTGTAGTTCCAGAGATTCCATAGAAATTGTAATTTAGAATGTTTTTAAACGCTTTTCGCTCATCCCACCTTTTAAATTTCGAATTTTTTTAGAATTTGTTCTTAGAGAGCATTTACATCTTATAAGTAACTACTATTTCAAATTTCATGTTTCTAACACCTTCAGTATAAAAAAAATCGAAATATTAGAACTTTTTCGCTCTTGCACCACTCTGGAGGTAGTGGCACCGACATAAAATATAGCCTATGTTGGAGCAGAGACGTCACCATCAATTTGCCACCACCACTTTTGAAATAGGTTCTGTAGTTTCAGAGATTCCAAAGAAATTGTAATTTAGAAAGTTTTTAGAACGCTTTTCCCTCATTTCACCCTTTTAAATTTCGAATGTTTTTAGAATTTGTTCTTGGAGAGCATTTACATCTTATAGGTAACTACCATGCCAAATTTCATATTTCTAACACCTTCAGTATACAAAAAATCGAAATTTTAGAACTTTTTCGCTCCTGCAACCCCCCTGGCGGTAGTGGCACCGACATAAAATATAGCCTATGTTGGAGCAGGGACTGTCACCATCAATTTGCCACCATCACTTTTGAAATAGGTTCTGTAGTTCCAGAGATTCCATAGAAATTGTAATTTAGAATGTTTTTAGAACGCTTTTCCCTCATTTCACCCCTTTAAATTTCGAATGTTTTTAGAATTTGTCCTTGGAGAGCATTTACATCTTATAGGTGACTACCATGCCAAATTTCATGTTTCTAACACCTTCAGTATAAAAAAAAACGAAATTTTAGAACTTTTTGCTCCTGCACCCCCCTGGGGGTAGTGGCGCTGACATAAAATATGGCCTATGTTGGAGCAGGGACTGTCACCATCAATTTGCCACCATCACTTTTAAAATCGGTTCTGTAGTTTCAGAGATTCCATAGAAATTGTAATTTAGAATGTTTTTAGAACGCTTTTCCCTCATCTCACACTTTTAAATTTCGAATGTTTTTAGAATTTGTTCTTAGAGATCATTTACATCTTATAAGTAACTACCATACCAAATTTGATGTTTCTATCTCCTTCAGTATACAAAAAATCGAAATTTTAGAACGTTTTTCGCTCCTGCACACCCCTGGGGGTAGTGGCACCGACATAAAATATAGCCTATGTTGGAGCAGGGATTGTCACCATCAATTCGCCACCATCACATTTAAAATCGTTTCAGTAGTTCCAGAGATTACCCCCTACAAACAAACAAACAAACAAACAATCTTTACTCCTTTATAATATTAGTATAGATATAAATAATAATTACATACTGGTGATTCAATTACATGGTTATTACATTTTTAACATTACCTTAATTACTTATTGCTCTACTTTTTATGCTTCAGAAAGAAATAAACAAGTTTAACATCTTTTCGACGAACGCCGCATGTACATTCCGTGTTGTATCCATATGGTCCTTATTTCTGAGTACTTCTATTTCCAAATAGTAATCTTCGCAGCATTAAACTCAGAATCTTTGTGATTAAATAAGGCAAAGATTATTATTCGGAAATTGGGATACTCAAAAGTAATCTTCCGTATACGGGACCCTGGTCACAAAAGGATTTAACTAATCTGCCGAAGCAATATTAGATAAAATTTAACTAAAAATCATAAAAAGTAAAACGTATTTATTTCATTTTAGTTTTAATATAATAATTAGTGTTCTCACAAAATAATTACTTCTGAATTAATCATCAAAATATTTTCAATATAGCGTAATTTTTTAAAAGAATTGATTTATAACAAAACTAGATCTAAATGATATTTTTCTCGTCATGGCAAATGAATCCAGAATTACGTGAAACTAAAGAAAGGACTAATAAAAGGACAGGCAATAATTGAAAGCATGAAGAAGAACCCTGAAATGGATAGATAAATACACAGAGTGACTGAAATGGATGGGCAAACAGACGGATATGAAAAGAGATAAAACCTTTCGGAAAAAGCAGTCAAATATTCGTAATAGAAGGCTGTGGAAACATAATATCCTACATCCGTTGAATATTCTTTCTACTCTTTCCAAAGTTATCGGATAATTTAACGAAATTAAGCACTTACATTTTCCTAAAGTTTTGAAATCTTACACATCTTTTCAAATATTAATTTAGGTGATTTTGGCATTATTTTAAAAGCATACCATTAAAGTAGCTAATAACTCAGAACAATCTATATCTTACATAAAAGTAAAACAGTAATATTTAATTTACGACGTCTTAGTGGAAACCAAGTTCTTTAAACAAATAAAAAGTTATTTAACTTATTTCTAATATGTCAAACTGTAATCAATAGTTTTATATGGTGTGAATGACCACGGATGTAACTTTAAAATTTAAGCGTAATAAGCATACATTCAAAATTAACTCTCTGAATATGCAGTGCATTGAAACCATTTGATGTTGAATGAAAATGTTTTTAGAATAAATATTTTGTAAATTCATATCGTTGGAAAAACATATTTTTAATTTAATTGAAATTCTCACGTTAATAATGAGCTAAATTGTGACATTTTTGTATGTTCTATTAAATTCAAGTGTGTAACAACTTTATTCCCATTGTTTCGTAGAATTTTTGAGTGATTTTTCTTTTTTAGATCTTGCCTTATAGAAAATATATTTGAAAGTCTAAGCAATCGTAACGCGGCTGCTATTTACAGTATTTTACTTTTATATGGAAATAACATTCCATGAAATGTTGAAACTCCTGATCGAGTCTTCTGTTACAGTGGAAATGTTGCAATACTCCTTTACTTTGTCAGACGCATTAGTGGAAAAAAAAATATTATAAAAAGGCTTTTTAAAACGTGGTTTTCAGAGAAACTTATGTTTAATATTTTGACGGGTTATTTTAGATAACACATAAAGACGGCAATTTAAAGCTAAAAATAAATATCAATAAGTATTTTTTGGAGAGCTCATAAAATACGTTGCTTGTTCTGAAAAGCAATTGATGCAAACAAGTCTATTATTGGAAGACTCAGACTATAATGTTACGATTTCTTTTAATTTTCAGGAACAGTTTAAGATTATGTATCTGTTTCTGAAATTCAGTTCACATCCTTTTCTGGCAGGTTTTTCTGATTATCAATTTTTTTATTCCAGCATGCGACTACGTATATAGTATGATTATTTTTTTTGTTGTTGCATTACGATTACTCAACATGTTTATTTTTATTATTACATGCCGATTGCACTGATTTCGTAACCAGCTTTTTACGAATCCATCAATTCCCTTATTTATATACATTCTCCCTTTCTTCCTCGAGTCGTAGCTAGTGAACTAGTGAGTGACAATTTCTTGGAGTGTTTAGCAGAAACAGAGTGCTTTTAAATAAGTTGTAGAAATATATTGTCAGAAAACCTCTCATATGGAGTAAGAGTATTTGCCATAAAAATTAAGTTTGTCCAAAGATTTCCCTAGAGAACATCTGTTCAGCATATAGATGGAAAAACTTTCTATAATTTTTTCGCTGTCGTGTTAATTTGTCACTTGTTTGCTTAAAACAACCATCCAAAACGATTCAGTATCATGCAATGTAGGTAGAAAAGAAAATACCTGTCGAATACTCTGCTATGATTTTTATAAAGATAACATTTGCAGCCAGTGTTAAAAACAACCTTTTCTTTTCCCACTGAAAGTGTTTTAATAACCGCGGAGATGATATCCATATTTATGGATCATGAGGGTCAATACTTAATCTATGAAGATATCAAGAATCACTCCGTGAAATAAATCACAGCGCATCAAATATGAGAACAGATGTCTGTTTTCTTTTATTCTTCAAGAATGCCAATTTCAAGATAGCAGAATGTTCTCAAAAACCGAATGTCGTACTTTGCAGTATGATGGAGGGATACGCACGAATGGTCGACAGATATAAAGGCCTCTTTTTCTATACAGTCGCTGGACCATGTTAATATTCACAGATGGTAGCACGACGTTTACGGAGATAACCATTCCTGATATATCTAAAGCATGAGATCATAGCAGCATAAGAAAAAAGTACCTTCTAATTCTGAATAATTAACAGCATCAATGAAACTTGTTAGAGATGGCTGTTAAAGCATGATAGTTAATATTCTTAGGAACTGAATTCCATATACAAAGAAAAGATAAATTTAAGGATATGAACGATATTAAATAAATTCATTGGCATAGTCAAAATTAATTTAAAAAGATGTTCTTTCAAGTGACGTTTAAATACTTATTACAACATGGACAAGTTAATCCAAATATAAGTGTTTCCTCGGATGTCTACATTTGACTACAACCATTTCCAAATAGTAATATTCATTTTATTTAATTAAAGAAATTGTGCTTTTAAGCAAGACCAATATTACTATTCGTAAATAAAGGTATTCAAATTTAAGCACCCGTGGGAACCCTGTTTCCCACAGTTACTGCATTATAATTTCATACAGTAACTGTTAAAACCGTTTAATACAGCAACCGTTATACTATATTATAATTTGAGATATTTTCGTAACCATAAAATCATGCTGAAAGAAGAAAAAATCCTAAAATAGATTGCTACATATATTTCTTCTAACAGTTTTACTAAATATCTTTCTGCAAATCATTTCTAGGATTAATTATTTCTGGATAACATAATTAAATTAAACCTATTTTGGTGCTTCTGTCATTAGTTGCTCGTTATAGATTATGAAAAGAAATTTGTTCGAATGAGGAACTATATTTAAGTTTGGTAAAAGTTTTACCTTACTAAAGCAACATCATACCGAAATCATTTAGAAATAACGTTTTGGAAGAATATGGGTTAATGAGAGAGAAGGAACTTCTAAATATTGATTTCTACTAATTGCCAAACTCTATCATTTACCATGAAACTCCAATCCACTATTGCAATCAATAGGCCATCAGAAATTGCTCATTAGGTAAACGAAATGCTAATAATCAAATTAAAAAAGTACTTTATTATTGAAAGTATTATAAAAAGGTAGTAACAAAATAAGAAATATAATGAAAAATTTGAGAATTCTTTTGGAAAACCGTAATGACAATCTTGATTAGCCCATTAAATTTCTTTATTCATTCATACAGGAACATATGATGGAGAAATGACTAAATAAATATTCTTTGAGATTAATTGTATTATACGGATACTTTTATACTTTATATTTATCTTTTTTAAGGAAGTTCGGAATTTATTTTAGAAATGGAAATTTTTACAATTGCTTTATAGCTGAGTTATATTAGAAGGCAACTGTGGAAATAAATATTGATTTTATCCTCTTCTATGTAGACTTGAATCTTTTTCAGTATACTTTAGAACATTGTTTCGAGGATAATCGAGGTTACTGAAATTCAGTAAGCTTCTTCCCATTATTAAATACTAAGTACATGCCAAATTTCAAGTCTCTGGCTCAATTTTTTCGGGAGATAAAGCATTTACAGACACACACACAGACACACAGACAAACGAAAGGCATTTTTTTTTTCTAAAAATTTGTTTTTCGGAATCTCTAGTGTCTGAAACGTGTAAATCCGTCAAATTTTTTTTTCAATTTTCAAAACGATTTCAAGACTTACCCTATACTACGTATGATGGGTAAGTAATAGGAAATATTATTTAAGATTACATCAAGTTATGGACAATGAAGGTGGACATACAGAGTATTTATTGTAAAGATATTAAACATTTGTGAGAAGGTATATCGGTAAATAAAATGTTTAAACCTGTTGATCACGTATTTAAATGTGACCAATTTTCGAAGGAAAAAATTCATTTAGCAAATGACAATTGCATCATCTCAGTTATTTATAGCAGTAACGTAGCATCAGGGGATGTTGTAACACTTTTCTAGCAATGTTATCATACACTAAATTTGGACTTCTTTAATCTTTGAACGTTATATTATTAAATAAGGCCCAATTTATTATATAATAATACTGAAAGTAAGTGGTGCAGCTTCCCCTGACGCTATGCCACTGATCTATTGCTTAAATTTCATCTTATTCTTCTTATATATATTATTTAAAAATTCTGCAGTCTTGAAGATTATACTGAATTTTGACATGTCTAAATATAGTTCTGTTTAAAAAATTAGATATGCAATATGGTGGAATAAAGTAGGTGCTATGTAGGTGCATTGTTGATACTAACGTAGGAAGAGTATTTTTAAAATAGACTTTTAAAAGACATGTGACTCGTCATGCAAGGAAACTCACACAGATGAACTGAGAAAGTTGCGCTATATCGAGCCCGCAAATTTCGACTTCCAGCGGACCATCTATGAAACTAGAATTACAGCAAAGAAAAGTCAAGATATCTTCATGATATTTGTACCTGACGAGAAGAAAATTATATGTATATTATCTTATCATGGTTAAAGGCAAAACTGAAAATTTAACTCGTATGCAGAAATGATTTCATTAATTTTTGTTTTTATTGGTCAGAAAAATCTATATGAAAACACATATATAACAAAAGGATAAACCTTTAATACAAGTAATTATGCTTTCTCAATTTCAGAAGGTAAAAAATAGCAAATTTCTGTTGTGCCTTCTTGTGAAAGGGCGCAGGGGCAATAAATAATTTTGAAGTCCTACTTTGCTATTAAAGGTAGAATAAAGATTAAATTTGGTTGGGGCTGGGGCACCGTGTAAGTGTGATGGCTAAGTATATACTCGGGAGTAAATCAATTCCAATCTTCATTAACCCTAATTTATTTTTTTTCAAAATGATATTTTTTTTTTCTTTATGGCTTCCTGTAACTGTGGATCTGTAGGGAATTTTCATCCGCCACATCCAACATAGAGCAGGTCCTGTTTGCTTGAAGACAATATATCGAATCAAACAAAATCAAAAAGTCAACAGCTCCTAGCTCTTCGGAAGGTGAGAGGAGGAAAACTATAAAAAAAACTGTCATGCTTTATCATGATTTTAATATTCAAAGTAATATTACAAAAGTGTATTCAAAGTACCAGTATATTCATAACTGGTTTCGAAAGAATTTTAATTCTTTAGAAGGAACATACATTTTAAAAGTTACGTGTTTTATAAGAAGAATTAACTATTACTGTTGAAATAAATTAAAATTGACAAGAGATAATTTGGAGGATGCCAGCAAGCAATTTGATGCCTATCTCATCTTCTGAGAAATAAGTATATCTCCACGAGCCATTCACACATAATTCAATAATAAGAATACATTGAAATGATTTACATATTTTCCTTTCATCTTCACCAATCGATCGGGCTTTCCCTCAAGTTTGTACCCACCACGTGCTATGATTATATAATCATAATCATATCATTTCAAACCTTGTCATTCATCATTTTTCATTTTCCACAAATGTTACGCGGCAGCCTACCTCGAAAAACGTGTTGAGTATTTGGTTAATTCTCGCATATCCATCATCATTTTATGAACTGGATAACCTTAATTCTGACACCTATTGTTAACACCTGAGGAGATTTCTGAGAAATATTTTGAAAAAACTGAATCGGAATAAAACAGGGAAGTTTAGTTCCCTTAGGACAAAGCCAGACTACTGAAATTTAGATTGGAGTTAATATTTTACCTGTCACAATCTATATAAAAATCTTCCGCAAAAAGCTTTCACCTGTTCTTAATTTGATAAGTATACATGAGACGAGAAGCTCTATAATTATAGTTATTTCTAAGCGCAAAATCAAAAGTTCCCACCTCAAAATTAAAGGAATCTGTAAAATTATAAAACAAATATTTTGATTATAAGAGACAATGTTGCTATTACGGGGTATATTCCGTAAGGAAGAATAAATTGCTTTTCACACAATATGTGGTGTTAAAACTGAAGGGGTTAAATATATTTTCGAAAAAAGTTGCTTCATTTGAATGGCTCCATGCAAAAAGAGCTTCAGTCAACTAAACTAGTTTTGAGAAAATTGAAAAAAAAAACAAAAAACATTGCTGTTTTAAAAATATTAAACCAATCATAATGATTTTTTTCCCTTTATAGACAAAAATTATACTAATCAAACACCGCTAAGAAATTTTTTTTGTTTAAATCTACCCTATAAGAACAAAAATCCGTGGTTAACTCAATTTTGCCAATTTGGGGACTGAAGCCCTTTTTGCATGAAGCGATTCATTTAGGGAAACATTGTTTTTATCTGAGAAGGAATAAAGTATAACAGAATTGCTGAAGTGCAGCCTACAGTACAATGTTTCATGAGCATTATTACAAATATTATTAAAGCCATTTGTGCAGTTATCAGAAAAATCATATTATTTTGATTCAAATTTACATACGCATATAACAGAACGCGTATAAATAAATATTTTTTAAAAAAATGCAATTTTTAATCTTTCTCTTGTACCATGGGATGTATTTGACTCGGATTTAAGACAGCAGTTATTATACTATCATGAGTTATGTTATACTTTTTCAATGTGCTTTCTTCAAAATCTACCTAATATCGTTGCACAATGAGCAATTTCCTTTCGATTTCCTTTAGCATAGCTTTTAACGTTTTTGGAGATTGAAGCTATATTTTCCCAATAGAACCTTCTATATAATAAAAATATTTTCTCTAGTGGGCGTTTTTTATATGCCCCAGATAAAACTCTTTTATTACATAGAAGGTACAACAGGGTAAATATAATCCAACCTCCAAAAGTTAAAAAAGTATATGCTAATGAAAAACACAAATAAATTGCTGATGCGTGTAGCAGGTTTTTAAAGATGATACAACGAAGTACACAGTAAAATTCACGGTAGTTTTAAAAATGCCATGTCTTAAAGATTGCTGGGCTGAAATACGCACTGTTAAAATTTTGAGCTGGTTTGAACCAACTTTTGGTGTTGCAGTAGCTACAGCCATATGATGGTGAATTTTCGTCCCAACATTTGCAGCTCCTGTTGTACCATATCTCCAAATGTTGAAACGAGATTTTTTACCCTCATATAGTTGCAGAGTCTGTACCATCAAAATATGTTTCAAACCAGCACAAAATGTTTAATAGTGTACGCTCAATGATACCACACAAGGGTTAATGTTTTTATGGAACTGTTTCATGTTATCAGCTAAAATGTGATTTGAATTTTGACAAAAAAATTTTATGCTCTACTTTCCAAATAAATTTTGCATTATCATTGTCGAAAAATGTTAAATTTATTTCATAAATAACTCATCTTTCTTTTAAGAATAACGGAAGGAATTTACATAAATCCGTTTGAAAAAAATAACGAAAGAAAATCCGGAAAATTAAAACGAAGAAATGTGAAGCCGTGTCAAACTCTACTAAACAAAAAAAGAGAAACGGATCGACTTTATGTCCTGTTGTCACGAAAACTGAAAAGCAACTTCATAATTAGGCGGAAGATTTACAAAATGAAATCTACAAATTGAGTTCTTGCTACACTGAGAAAAAATGATATTGAATTCAACAATGATAAAAAGGTTTAATAAAATTCGAAAGCCAGGTAAAGATTTTATAAAAAAGAAAAGTAAAAGTAGAGAAAAAAGCACGCAACTTTAAAATAAGAAAATTTGAAAAAAATTAAAACATGATTTAGGAAACCGAATGTCAAAATTTATTACTGATTGTCAGATATTGCAAATTTCGGTTGCTGGAAGGTGTATAGAAAAATTATTTTGTAATCTTGTACACTTTAGTTTAAATTTTTAATATAATTATTTTTATTCTACAGTTACAAGACACTTAAGACTACATAGTTTGCTACATTAATTAAATAATAATATTTATTGTAGGAATAATGCTTGAATTGTATAGAAGTATGTTTAAAAATATAAAGAAATAGATAAGTCATTTTTAAATATTTTTTTCTCTTATTGAATATATAATATTCACAATTTTGAACTATCTCACTTTATTTTAGCGTATATAGTTGAAAAGAGTTTCATGTGAGGTTAAAAAAAAAAAAAAAAAAAAAAAAAGTGAAATTCCTTTCAAAATCAATGAAATAAAAGGACAATTTCGAAATAATTTTTCTCTTAAAGAAAAACAATACTTTTGTATCCTGTACATGATCTGTAAAACGTCCAATTATCTTAATAAGAAACGTTTTGTTGGTTAGAAAAGACAGATTCGTGAAGTAAAAGAACTAACTCTATATCTATAATAATAACACTGATCTACACGATTTTCGAAACAGATAAGTCAACGTGTGTTTAATAAAGTATTTTTAATGCTGAAAAAGAAAATGTAATAAGAAATTCTTTATCAAGTAATTTTTTCACGTTATATAAATTTAAAGACCTAGTTTATGTCATTTTTGGCACATAATAGAAAAGATTTAAAAAAACAAACAAACATTAAAATAAAAACAATGAGTCATCCACATGGGATAAATAAAAAATAAGCCATCCTTCCGGAGTTATGAAAAACGCTTTAACCATCGAGAAATCCCCAGAGAATCTGATTGAAATCAAGCATTCTGTCAGTGCAAGTAATGTCATTGACAGTTGTTGTTGAGCGTGGCAATCCATGGAAATTCTGCGAGTTCAGTAAGTGTACTGTAATTCTTCAAGTTACGCAAGTTTAGTTAATTTTATTTTGTATAATTGCACATATCAATAAACTTGGTCACTTTAAAAAGTTTACAGTTTTCCAGCATTTTCTCAAGGTTTCATAAAAAAACTTCTATGCGTGATGAAGAAATATCATTTATGTTTATCTTATATGTTTATCTTTAAGTAATTTTTATCTATCGGTTTATGAACTTAAGCATTCCCAGGTTTTTTAAGGATATATTTCGTTTGTAAGACAAAAAATTGTCCTTCATTTATATATAATTATCTTCATTTATATACAGGGTGTTTCTACGATCATGGGACAAACTTGGAGGTGTGGTACAGGACGCTGTAACAAACAATTTTTATATAGGTAACCAGGGTCAGAAATCCATTTATACAGTCAAAAATTTTGGGCGTCTCCCTCCAATCCGAAGTCATGTTTTCGTACATAACTTTAACAGTAGTGAAGATATTTTAACGAAATCCTTACAATATGCATACAATTCATACAAAGATGAGTCTGTAGCGAATTTTTTAAAAATATCTTCACTACTGAAGAAAACGCGACTTCGGATTGGAGGGAGACGCCCTGTATTTTTGACTGTATAAATGGATTTCTGACCCTGGTTTCATATACAAAATATGTTTGTAACAGCATCCTGTACCACCCTCCAAGTTTGTCTCATGATCGTAGAAAAACCCGGTATAATTATCTTCATTGTTATATAACATAATATAAAATTGCGAATTCGAGATTTATTCTCAAGTAGAAAATTTCCTTATTACAAGCATTTTCTATGTGCCTTTTTCTCATATTTTTCTAATTATTTTTATCTACTATATATATAAGTTATATTTAAGGATATTATGTAAAGATATAATTAATGATCGTATTGATAATATTATGTTAAATAAAGGTTTGTTTTTGTAAATAAAAATATAAATGTTTATGTTTTTTCCCATTTTTAATTCATATACAGGTGATTTAAAAGTCTTCAGAGATACTTTAATGGTAGGGCAGCCATAAAAAAACGACTATTTTCACAATAGAAAATGATGTTGCATTACAACTATTCATATAAAAATACAGAATATTTCCTTCTAAACCAAACTCGGCTACCTGTTAGTATCTTTGAGAGAAGTAAACATATTGTATTGAAAATTGGAGAAGACTTACATATTGTTGGTTTCTATAATGTGACAATATCTTATTTGAAATGTGACGACATCATTAAAAGTATTCAAAAAGTACGGTAATTAAATATGTAATATCTCACACAAAATATGGAGCGTCGAGTGTATGAAGTCAGTTCAAATTTTAATTACAATATATTTACTTTTCTTAAAGTTATTAACGGAAACCAGAGCTCGATTATAGTTTTGGAAACCCCAGTATTTTTGACTAAGTAAATTTCATATCATATTCCATAAAAAAATGACCTTGAATCAACTCTGTATAAAACTGTACATAAAAAAAATGTTCCACTTATCTTAGTTTGTAGGAATTATGTAATTTTTATGTATCACGAAAAGAAAAATTATTGTTAAATTTAGTAAATTTTATCCTTATTAGTTAAAGCGCCATTACAATACGTTTTTTTGGATATGGCCCCTAGAAAAAATTATTGACGCTACACTGCTAGATAAAACATGTACTGATAATGATAACTTATTTTTTAAAAATCTCTTTCACCTATTGTAGACGTTGCGTATATGAGAGTATGCAAAACAATTTGTTCAACAAATTTGTACAGTATAGAATTCACAATTCGATCCCTGCATATACGAAGACCTAATGTGTATACACATGTAAACGATGGCGCGTGGTATCGAATTTAAAGTTACAAATAAAAAGTTTGCAAATCCCCTTTCTTTACTTTTTTTTTTCAAAATTCAAGACATATTTACGCACAGCGCACCTGCTATCCATAAGAAGAGCAGAAATAAGGAAACAACAAGAAAAAAAAAAGAAGAAGAAGAAGAAAAATTCTGGAAAAATAAACCTCTAAAGTGTGCATACGACAGCTACAAAATTTTCACAGTAAACTTGAAGAAACTAAGTTTGAAATCTAAAAAGGGACGTTTATTCTAGCATTTTTTTTCTTCCACAATCACTCGCTACCATTGCAGCTGCTTGGTTAAAAACACTTCAAGTTTTGAAGAGGATTCTTTTGGTAGGGGAGAGGAGGCAAAGATGCCGCTTGTATTCAGATATCAGTCAGCGATTTGAGGTGGGTGTTAGTCCGAGAGGAGGGGGAGAAGGGTCTCTGGGTTTGCGACTTTGGGATTTAACTCCCTAGGGAGACTTGTAGCCATAATTCAAACTTCCGCATGATGGTGTATAGACACTTTTTTGATGAATACATGTTTATACAAACCATCAGGTATTTTTCTTACTTTCTGTATGAGTAGATTGAATAGGTACTCGATTTCTGAATGTTTGGATACGTTCAGAAATGCACTGTCAAATTGTATATATATATATGTTTGAGATAAATAATATGCACGTGCTTTCTCTGAATACCATTACTGTACTAAGCAAAGAAAAAAGTCAAAGAGAAAAATAAGAAACTTTGTTAAAATGTTAGAAATATAAAAGAAGCTATAACTTATTTTCTGTTCTCATCAACTATACATCTCTTATCTAGAAATTAGGGATTAACATATAATCTGCGCAACGGTTTATATTTATCAATCATTCTATGATGCTGTAACTCATTTGTTTATAAAGTCGTTGGAAAAGCTTTGAGGAATTTTATGCCTAAATAAATTTTTAAAAAAATAATAAAAAGATCTGTTAAAAATTAAAGTGTATCAAGCCCATAAAACATTATTCAGCTATATGTGCAGGTATTGGGCGCCACTGCATTTCATCAGAATCGTAGAAGAGTAGCGCCATTTATTACTCAGATTTTCAATATAGGATTTCGCTTGTTACGGTACCGAGCAAATTGTTGCCTGTAGAGCAGTAATTCATCACAATTTTGGCTCCGCCATGTTTTGGTTTCTATATATGTTAACGATATCTACATTGAGAAATATTTAACAAGCCATTATTTTTTATATAACGAATGAAGTAACAATAAAATGATGGCGATCGTCTAAATTTACATGTGTAATTTACATTGATGCAGGGTTTTCAGAAATGTATTTTGAAGGGTAGGTGAACAGAATTTTCATTTTCTTGAAAATAAAGTTACTAGAGACGCAGATCCCAGGATTGTCCGCATATCCAAATGTATTTGATATCAGATTTAAAAAAAAAAATATTTTTTTTTCACAGAGAAATATTGTATTTTAACTTGTATTGAGTCAATATTTTCAGACCTAAAATGCATTTTATGAGGATTAATGAACCAATATACAAGTTATTATTTGTAACTCAATAATAGTGATTGGTGAAGCTGTCATACGAAATGAAAATTTTCCAATTCAGTAAAATAGTGTCCAGCCGGGAGTCGAGACTTTTTTCTTAAATTGCCAACTCTCTGCCTATTGAGTTATCTGGGCCAACAATCGGCCGACACAATTCACTTAGAAAATCTCCATGGCAATAGCATCTGGTCTGCCATGTAGCCAGTTCAACATTATATACCGCAGGTAAAATGGATGCTAATAGATTCGCAAGCTGCGGTATATTTTGTTGAGCTGTCCACATGGCAGAGAAGATGCTATTGCCAATAAGGTTTTCTCATTCACTTGGTTCGACTCCCGACGTGGACAATTTTTCTCTCAGTTGGGAAAATTTCAACTCGTAAGAACAAATAATAGTCTTTATAAAACATTTCTATCGAGCAAATTTTTATCTTAAATATCTTCACCTAGTGACTTTAAAATCTGTCTCATATACAAAACAGTGATTAAATATACATATTGTGGTATGGATGTAGATTATTTAGTAGTTTATGTTTGTTTTTTAAATTTTTCTTTAACTTCCAACACTATTTTTACTTATACAAATATAGAATGAGTCTTTTGGATAAAAAATACTGTGTGCTTTTTTTTTTTTTTTTTTTTTTTTAAATAAAAACTATTTTACATGTTTTAAAACTATTTCGTAAAAGAATGCTAAAATTTTGATAGGAAAATGAATCTAAATCTAAATAATGTTAAATTATTCAGATACTTATAAACAGAAAATTTCATAAGCTGTAACACACAATAATTATTAACAACGCTTTTAAATATAATTTATGGAAAAATAAGGGGTTTAAAGATACAATTTGTAATTAATTATCTTTTAAATTCCATGAGGATTAATTACAATTTTCAAGATAAAATCGGATTAAAATAGAAATTTTTTAAGCCATACAATAAATAAAATAATTTGAACTTTGCTGAAAGTATTTGAAAAGAGGAAGCGTATTAAAAAGGGATTATGTTTTAAAATTGGGCATAATATTTGAGAATCATGCTTTTAATGCCTAAAATACGCATATCTGGTTTCTTATTTAATAACGTATCTTATTTATTATTATTTTTTAAAACAGGATGATTAATTTCCGGTTAATTTTGTTACAACTGGTGAAGTTTGATAGAATTGTATAAGTTTTAACGTTAGATGTACACAGAGAGACAAATTTATAGACATATGTACATTCATATATGTATTATTCATTTGTTGTGATATTTAAGTAAAAAAAAAGACTTTTTAAAGTGTTTTGATGATAATTTTCCAATAGCACAGTGATCCAAATTTGAAATCGCCGTGATCTAAATGCAATTCTTTTTATCGTCATCGTCATCACGGGTCACGGAGAATGAGTCGTATGCTCGTCACAGTGTATGCAATAAGTCCCATTTTGTGACGAGTTGTGAATGGCTAAAACCTAGTCACGAAGACCTCACAGTGGAGTCACGGAGTGACGGTTACCTTGGAGACCACTGACCAGGCCCCTACCTACCGGGATTCGACCCAGTTTGACGGGTTTGAGTGCCTGGTCATTGGGGCGAAATTCGCCTGATCGCCCTATTGGGGCGGTCCACAAAGACAAGTACCCAGTTCGGCCAATCAACTGAGTCCGGATTTTTCTGTGTTGTTCACTCCTAAATTTAAATGTTCTGAGATCTGACGCCGCACACCACGTACTCGTCATGACAGTTGAAATGGGGCTGGACAATTTAGTGCCGAAACGTTGGTACTGAACTTAGCTTGAAAAAGGGGAGAGAATTATAGTCATACTGGGATGAAACAAAGCAGTCAATTTTTGTTTACTGTTGTGACTGTGACAATTTGTAACCATTATGACGCCACATCGACTAGCTGTGCTGTTAGGGTAGTTGCGTTAGTTAAAACTTAATTTAGGCGCTGAGCCTATTAATAAAGGATTACTTGGAAGTATTGTTTTAGAAATGGATTTCATATTTGCTAGTCTAGCATTTATTGATTAATACGTGTGTAACTTTGAATTATATTAATAACATTTAAAATAAGATAATTCGTGTCCTGTTATTTTTTACAAAATTTGTGAAATTCTACAGGATTTCAAAAATTTTAACGTAAAGTGCGCTCACGGGGATTTATAAATATTTTGCATTTAGTTGTAACTGATCTTAAAATGGAAAAAATATAAAATATATATTACGTGAGTTTAAATAATTATTTATTACACCTAAGAATTAAGATTTTTTTTATCAAATATCCCGCAATAGTTTCTTTTCTTTTCTTTTTTTCTTTTAGCAAAGTATAGTTCACAAAAATTTACAATACAGTAAATGATCTCTAGCATTCAACTCAAAAGAAAAAGAAAAAAGAACAATTACCTTAGTTATATCGCAACCTTCAAGAGCTCTTAAAAGAAAAAGTGAATCAAGAGAGCAAGAAGAAAATGATTAATATTCAGCTGCGGGAAGTTATTAAATTGTCTTGTTTTTATCTACATTCAGGCTTTGTTCCCCCATTTTAGTTTATTTGATAAGCATATTCTAAGTTTATGCAATTAATTTTCGAATGAGTTATTTCGTTTTAAAATATGATTAAATATAAGGCTTTAAAAATAAAATCTTGTTTTAAAATTAATAATTAAATATTGTTGAATCTTGTTTTTCAATAAAAGAGGAAAAAAAGAGCTGTCATTATGGATTTTCTTACATATTTTTTTCTACAATTAAAGCTTTCTTTTAAACTTTTTTATATAAAAAAGAAAACACGCAATTTGTTTTAATATTTATTTTTTTATTTCCTTTATTCAATAATCCAGATATTTTTAAATTAGAAGTCCGTACAATAAAAGATAAATATGCTGTGTACATAAGATTTATATATATATATATATATATATATATATATATATATATACATATTATAAATTTCTGCTAAGAAAATTGAATGATGGATCATGTGACTGGATTTCAATGTTGTGTGACCTCAATGTGACTAGACTTAAATGTTACGGTACGACATTTAATCGCCACTTGTACGTATTTAGTACAAGATATTTGAAAAATATTTTTCAAAATTGCTTTTATAAATATATAATAAAATATTTACACTTAATTTAATGTTTATGCAGATTTTCCTCAGTGCAGTTAATACAACATAAGCGAAGAAAGATAAAACTAGGTAATTATCATTTGTAGACAGTAGCTTAGCGGCATATAATGCAGAAAAAAAGTGTTCACTTTCTAATTGTATAAAATATTCCTTATTTTTAATCGTGAAAACATTAGCAACAAACAATTTATGATTACTTTCACATGATAACGTAGACAACGTGAGTTTGTCTTGCAAATCACCCTTCGTTTTGTATATTTAAATCAGCATATTGTGAATTATTGATTTGAATTCGTAATAAGGTAGTAGGGGAATAAAAGGGAAACGAATGTATTGCTATATTGATTTCTCCAAAGCATTCACTTCTTCAAAAGTTAACGTAATGAGACTTTGCGTGATGAATATACGGTGAGACGGTGCTAAACTACATTTCTGACTTATTGGAAATTACTGTATTGCAGCAGGTAGTTTCTCATGCACGCCTGAGTCAAAATTTACGATCTAAAATCAATATAAAGTAATATTCTTATACGCAAAACGTGCACGACAATAATGAATAGCATATAAGTAAATTAGTGACAGCAATAATCATTGCATCAAAGTATTGATTATTTTTTTGTGTGTGGCATGTGTGATATACATTACATTTTTTTTTACAGTATGACTTCCTTCAAAACGCAAGTGTAGATTAAGGAATGGGCAAGGCACTTTGGGGCACTTCCGAATGACCCACAAATTTCAAGGGACTAAACATTTATTTATCCTCAGTAGTATTTTTAATGAAAAAACCCCTTAATGTAAAAATTTTAAAATATGTTTAATCTATTATGCAAATTATTTGAATTAAAATTGTATTAAAATGGTAACTGAATGGTTTGAATTATAACTATATTAAAACTGTATTAAAAAGATTAATGGAAATTTCAAATCATTTCAGATTTCTTTGTATTTATATATGGTTGGAAATTTTATACGAGTGACTAATATAATTTTAAAACTATTTTAGGTATAAAAATCGTATTTATTTTTCACTTGCATAGACTTTTCAAGATATGTAGATTTAGATATTCATATTTATATTACATTGGACTCTGCCGAAGTCATTTTTATAAGAAATTTTAATGCTAAATTAATGCAGTTTGTATGCACCATTACGTAAGTTTTTCATTTAAATTCTTGCATTCAGTTACAGCTAGTACTAATGCAAATGTAATATGCATTCTTTATAAGAAAGTGATAATCTACAAAATACTTTCTCTGCCCAGGGTCCAAAATTTTCATTATCAGGCGTTAGATTGTGTACAAGGGGCATGTGCCCAGAGACTCCAAATTTAAGGGACTCCAGATCTGCAGATAATATATTTAAAACGCAGTAGAGTTTCATCCTATAAGAGTTAGTACTAAGTACATAATTTTTTTTGTACTATAGTAATGTGTGGACACTAAATTACAACCATTTTCTTTCTTCAAGCGTACCATGTGTAAAGTGTAAGAGCTAAAATGTATGTACTTGGTTTTCTTTGTTATTATACATGAATTCTTTAATTGCAAATCTCCTATACATGAATCATATGTTCTGTTATTTTAAGATAAACATTCTTTAGACTTTCTTTTACAGAATACGTTAAGTGAAATATATTTTTTATATACTGTAGATATTAGTTTAATCTACGGCATTAAGATTTATGTCATTATCTAATTATAATTATATTTAGAGAGAAAATTATTTCACTTTACTAGATAGCATAAATATTGCGGTCCCCGTGTCATGTTTGTGTCGATAGCCTCTGAAAGTCATTGTCGAGCTCTGTCAACAAGAAATAATTTTGAATTAAATAGCATTCTGTTACTTGACTTCCGAAGTCTTAAATTTAATCATTTTCCCGGGAAGTTTTTGTACTGTTCACGTGAACTGCTTCTTTGAGCAAACACTTGAAAGGCCCCACACTTTTAAGTGAGATGTGTCCAAACAAAGTAGCTAAACAGTGAGCAAACACTTATGAACTGCTTTCTTCCGGTCTAGCTGAACAGAACATTTTTATTTAAAAATGTGTTTTGTACATTAAAAAACATATGTGTGGAGACATCCGTCGTTTTTTTAAAGTATTCTGTAGTTTGTTGTGGATTTTTAGTGTAAACGAAATGTGTAAAAATAATATGGTATTTACTAAATCCAATCACGCTTTCACACCAAAATATCTTGAGCTTAAAAATAAACTCGCAAGCAAATTCACTCTGAGACAAGAAAATTCAGGAATTTCATATTTCACATTTAAGTGTCCATTCAAAATATGGAACAGTTTAAGAGGATATTTACATAGAAAATGTATGCAAGCAAATATATTTATATAACAATACATACGACATGAAATGTATGTATTTTTTAAAATTAATAATTAATAAACACGAAAATAAATACTATAATAATAAAACTTGATGACGAAATAATGAAAAGATCTTATATCTTTTGCTTTAGTGAAACAAAGCATTGAAAATATTTCTCAATATTTACCCAAAAAATATTTGATGTAATTAAACAGAATATGAAATATAGGTTTTCTTTTGTTCACTAATGTCCTTGATAAAAACTCCAAAAAATTCAAACTTAATTGATTCTTACAATGTATAATAATCATACCATTTAAAGTCTAAATTTATTCAATTAATTTTCCTTTCAGAGCACAAATTAATTAAAATGACAATACAAATTGTAGTTGTCTAACTTTAACACACTGAACCACCGTCGTCCTAATGAATCTAAAGGACCAAACAGACTACGTTCTAGTCTGTCGCTATCTCTGATGTGGTGAAGCGGTCCCTTTCATCTTTTATGATTTTCTTAGCATGTCTAAAGGTCAAAGATCAACAGCCGGAGCCGTTGGCAGCTCGGAAACCGCCCCTTTCTTTAGTTGAGACTCCCCTTTCTTTTGTCGAAGACCACAAAATGATTCGAAAAGAAAGAGAAGACACGTGATTGATGTCCATCTTAGACTGACTTGCTCAGGATGCTTATAAACGCAGCTTTAATCTCTATCGTGGCTCAACTTAATGGATATTAAACCGCCCCTTTATTTTGTTGAGACTGCCCTTTCTTTTGTCGAAGACCAAAAAAGGATTCGAAAAGAAAGGGAAGACACGTGATTGATGCTCATCTTAGACTGATTTCCTCAGGGTGCTTATAAACGCAGCTTTAATCTCTATCGTGGCTCAACTTAAAGGATATTCAACCACTTTCCTCAACGACTATCTTCAACCGTCGTATATACATTTTCCTGCTTCTGTCATTACTGCCTAAATGTCATGACAAAATATATTAACTTAATAAATTATGCGTTTTGAAATTTATTTATATTTAGAAATTAATAAAAAATACAAACGAAAAGTAGTGTTATAATATAATAATAGATATATTCTAACACTATTGACAGACAGTTTTATGTATATATACAATGACAGATAAATGTATCCATATATACATATATAAATGTTGCAGATATTATACATCTTTCACATTAGTGAAGTAAAGCAATTAACATAATTCAACAATATTTATAAAATATATTTGAAATAACTAAACAAAATATGAGTCTTGTCTTCTTGTCTTCAGTAATGTCTCGAAGAAATCCGAACGTAAAATATAAACTTCATTGGCTCTAACAATATAGAATAATATAGTTTCCAACTCTTAAGATTTTTACTTACCACAAAAATTAAAGAGTAAGTTTTTATTTATTTATGCAACGAAATCTGCGATTAAATAAGTCAAATATTTCTTTAAAATTTTAGTAGTAACAAAAAGGCTTGCAGTTGGGAACTATGTCATAATCATGCCATTTAAACTCGAAGTTTTTCGAAGTAATTCTTCTTTCATAGCGCCAATTAGTAACAATTACAATTAAAATTTGAACTATCTAAGTATAGTTTTCACAACCACAGATCTCTCTAATGAATCAAAACCTGTATCTTTGTTCACCATTATATAAAAAAAGGGCCCGTAGCTTCAGCTTCAGGTTTCTGTGTTTAGCACCTCCACGTCATGACAAAAACAAATTAATTTAACAAAATATCCGATATGAAATTTATTTATAGTTTTAAATTAAAAAATAGAGCTATAATATAAAAACTTCATGATACGAAGATTAAAATATTGCACATATTAAATCTTTCACATTAGTGAACCAAAGCATTTAAAATATTTCTACGATATTTATAAAAATGTATATACACGAAATAATTCAAGAAAATATTAATATTTATGTCCTCCTTGCTTCATTGATATCTTGGCCAAAATCGAACATAAAATACAACATTCATTGATTCTCATGTTTTATAATAACAAGACCATCCAAATTAGAAATTTTCCTAAGTAAGTCATCTTTCATAGCACGAATTATTTAAAATGACATAGATCTAACTATTTTTTTCTCCTCAACCACTGTCGCTCTTATGAGTGTCAATCTCTATCTTTGCTTAAAAGAAAGAGGGACATATAGAGAATTTCGGTTTCTTGCTTCTGTCTTTACTGCCTCCAGGTCATGACAAAAACAGCTTAATTTAACGTGTACCAAGAAGGGTATATCATGGAAGGAAAAGAAATTTTAACGTCAGAAAAAATTCTGATCGAAGATGAATAAGAACATTACGTGTCACTGATGAAGATTAAGGGAATAAAAAAAAATATATGAATTTGTAGTCAGAAGAAGGAGACATAACTGGAGAAAGAGTGCAGTTGATTTTGTTTCCTATATTATTTTATGAATAAATGATAGTTGCTCTCGTAAAGTTTTCTGACAGTATTTTTACATTGACGAATTTTTTTACTTAAAATATCTACCACTATATCAGAATAATAATTTTCGTTTTATTTAATGACAGACATTCCTTAATTAAATAAAGCAATGATTAAAAGTTGTGAAAAATGGTAGATATTTTGAATAACGAATTCACCAATCTGGCAAAACATCATTCCCATATATATATTTTTTTAATGGAACTACGACTTTTTTTAGTTAGAGACATTATAATGAAAAATATTTGGGAATTTATTAATATTTATTCTTTTCCACAGTGATAGATAAGGAAAAACAAATAACATAAATTACAAACCTTAATTATTCTCATAATATATATTAACCGTACCATCCAAATTCAGTTTTTCCAAGTAACTGTTTCACAGAAAGAATGAATTATAATTAAAAAAAAAATTACAACTATCTAGTAAAACAACGTTTAAGCACCAAAACTTTTCCACTTAACAATTAGTTAAAACGTTCTGGCGCTTAAAACGTTTTTATTAGCCTATATTGTATTGCGACAAGAATCATCTTCATTGTCAGTATAACTTTCCAACTATTTATTTCTCAACAATCGTTGCTCTAATGAATCTAAATTTGTACCTCGCTCATTCTAAATGAAAAGGGTTACACAGAAAATTTTAGTTTCCCACTTTTGCATTAACTACCTCTAGGTCATGACAAAAACAGCTTATTTTAACGTGTACCAAGACAAATATTAGTTTATTAGAGGCGGAAAATGAATTACGTAAAAAGAAAAAAAATCTGATCGAAGATTAATAAAAAAAATACATGTCACTGATGAAGACTGAGGGAAGAAAAAAGTCAGAAGGCGATATAACAGGAGAAAGAGTGCGAGTCTGGACGTGTGATTATGTTTTGTATATATATATATTTATAAATAATTGATAGTTTTTTTGTTAAATATCCTGACAGTATAATATTGCGGAATTTTTATATTCAAAATATCTACGACTATTTCAGAATAATAATCTTCGTTTTATTTAAAGATAGACATTCCGTGATTTTATAAAGTGAAGTTTAATAGTCGGAAAAATGATAGATATTTTGAATAAAAATTTCCTGAAACCGGAAACCGATTTTATATAAAAATTAAACTATGATTTATTTAATCAGAGCCATTATAATAAAAATTAAATGAGGATTTTTGTATTTTGTTCAATAACATCTATGAAAAAGTTCGAGCATAAGCTACAAACTTTATTAATTCTCACAATGTCTCATACCATCCAAACATTGTTTTTTCCAAGTAATTATTCAACACCAGGAATTATTTGTAATTAGAATTAAAATTACGACTATCTTACAATTTTTTTCCCTCGCCTACCGTCGCTCTGATGAATCTAAATCTCTATCGTCTCTCATCTCAAAAGAAAGAGGGGTAGATGGACAATTTCAGCTTCTCGTTTCTGCCTTTACTGCCTTCAGGTCATGACAAAAACAGCTTAATTTAACGTGTACTAAGAAGAATCTGAGTTTATCAAGGAAAGAAAAGAAATTTTGACGCAAAAAAAAAAAAAAAATCTGATCGAAGATGAATAAAAAAATTACATGCCACTGATGAAGATTAAGGGAATGAAAAAATATGAATTTATTGTCAGAAGAAAGGGGCGTAACAGGAAAAAGAGTGCAAACTGGGATTTTGATTTTTTCTGGCACGTTATTTATGAAAAAGTGAGAGTTTGGCTTGAATTCCAATATATTTTCTTTTTAAATTGATTTATGATTTTTTTAATTATTGTAATAAAAATTTTGTAAGAATTTCTTTTACATATTATCTTTTATATTTTTATTTCTATAATTAGACGTTAATATATATGATAATTTTTTTTAATTTATAGAATAAAATTTTTATTGACGACTGTCAGGTTTCTGACTATAATAGGACCTATGTCTTGTATAGCGGCTAATTCAATTAACTATATTTATTTTTTATCATATATTATTGCGTTTTTTTTTTTTTTTTTTTTTTTTTTTTTTTTTTTTTTTATGTATCTACGTGGTTCATCAAAAGAATCTCCTCTGATTTGCAGAGCTATTTTTGGGGGCATTCAATGTGACATTGAGAATGGATTATAATCCCTTGGAATGCGGACACTTTCACAATCGAATTCCTTGCTAACCGATATAGGAAGGTGAAAGAAGAGGGGAGGAACGTTCTAGAGAAAGAGATGCACACGTAGGGGGTGCTCGTGAAAGTAGAAATAAAAGCCTGGAAGTTTTTGGAAAGAAGGCGACCAGGATGACGAAAGAGTAGTTCACGGAGTGCAGCGGACAGTGTAATACAGAGCAAAGCAGAGCGGATCACACGCGGAGAGTTGTCGAGACGCTTCGAGAGAGCACGGAGCATTACGGTAACGAGCACCGGAGCTAGCCGTGTGCTAGATAAAGCTAAATATATAGGCTGTGCGAGTGGAGAACGATAAGAATTGGTTGTCAGATAGCACGGCCGGAATTGTGCATGATAGTATCATGTAATAGGATAAAGTGTAGTGTGTGATCAGGGAGATCGTCTTATTATTTTGCATGGATCAATCGCATAGAGAAGGTGTTAACAATGTTTAGTTGTATGAGCAAGAGCTGTGCTTTCTTGCTGAAAGAACTATAGACTGTCCTTTATCCAGTGTAGACCAGTACTTCTGTTCCAGTAAATATCTGTTTTTATTATACAAATTTAATCAATAAAATAATATTTGTTTATTTAACTGGGTGGACTCAACATTGTGTCCGGTATCACGGTTTCAAACAGGTGGTGGCAGCGAGACCATTCTACCAAATCATGAATTCTATACTCTTGTGCAAGTGGCGATTTCAAAACGTGAAGGAGGGTACAAGCAAGACCTGCAACGACGAATAAAGGAAAACTACATGTCACTAATGAAGATTACGGAATACAGAAAGCATTCATTTGTCTTCAGAAAAGTGAGTTAATAACAAGAGACGAACAGCAATCTCAGCGTTTGAATTTGAATGTAATGGATTATTTTATAAATAAATATTAGTTTGACGAAAAATATTTTGATATATCATATTTTTTTAAATTAATAAAATAAAAAAAATATTACCATTTTAATGGAAATATAATAATAAATATTCTTTTTACAGTTGAATAATTCAAGTAAAAAGCGTGAAAAATGAATGCGTAACTATAGTGATGTTAATGGACGACTTAAATTCAATTAAATATGGCGAAAGTCAATGAAATTAAAGAAACTGTACCTTTTTAATCTTTTAATGGGAAAAAATGGAAAATCCTTTTAGAAACTCAATTTTAATAAAAGCTATTCTTTTTCTTATGTAAATCATTATTCTTTTATTTCAATATATTCATTTTTCTTGCGATTTATAATGATTTTATTTTAATTTGTGACTGGGTTTGTTTACAATTTTTTTTTATAACTAATTGATTTTTTCTTACTCATTTTTGTTGAAATAAAAAAAAAAGGTTAGATTACTTTATTCATACAATAAACTAATGATATAAAATTTTCAAGTCTGATTATATGGGCATACATTTAAAACATAAACGGCGATGTTAATGCTCTTTAAAAATTCTCTTTTTCGAATTCAATGGAAGAGTGCATGATATTTACCAAATTTTTGTTGTAATTTCTTTTCTTAATGGAATTTAGAATCACATGTATCATTTATTTTAGAATATTTTAGCACAAAAGTCCTATGATATTATTTTTATTTAAGTGATTTAAACAATAATTAACGCTCTTTAAAAATTAATTTATTCGAGTTCAACGAAAAAGCCAATTATAATTACCAAATTTCTTCATTAAAAAATCTTCGTTATTAATTAATTAAAATAAATAAAGTCAATTTCAAATTCAAATTAAAGATGTAAAAAATAAAGGTTTTAAATTATTTTGAACACATCTGATATTAAGCTATTGTTGGCCAAGATAGTAAAAATGAAAATGTGCGACAAACAACAACAAAAAAATACAAAGCTTTTACCTGTCCACGGACACGTGTAGAATATCATGGTGAAGAATACATGGATATGTATGTTTCTGGAAGAATTGAATAACCCTTAAATGAGCAATTTACGTTATCTTGATATTCATTTAAAAGATAATTATTTAAATGTAAGATAAATCATATGATAATACTAATAATAAAAAAATTAAACTGCTTAATGAAGCCCATGAAAATTGGGTTCATGAAATTTGTTGAAGATGATTTTGAATCTAAAATGATGAAGATGATCATTGAAAAAGTTATTGTTTGGCAGAAAAGCGTGTAGTGTGTTCAAATATTTTTCGTATTGTTTCCTGACATAAATAATAAAGATGAGTTTTATAGACTGAATAATGATTAATAATGATTAATAATCTCTATTGTAACGATAAAAAATATTTTGAAGAATTTGTAATAACACACGTAGATTATAAAAAATATCAATATCATATCTTTGTCAATGCCGGCAATTTATATTAGCAATATTCTGGATAGCCGCAAATGGGAATTTACATATTCATAAATATGTTACACTTTAAAATGCTACAAGCGAGATATTTAAATTTTAATTACAGACAATATAGCTCGAAAATTTTGCAAGATTTTGAAATCAGTTCGTTGAATAAAATATATATTTCATTTTAAGTATTAAATTGAAATTGTAGAAAAGTTTTGTTATTCTAACTGTCAATTGTCGTTATGAATGCAATTTTAATAGTCTGATTTTCAGTGCGTAGTTCAGTTAAAAGGGACAAAAATATGGAAATGTTGTTAAATTAACAGAGTAGAAAAGTTTTGTGATTTTTCACTGGCAACTATCTATCTATATTATAAAGGATAAACGTGTCCGTGCGTAACGCTGACGTCATTTTGCGAATGGCAACACTCGACGACGAAATTTCGATTTTGCGATTTTTGCTACTGCATTTTTTAAAATTTCTAAACATTGCACATTTAAAATTTTTACACCGTTATATAGGGAAAAAAAATCTACTTTCAAATGCAATTTGTTTGAAAGCTGTATCTCAATTTACTCATTTATTATAGCATTTACACTAAATTTTAAGCATGATTTTTTAATCTCTATCGCTTGCAGACGATTACAAAATATTAATCCATTTGCACTTTAAACAATATAAAAAGTTCAGGATTTGTTTCCAGCTAATATTCCATAACGAAATTAAAACTTAATTAAGCAATCAATAAAATAATATAAATAAAATACAAATTTAACAGACATGTAATCGAAATAAGCGTTAAAAAACGCTGAAATTATCAGAATTAAAGAAAATTTCTGTAGATAATGAAAAGTTTAACGATTTCTTCGGCTATTAACTTCTGGCACGGGGCCAATACGAAATTACCGCTTTTAATAAATTTCAGAATTTTATTTGGATATATAATTGACATATTTCATATAAAAATGCTCTTTGGTGTTGTTAGGGGACAATCTAAAAAAACAAAAAAAAAAAAAAAAAAGAATGGTTTTTACCTCTATTCTCTATCCCGGCAAGCCCGGGTTGGATGACCTAGTAGTTATAAAAACAAAATATAAATTATAAGATATATATACGATTCTTTACAATTCGTAGTTTACTTAAACTGGACAAAAATGTAGAAACGTAGGACTATTTTAAATTCATTTCTAGAAAGTTTGTTCAATTCACAATATTTGAAGAATATTGAACTGCTATAGTATTTTACCACTCGCAATTAAGTTTTCATGTATGTGAAAAATATTTCCATAAAGATTTAAAAAAAATTTCATTTTTCCAAGAAGATTCATTATAACAAAAAATAAATAAAACAATTACTTAATCTAAAGAAAATAATGCAGCCTAAAACTCAATTAAATAAACTTACTTGTAAAAATATCTATATTTAAGTATGTTAATTATCTTATTCTTAACAATTGAATTTACACGTATTTTTTATTTTTATGGAATTTTACTGGAATGAGTGTACATTTTTTAAAATATGCATTTTAATTCTAGGGGAGCGTGGGACACTTTGGGACACCTTATGTTTCATGTGTTTTAGTAGAAATAAACGTTAGTATGTAGTGATAGATGACACAGCATTTTACTTCATATTGTAACACAAAACTCACATGATGAACATATTTTATGTCTAGGATTAAACTTTATATAACTTTCTTTCTTTTGACAACGTTGCAGTAACTTTATTGATTTATAAGTATTTATTATAAGAATAATATTTTTCTAGTATATATATATATATATATATATATATTTTTTTTTTTTTTTTTTTTTACTGGAATGAGTGTACATTTCTTTTCATGAAACTTTTTAATACCTATTTCAGTTAATTTATTATTAATAATAATTTTTTACATAACCAAGGGATCAAACAGTAATTGTTGTCATTAACTCATTTTCTAAAAATTGAGCAGAAAATAAAATGCCTTAATCTTTTAATTTTTCAAAAGATATGCTAAGCTGACCAACCCTTTCCTATTGATAATGCATGGAAATTGTTTCATGTAACTTTTAACTACCTATCTATTTGCACAGGTAATATCATATATATAAGCAAATGAACAATTATTCCGAAAATTTATTCAACACTGTTTTATAAATAGAAAATGTATTAATGACAGTTGGAAAATGTATGATTTTGCATGTCGGGAAAGGAACAAAATCAAAAGCATTCATTTAAATTTAGTTGGATATTATTTTAAAAAGATACTATATAAAGAAGCAAATTAAATAAAGCGATAACCACTTTGTCACGAAAAATGTCATTTATGGTTGCCATAGCAACGATGAAGTCCTAATTCTTTTCTCACTCGTTCGTCTTAAATGAAAGAACTCTTAAAAAGATATTTCAGCAAGAACATAACGACACGCGGATCACTGGTTATCACTACCAAAAACTTACAAGATAAAGGGATTAAGATGCGCCTTCTTCTTTGAATTATTAATAAATATTTGTAATGTTTATCATTTCAAACTTCCAGCGAAATAGCAAAATGTTTTATTCAGTTTTCAAATAAATCTTTAATAAATAATCTGAGAGCGATTATTTGAAAAGATAATTAAATATTAAGTTAAATTTTTTGACTAAACATATTATATATTATACATTTTTATTTCTAGGTATATATTTTTAGCTATTCATCTGTTTCTTCACATTCATTTGTACATACATGTGTACATGTACACAGATACACGCACTTCTATGATTTAATAGGTTCGACAATTTTTGCGTAATTATATCATCTTACATTCTGAAAAAATGTTAATGCTGGAGAATTTTCCAAAATCTTGTATATTAAAATTACAAACTGCAAGATCAAATTATATTTTCTAAAAATAAAAAATAAATTAAAATGTAAAAAATCTATTGTAGTATACAAGAAACAAAAATATTTTCCAAAGCGTGAGTACTTTTAATAGTAAAAACAAATATATGATAAACTAGAACTTATCATTATGTACTTTAAAACCAAAATAGAAAAATAGAAATCAAACTTTATACTCGAGTCCCGCATATATACGTAGAAACACACAAACATAAAATACGGGAAATGATAAAGTATTCACTCATAAAAACGGCATATATATGAGATAATTTTTTTTAAATTTGAGCATTAAATACCGTATGATTTGTAACAATATTTTTAATATTGAGGCAATTAAATAAATCAATAGCCTTTTATTTTGTGTAAATATGTCATTTTGCGTTTAGAAAACGTCGACGTTGAATTTTCTCCCATAATCCAGTAGTAGCATTATAAAACTACATAACGATTAAAATATCTTTAATTAAAAAAAAAATTACCAGTATCACACACTTCAAGATATATAAATGTTTTACAAAAATCGATTCATTTTAATAAGAAAATTAAATATTGATGTCAGGAAATATATATCTAAAAATACCTTAAAACAGAATAGAAATCAAACTTTCAAGGCGTCTCCACTATGCAAACGAGAAATGCATCTTGAGATTTGAAAGAAACAAGGTCATATCTGTAAAAAGGAATTAAAGGAAAAATTAAATAAATATCTTATTTCATTGTTAAACATCAAAACAATAAAAAGATTTTCATTATCTTTTGAAAACAAACAAAAAAAGAGCACTTAATTATCTCAGCTACACATCTAATTATCATAATGACGAAAACGAATTAACAAAAGGAAAACAAATATTAATAATATACGGATAGAATAATCTACTGCAATTTCTTGTTCAGAAACGAAATATCCCATAAATATCCAAGAAAACTATTTCCTTGTGTATTATCTATGCAATAGTCGACTTAAATCTACAAAAGTTTTTTTTCTGAAATTTAAAGGCACATGGCATATATGAGAGCAGTCTTTATCAATGGAAGATACTATTAGGTCGGCCTTGGGTCAAAGACGTATCTTGAAAAGCTGGGAAAGAGAAGGAGATAAAGAGGGGCAATTATCTATTTTCTCCTTAAAAAGAACTTCATCTAATAATCAGACTGCAGAACCATCTAGTGCGTCCTTTAAGGTAAGCGAGAGGCTCTTCTCCTTATTAGCTCTTGAATATCTAACACAGAGGAGAGATTATTTTAATGCTTTCGTGTCGGATATATGTGCTACTATATTCTATAAGAACGATCTTTGTGTAAAATGATAACAACGAAGACAATACTTAAAGGTTGTATGTTTATGTGGCATGTTCTCTTCAGATATTGAAGTTGCGGGTCTTTTTAAAGGACAGATTAGGCGATTGTTTTATCTCTTTCATTTTTTTAAGTTGCCGCTAAGTCAAGTTCAGCATGTCGTGTTGCTTAGGCAAAGTGATGTTTTTAGTAGTTTCCTGATCTATAAACAGCAAATAAAAACCATCAGTTTAGACTATTTTGTTCCCACAGATCGTTTGCCCGTATCAGCTGAACTTACATATTAGTGGCGCTTATACAGTATTTTTTTTTTTAATCTCATGGTTTGAGAATGATTTTTTCTTCAATTTCTAAGACAGAGGCTCACCGAACATGATTTATTTATTTATTTATTATTTTTTTTTTACAAAATACATTTTTGCACTTAGTACACCTAATTATGTTGCTATTAAAAGCTATAAAAAATACACTACAGTAATCTCTCACTTATACGTCGTCTCTTTTATGCGTCTTTCTCATTTATACGTTGATTTTCGGTAGTCCCGGATAAATATATAGCTATGCAATGTTATTTTTCTTTCGCTTATGTGTCGCTACGTGAATGTATCTCACAGTTATGCGCCGGAGAAATTTAAAATTTCTGTTGCCCTTTCTTCCCATTTTACACATGCCCTTACAAGAAATTTCACATCAGCTTGTAAATGAAAAGCTTGTTGGTTGTCTTTTTACATTTGTTTTCTGGACGCTATTATAAAGTGCATTCTCGGGTCACACCCCTTCAGACCTGCTACTTCTAGGAGAACTGCAAAAAAAGCAGGCTTCATTCTTTAGAAATTTTAAAATGATGCATCCTGTGCCAAAGACCGACCAGTATTAGATGAAGAATGGAATGCCGCTTCTTGGGGAATGATTAATTTTAAAGATTTTGTAGATATTGATGAAAATGTAATAACAGCAGAAAAGAGGGACATACACGAAATAGTTGCAGAAATTAAAGATGATGCCAATGAAAATGAATACGATAACAAAGAAAACGTAGAAACACCATCCACCGAGTTTTACAAAGGTTCCACAAATAGATGTTCTGGAAACCCTCCGTCACTACATCCAACGAACTGATAAATCTGGTTCAACATATTCATGTTTCAATGAACTCGAAAATGCTACTTTTAGGGGAAAATATCAAACTTATAAACAAATTTCAATTTTAGACTATTTATAAAAATAAGGTATGTAATTCAAATTTTGAGATTATGTATTTTAGATTATTTTAGAATTAGTAAATCTTTAACACAATCTAAATAATTCGTATTTTTCATTATTCTGCATGTTATGTAACCATTTAATGATGAATTTTGTCTTAAAATTTATTTAAAATGAAATTTTTACTTGGATTTCATTTATGCGTCTCTTTCGTTTATGCGCCGTTTTTTTTTTAAATCCCTTGCACAGGCGTATAAGCGAGAGATTACTGTAATTCAGTACAAATTTTTAAAAATATTTGGTTTAATTTTTTGTTCTTTTCTGTTTATTAGCTCTCGAAAATGTAACACAGAGGTAAGATTATTTTAATGCTTCCGTGTTAGATAAATGTGCTACTATATTTTACATGATCTTTGTGTAAAACGATAACAACGAACTTGATATTTAAAGATGATTATGTGGCAAGTTATCTTTAGCTAATGAAGTAGCGGGTTTTTTAAAATCCTTTGGGACGAACATCCCGTACACAATTGTTAGTCTTTTAGCACCAATAATTTCAAATAGAAAATTTGCCTAATTTAATCGCAGAAATTTTGTTATTAATTAAGGGAGATGTGACTATTCAAAATTACTGGTAAGAGAAATTGAGAATTGTACATTCTTTATTATCACGAACACGCTCGTTATATGAGCTTGAAGGACAGATTAGGCGATTGTTTCATCTCTTTCCCATTTTTTTTTTATTTGCCGCTGAGCCAAGCTCGACATGCCGTGTTGCTTCGACTAAGTGATGATTTTAGTATATTTCTAATTCATAAAAATAAATAAAAATATCAATTTTGACAGTTAATATTAATCAAAATATTAATTTCAAATTCATTATATATATATCATCTTTTCAGAGAGGAAACTAAAGAACATGACTCTTTAAAAAATATTGCACTTAGGGGGGCATCCATTAATTATGTCACACTTCAAGAGGGATGAAGATCCAGTATGTGTCACAAGGTGTGACAGGATGCGGGAGGATTAACACGCTGTGGCATCACATCTAAAATATAATAAAAGTTATGTTGGCATTCTTTCCGAGCAGCATAATTAAAATTCATAAAAATTACGTATTTTCTCTCACATAGTATTATGCATATTTCTCCTTTTCTTTGAATTGCGACAGCTAGAAGTAAAAGTATGCAAGATCTTGACGGTTTTGTGGTGTGTACATCAGTAGGAATGAATATTATATAACATAAAAAAAAACGTCGGTAGGTCTGATGAAAGAATGGTAATAGCAATGCTATTTTAATCAAAATTATCTCTAATTTAACAGCTGCAAAAGCCAGATGTCGCAACAGGAAAGTCTATATCACTCAAGCAGAGGTACTGGAAAAAACCATATATGGTAGAATTACAAGAGGTAGTTTTATTGCTAAGATGGAAACCTTTCTAACAGAAAGTTTTACTGGTCCCTTGTGATTCCGTCTTTGCAAGTTTTACTGTAATTTAAAAAAAGTTATTATGAATTATGTTATCTGCTTCCATGTATTTTCTTCAATGACCTCCCCGGCATTGTTACACACATGAGCCATTTATTTGTGCTTTTTTGTATAGTTTTTTAATGTTCTTGGAGAAAAGAGTCATACTAACAAACGTGTTACTTTCTTCGTGAAAGAAAAAACATTGGAGCTCTAAACTTCACAAAGTCTATAAGAGAGATAAAACTCATTTATTGCATAAAAGGTACCATGGGAATTATATGACCGTTATCTCCAAGAAAATTTAAACTATACTAAAGAAAAATACAAATAATATGTACAGGTGTGTTAATATTTTTTTATCGTCTTAAAAGAAAATACATGAAAGGATTATTGACATAATTCATTATTTTTTAAAAATTACCGTATCTATGACCGGGGTGAAATATGCTCTATTGGAAAGATTAGGTTTTTTCATTCCGAATACAAAATGTTTATTTCAATATCTTCTGTTGTAAAAATAGCTAAGGAGGGAATTTCTAAAACGGATTTCTATAGTACCTGATATAAAATTAATGTATTTTTGTCTGAAGTTACGCAAATATATATAGAGCTTGAATCTAACCGAAAAACACACAAATTCCAGACAGCTCAAATAACATATTCTGCGGTAGAAAAAAATGATGGCATCTGGGGATTCGTTTATCATATTCTTGATCTAAGAAGTCTACATCTGCTAAAAGGAGGGGACGGTGAAATTTGTGTAAAGATTTCCTTCTATGAAATAAAGATTTTCTGAGAGATTTTCAGTATTATGTCACTATTAAGTGATGAACGCAAAAAATAAATTGCATTTTAAAGATATTGTTATGATTATTTTTAAATATAATCACTATACAGAAATCATAACAATAAACCACTAAACATACACTGTCATTCTTGATTATTATATTTTCCAACAGCCTTTTCATTTAGTTTTCTTTCAATAAAATCATGCATTTAAAATTTTCCTTACTTACGTGCCGTAATTGTAAAAAACAATATTTACAGATTTTGACACAATAACTACAGTTTTAATTTCTATTTGCATTTTAACGTTCTCATAAAGTAGAAAACTGAAGTTCACATTATATTATTCAGAGTGTTGGGAATACTTTCGTTGTCAACTAATTATTTATATATATATAGGGGAGACCGGGGCAAGATGAAGAGTGGGGCAAGATGACGAATGTCTTAATTTTTCCGTTTTCCGCTAGGTGGCAGCATCAACCGGACACTACTGGCTCTCCTATCGGCCGTTCGTTAAACAATACTATAAAGACGCTGAAATCACCATTTTTGTGTCAGTTGTGAAGCTTTGATTGTTTTCCGCTGCCACGTTATAACTTTTATGCATGTGTAAATAAGCTCTTCTACAGATACAGGTAAGATATATCGTTTCTCTTTAATATTTACGAGTAACTTAGTTTAAATACTACTTACTACCATGAATAAATGTCAATTAATCGCAATGAAAACGAATGGTAATGAAAACGAATATTTTTAAACAGGCAGTCCGGGGTAAGATGACGAGCTCGTCATCTGGCCCCGTGTTTTGGAATTTATTAAACTAACTATGTTGTCCATTCTATTTGAATCCTGTAAACGCTTGTTTGTCTGTGTGTTTGTTTGCGCGACCTTGCGCTTCTATCTCCTCTGGGGCTAAGGGGTGCATGGGATCGGGGGAGGTATCGTTCGAAAGGGGGCGACCAGAGGAAGACATTTTTGCCATCCGCCAAGCCCCCCCCCACTATCCACCAGAAAGAAAAACCCTATCGGGGTCCGTATCTCTACTCCCAAGCGTCCGATCGGTACGAGGAGAGTACCGTTCGACAGGGTCAAGACCTCCCCCATCCCCCGCTGGTCCCCCTCCTCCCATAAAATTCAAAAAGCGTTTAAGGCCAACTTCCGGCATTGTGACCCACCAACAGAAGAATAGATCCAGTGCTGGTAATGCCAAGAGTGGTGGCATGAGGAATGTTCCAATTATGAAAATGGCATTTTTATTTGTGACTATTGTTAGCTGCACAACTAAACACTTCAACATTACGTTACACTGCATTATGCTTAGTTTGATACTTTGTAAGATGTAAAAACACAGTTATCATTTGTTAAACCATGTAACATATTCAAAAGATAAAATATGTTCAATCTTTTTCAGTGTTGTCATCTTGCCCCAAGGCCAAAGTCATCTTGCCCCAGTACTGGGGCAAGATGACGATTTGTTTATGTTATGAAAAAATAAAATTATCCTTTTTTTTATTATTTTAAAAATTAAATGGTAATGTATTTAATACTACAAAGGTATACTCTATCAGTTCATGTAAAATTAATTTTACTATTACTTCAAAATAAATTAATAAACAACAAAAATTGTTAACATAGTCATCTTGCCCCGGTCTCCCCTATATATATATATAATAATTTTCCAATTTTGGCCTTTTTGGTTTTATTAAGTTTAATTCCTGCAGTGTCCTTTACATTTCTTTTAATAATGTCTCATTCTTTGTTTTTCACATGTGGTTTCATTTTTAAATATATATATACAGGGGTCGGAAAAACTACTTTTTTATTGTAGCGAACTACAATTACAACTACTTTGTCGAAAATGTAGTAACTACAACTACAACTACTTGTTTTAAAAAGTAGCGGCTACAAACTACTTTTCAAAAGTAGTCACTACTTCGCTACTTTCGGATTTTGTCAAAAGGTTCAATTTACATTAGAAATTGAAGAAACGGATTAAATAATAAACCGACACCTCATTGTGTCGCGTTTGCCAGGATATAATTAAATAAATATGCGACATAACCGAGGGGATTAAAAAATTAAGAAAAATAACATACAATAAAATATTTTGTATTTGTCTCCAAGATGTTTGTTTATACATACATTAGAAATTTCATAGCAAAATTAAGAGAGTTATTACAATCTAGAAAATTACAGAGAGACAGCTCTAAAATTAACATATAAATCTGTAAATAAAGCAGATCCGAATAATAAGAAACGTAGCGTTAAAACAGGAAGACCTAGTAACGATTAAATAGACAAATGTTGCCAGAAAGAAAATTATTTTTTTTGGTGGGTTAGTACTTGATTTTAGCAGCAAGTGTCAATGGTAAAAATCTATGACTTCATGCGTTCCGTTGTTATATACTACAGCTGAAATTCGCAAATTTTTCGGAAGAATAAATTTTTCACAAAAGAATCAAGTTTCGGTCACGTGATTTGCCGAATACTACATTTTTCCCCTGAAGTAGCGTTAAAATTAGCGTCGGTTCTCGCTACAAATTACTGATTTATTGTATCGCGCTACTTGATACACTGCATTGTTCAAAAATTAGCGAGCTACGCTACAAACTACTGTAAAATGTAGCGACTAATATAGTTTCGCTGCTTGTAGCACGCTACTTCCCACCCCTATATATATATATATATATATATATATATATATATATATATATATTTATAAAAAATTATATCCATAAATCTGATTTCATGAATCATATTTCTAACTTTTAACTTTCGTACCACGATTTTTTTTTTATAAAATATGTAAATGAATGAAATTAATACTGTTAGATATTAAATAATCCGAACACAGTTATTTTATTCTCATTTTCACTACATAGAAACCATAACCATAAACCATTAACCATACACTCTCATTCTGTATTAATATATTTTCCAACAGCTTTTAATTTTTTTTTCAATAAAAATATGCATTTAAAAATTTCCTTATTTACTTGTTTGGGTGAAAATTTTTAAGTTATTGACATCAACTTAAAACTAATAAAACTCTTTAGGTGTAATAGCTACAACTAAGAACTGATTTTTTATCTGCGATCCCTTGAACACTTTATATATTTTTTTAGCTGACTTATTACATCTGTTTTTGATTTTGGGGGGCCCTTTGAGAGTTGGGGTACAGTGCAGTTGCTATGAAAACTCTGCCGTAAATCAGTCCTTGGTTGCAACTTTACTATAATAATTTAAAGGAAGAAAATAAAACTGGATAAGATAACGCCAGAAAGTGTCTACCTATTACAATGATGGTGAAAATTATGTTAACACTCAAATAAGAAAACATTTAGTGAAAATTATTATAACATTTTAACGGGAAATATTTTTTTCTCTCCTTGAGATATACGTAATGGTTGACAGATTGTAAGGAGCTCGTGGACAGAATAATGAAATAGATTTCATATATTCCTGGAGAATTGTGATTCAGGGCGGTAAAGTCTAGTTTTGATCGTTTCCATTCTTGTGTTGATAATAATTGACAACTTGCATGAAATATTTTCAATAAATATTAAAAAATGTTCAATAAATGATTTCCCAAATAATTTTTATGATAATTTTGACTAATCCTGTATTATATATTTTTAAAGCGAATTAATGTAAAAAAAAAGTTTACATAATACGTGTAAGTGCAGGTTATTAACAATTTACTATCAATTATATTTTTTATCATTTTCCAGATTTTAAGATATAAATTACTTTGATGTGTTGCAAAGAAAATGAACAAGGACTTTAGCTTCTTTTCAGTAAATAAATTAAGTAATATGAAGACTTCTAACGACGATTTCCCCCCAGAAATTCGATATTTCTGGTACATGTAAGGGGAAAGCAGTAAGCTTAAGAAGCCAAGGGGCCTTGCATATACTTGAAGGTTATATCTCTTCCCAATAAATTTTACCCCAAGATGTAATCCTTGTGTTTTCTTGTTGATTTTTTTACACATCATAGGTTTTCCGCTTGACTTATTATATGAAGTGTAGGTGTCTGCCAAAAAGTGTCACAGGAAGTAAGAAGTAGTATTAGGGTAACAGCCCTTTAACTGACCGTGGTACGAAAGAGATTTAAGAGGTATTTCGGTACTCTACTCATCGCATAACTGTCGCTGCACAGCTGTCTTGAGTTAGAGATTTATGGCGTTTTATAGGTGACATGTATCAGAATTCAGAGAGTAGGCTTTTTTTTTTTTTTTTTTTTTTTTTTTTTTGCTTCTTATAAAAAGGAAAAAGCAGCTTATAGGCATTTGAGGCGTATTATTTTTCATGACATCCAGCAAAAACCAGTGAGTTCTTTTATAAAGTCATAAGTCGATCTGAAATTGTCTAATTTTACTGTACATTTTAGTATCGCATTTGTTCTCGTGCGTTCGATCTTTATCACAAAATTCAATTTTAATAGCAAATTTCATTGAATCGATCGATATGGAATATTTTGGAGGTATTTCGGCACACTACTCATCGAATAAATGTCGCTGCACAGCTGTCTTGAGTTACCGATTTTCAAGTTGTATATGCGAAGTGTATCGGAATTCAAAGAGCAGTATTTTTGGATCTTATGAAAAGTAAAAAGCAACTCATACGTATTTGAAGAGGATCATTTTACATGACATCTACAGAAAACCGGCAAGTTTTTATAATGTGAAATGTTGGTCTGAAGTGTCTTATTTTACTGTATTTTTATAGTATTTCATTTGTTCTTCTATATTTAACCTTTACCACAATGTTAATTTTTAACAGAAAATTTCATGAAATCGATAGATATGGTATATCTTAATGAGGTAGTTTGGGTACTCTACTCATGAGATAACTGTGGCTGCACAGCTGTCTTGAGCAAGAGATTTACAGGAACATGTATAATAATTCAGAGAGCAGCAATTTTTTTTTTTTTTTTTTTTTTTTTTTTTTGCATCTTATGAAACGGAAACAGCAGCTTATAAATATTAGAGGCGTGTTATATTTCATGAAATTCAGTGAAAACCGGTGAGCTTTTATAAAGTCATAAGTCAGTCTGAAAGTGAGAGTTTTACTGTATTTTTTATTTATTCTCGTAATTTGACCTTTATCACAAAGTTTATTTTTTAAATCAAATTTCATGGGATCGACGATCAACTAATTTTTATAACAAGGCTTGTTAATATATTCAGTTTCTTATATTCGTATTTTACAGTAACAAATGCAATATGTATCGAAATACAAACAGTTACACTTTTTTCTTCATTCTTAGAAAAGTCAAAAGCAGGTTACAGGCATTTAAAGCATATTATTTTATTTTTCATGATATAACTTTCTGAGCTTTTAAAAGTCGTGAGTTGGCATGAAAAGTGCAATTTTTCTGTATTTTGAGTGTTATTTATCCTCGTATATCTGACATCTATCACAATGTTAAGTTTTAACAGAAAATATTCTGGAATCCACGAGCAACTAATTTTGATATCAATGCTTGATAATATTTTAAGTTGTTTATATTTGCGTTTTAATTTAACTAGTACAACTGTATGGAACACGTATTGGAAATCAGAGAGTAAAATGTTCTTTTTCTTTCTCGTACCTTATGAAAAGGAACAGAAGGACATGGCATTTGAAGCGTATTACTTTTCATGACATCCCCTTAAAAATGATGAGCTTTTATAAAGTCTTAAATGGGTCAGAAAGTATCTTATTCTACTGTAGTTTCTAGTGTCTCATTTGTTCTGGTATATTTCATGTTTATCACAAAGTTGAGTTTTAAGAGAAAATTTTCTGGATTCGACGAGCCCCTAATTTTTACATAAGTTCTTGTTAATATTTTAAATTTGTTATATTCGTCCTTTAGCATAACTTATTCAATATTTATCGGAATTCAAAGAGTAGCATTTATTATTATATATATATTTTGCATCTTATTACAAGGAAAAAGCTTCTTATAAGAATTTGAAACGTATTATTTTCTATGGCATCCTCTAAAAACCGGTGAGCTTTTACAAAGTCTTAAGTCCATCAGAAAGTAGCTTATTTTACTGTATTTTTTAGTGTCTCGTTTGTTCTTGTATGTTTCATCTTTTTCTCAAAGTTGAGTTTAAGCAGCATAGAATCGATATGACAACTAATTTTTATATAAATTTTTGTTAATATATTTTCTTTCTTTCACTTTTATTTTAGCATAACTAATGCAAGATGTATCAGAGTTCAGATAATAGCGTTTTTATTTATTTGTTTTTCATTTTATGTAAAGTAAAAAGCAGATTTTAAAATTCTGTACAGAATTCTATACATGGGTGGAGAGAAGAAACACGATATACAAGATGTAAACTTGTATTGTTGCTCATTGGCTAATTTCTAAATCTTTAGATACACTTTGCCCATTACATACACATATTTCCAATTCTAAAATAAAGTTTAAAATTTGATAATGATTTTTTTAAGAATCCCCTTTTGGATTTCTAATGGATCTGAACATCAATTGATAATTACGTTCCTGAAAAAATTAACAAATTTGTATTCGGTCCTTAGATCACGTTAAATTTAGTAAAAAATAATATTCATAGATTAACATGTAAAACAAATTGATATATCTACGACCAAATTTGATATGCGTGAAATTTTGATTAAAAAAAGTATTAGACATTTGAAACATTTGAACAGTATCATTTCAGGTAAGCTCTTAAAGGGTCGTTATAGTATAAATAAGACGGTTAAATTCAGAACATCTTCTGCTGCTATTTATAAGCGATTCTGTAAAACTTTGATTTGTAGTTGACAGAAGGGTCAAACCGGGTACCCTGTTTCCTAGTTGATGGGTGCTGCCCTGTGGACAGAACCCGTCTTCAATACATCACTTAGCGTCCCCTAGTCACTGAGAGCTCAGTGCCCCTAGTAGTGTGCCATCGGCCCC